>OX352290.1:25055224-25655224 GCA_947086415.1 Pammene aurita
CCACAGACACTGCCCACCACTGACACACTGCACACATTATTATCATTCTTACCTTATAGCAGTAATCTAACTTACCATCTTAGCAAAACATTTCATTATCAATATAGGAACTTTCAATTTTTTTTTAACATCTTTTAGATAACCTGAGAAGTGAAAATGGACAACGATCGCAAAGCCACAGCACGCGAGCTCTCGCGCCAGTTAGAGATGCAAGTGAAGGCTACAACGAAAGACCTAAGGGCGGCCAAGGCCTTATCTGACCAGCTGATGCAGAAAGGGATGACAGTGAAGTGGAACTCAAGAGTATTTTAGACAAAAACACAGCATTGAGAAGGGAGCTTGCAGAAAATGATGTACAGCTTACCGAGGCTCGTTGTGAAGTGGACCGTCTACAAAAAATAGTGGACACGTTTAATCATTGTGCTTCTACACATGAAGTGGCCTTAAAGCGTATTGCAAACCTGGAAGAGGAGCTGGGTGATGCAAATGAAGAACTTGATCTGCTTAGAAGTGAACGGGAGCGCTATAATGCCCCGGGGCTCCAGAATGTTTATCAAGAGTTGAACGGTGAATTATTTTTTAATAGTAGCAAGAAGCTGAAAAAGTATGTAAAGATAAATAGGTATATTAGGAGAACCCAGAAGCTTATCAAAAGCCAAGCATGCATAAAAAATGTTAATAAATTAAAGTTAGCATTGTCAGTAACAAAAAATAGGGTTAAAAACTGCCATTTAGAGCTTGCAACAAAAGAATTAAATTTACAGGAGTTGCATGCTGAGATAAATAGGTAAAAGGATGAGCTTGTGGTAATATCCTCTAGTTATGAAACTAGTATTGGCCAAGTTGAGGAGCATACTAAGGCTTTTTCTAAACTGTTGGAAGAAAATCGTAATTTAGAAGAGCGTTGCAAGTTGCTTCTTAATAGTAACGTTTGTAGTTGTGAAAAAACACCACCTACAGTGTCTGATCAACCCAGTGTGGCCCACAAGGCACCTAAGCTGGCTGTGCCAGCAGTAAATAAACCTGTCAAGAAGACGGTTATTTACTCTGATGAGATTGGGTTAGGAATGGGCCCCTTATTGAACCTTGGACTGAGACAAAAAGTGTCAAATTACTGTTACCGCAACATAACTTTGTCTCATTTATGTGACCTTATTTCAAAGGGATGTTATGATAATAGCACTACATTGGTAATTTTAATGGGAAATAGTCTTAATGTTGATAAGCCAAGTATAGATAAGCTGATGTCAACTTTAAATGATATTGAAAGATCTGGCGTGGGCAAAATTATTTTATGTGCATTGCCATATTCAGAGAATATGCCTTATGACTGCAATAGTAAAATATCACGCTACAACTCTTTAATGTGCAACGCCATATCTCTCAATAATAAGTAACATTTCTTTGACTTAAATAAATTCATTGAGCGCTTTTGGCTAACCCCGGGGAAGATTTTTTTGCCAAAGAAATGTACTATGAGTATTTCTGATTTATTAGCCTTTAATATTGAGCCAAAAAGAAATAATAGTGTTATAAGAGGATCTCGGCAGACCCACAGCACCACCTTGTCACATTTAAACTAGATTGTCAGACAGCGGAAAAACATCTTAATATGAATGTTGTTCACCAGAATATTCAGGGTTTTTCCAGCAAGGAGTTAGAGATAGGTTTATTCTTAGATAATAATGATGTACAAGTTATGTGTATTACAGAACATTGGCTTAAAGAAGAACATTTAATATTTGACTTTGTTAACTTTAAATTAGTCAGTTACTATGCTAGAAAATCTGCCATTCATGGTGGTTCCCTTAATATTGTTAAAAATGGTCTAAGATCTAAAGAACGGAAGGATGTTGTAAAATGTTCCATAGAGAGGATTGCAGAAATTTCTTGTGTAGAATTAGAAAGTTATATTGTTATTTGTGTATATAGGCCACCAACAGCGGCAGCAGCTGATTTCAACAAATTTGAAAATACCATGGAAAATGTGCTGAAATTAGTGACTAATAGCCGAAACTGCCGAAAGCATGTTATAGTATGTGGAGATTTTAATGTTAACTTGCTTGAATCGTCTAATAATTCTGTTAAATTGCTATGTTTGTTTAAATCGTTTAATATGTTTAATTTGTTCTTTGAACCTACCCGGGTGGGCGTCACTAGTGCAACATGCCTAGATAATATTTTTTGTAACTGTGTATGTCTGGATAAGCAAATATTTAACTGTTTTAATTCTGATCACAGCGGTCAAAGGGCATCTTTTATAAAGCCAATTCAGGAAACTCCACAAACTTTAACATATAGACCCATTAATGGTTATCGTTTGGAATTATTCAAAAAAGAAATTCAAAATCATCCGTCAACACTGCCTTATTCACATTTTTATGACTCAAATAATTTGTATGAAGATTTGTTTGGTATGATTCTTTGTCAATTTAACAAACATTTCAAATTGAGAACTATTAGTGGGTCAAAGACTAAATCTAAATCAAAGTTTAGCGAATGGGCTACCGTAGGCATTCATAAAAGTAGAAATTTACCTTGTGTAGTACAAAACCTTTGTGATATCGTTCTGTTTACCGATGATACATCTTTAATTTTCGAAATTGACCGGCAATCTACCGATTTTACTGTAATCAATAACACACTAGCTGCTGTACTGAACTGGTTTACTATTAACAATTTGCTACTTAATGCTAAGAAAACTAAATGTATTAGATTTGTTTTGCCAAACGTAGCACCGGTGGACACTAAGATTCTCCTGAATGGTGAATGTTTAGAGATAGTAGATAAAGCAGTGTTCCTTGGTTCGACGTTGGACAAAAATCTACAATGGAGTCCTCATATAAGAAAACTCGCTCTTCGATTAAGCTCGGCCGCTCATGCCGTTAGGAGAATTAGACAATTAACGAATAGTGACACAGCTCGCTTAGTTTATCACAGTTATTTTCATAGTGTAATGTCATATGGTATTCTGGTTTGGGGAAAAGCAGCTGACATACAGACTATATTTGTTTTACAAAAAAGAGCCATCCGCTTTCTGTATAACTTAAAGGCAGGTGCATCAGTTAGAGAACTATTTAAAGAAATTAATATTTTAACTGTTGCTTCCCAATATATCTATGACAATATTATTTTTGTTGTAAAGAATGTACATACTTTCAAAAAAAATTCTGACATCCACAGCTATAACACTAGAAATAAAAACAAGCTTGCTATCAGAAGTAGTCGTATCCGCAAAGCATATAAGTCATTTTTTGGTCAAGGTATTCACATTTATAACAAGTTACCCGTCGAAATTTATCATTTCCCGCTCTTAAGAAATATTTGAAAAAAGTTTAATGTCCAAGGGTTATTACAGGGTCGAGGACTATATAACGGACAAAGATGCATGGCCCAAACCAGAAAATACTACAAAATCATCTAACATTTAGAGGACACAGTTCAGATAGGAAAGCATATCAAACGTTTTGTGAGGCAATCAGATTTGGATTTTATTATTATTATTTTATTTTAATTAAACAATACGTACATTGTATGTCTCTCAAGCTGTTTTGATATGCCTTCTTATAGAACTACGCATTATTGTATATCTTTAAGATGTAATATTACTATATTACTGTTTTGAAAAATAAGTCCTGCCGAGTTTCTTGCCGGTCATAAATAATTCTTCTCGGGTCAGAGGTGTAGGGTTAGAACCGGAGGCAGTTTTTTTTTTCTCTCTGACGTTCATAAGTGCATTGTAATGTGCCTAAATTGAAGAATAAATATCTTTTATCTTTTTTATTGGTAATTTTCATAGACCTCTAGTCATAAAATTTGGAAGATCTTATAGCAGAAGGAAAGTAAAAAGTCCAATAATAACTAAATTGATATTCCATAGTAATGAAAATCGATTACCAACTTAAACTTAGGTATTTGTAATTGGTAAACTAACCGCGACCTATGTCAATGTATGGAGACAATAGTTTTTCAACGGCGAAGTCAAGGTTGGCCACAATCAATTTTTTCATTTCGTTACAGCAATGTTCGGTGATTGTTAAAATTGTGTCGACGTGCAGTTAGTCGGTTAACTTTATAATAACAATGATGTTAAATAATGAAACAGAATATATAAATGAAATGTAGGTTACTTTGCAGGGTACTTGTGTACTTAAATCACAGAAAAAAAACACTCGAAAAAAACACACGCTCACATACACAAAAACATAAAAACCAGCAATAAATTAAACAGGCAATATAACAATATTAATTGTAATATTGCCTGATTATATTATTACTTCCTTATTTCAATTGCTAAAAATCCTTTTGCGTTTTATATACGATATATAAATTATTTTCTAAAGACCCTCAATAAGACTGGTCTACGAACTCGTTCCAACTTCTAAATTCACTCGCTTATTGAATCTGACACTAAATTGGATTCATTCGGGCAATTAGACGGAAGCGATGAGTTCTTTTGTTGGGAATGGAGCAAATTTTAGTAGGTACCTTTTGATTTAAAATTTAAATGTGAGTTGGAGTCGAATTAAATTGATTAAGTAGTTGAAGGGTCGGATTTGAACTGATGTGAGTCATATTAGCACTATCACGTATTTACACCGTTAACTGAGCTCGTGGATAAATGGAGCAGATTTATGTGTTACGTTACGTTACGTGAAAATTTACGTGATTAAATCTGTAACACAGTGACTGTTTTGTTTGCTAACAGTTTCATTGATATAGAGGCCAGACTTTTGTATAAAATACCTGCGTTATACGGACGGATAGACAGACAGAAGATATAATTAAACTATACAGGGTGACATCTGAGACGTGATCAGTTATATGTTTTTCTAACTCCATAAACAATTAGCAGTTGAATGCCCCGACTTTTACTAAAATCAGACATTTTTTTTTCTTTTAGCAAATTTTGTCATTTATTCCGCATACAATGTATTTTAATAAAAAAAATGCCTTAAATGTCTTATAAAACTGATTAACACTA
Source organism: Pammene aurita (assembly GCA_947086415.1). Lineage (NCBI taxonomy): Eukaryota > Metazoa > Arthropoda > Insecta > Lepidoptera > Tortricidae > Pammene > Pammene aurita. The sequence continues at coordinate 25,060,209 of OX352290.1, forward strand.
ATATTATCAATTTGGAAAGAAAAATAAAACACAAAAAACTAAAAATTCAAATATCAATTGTTTATTGAATTAGAAAAACATATAACTGATCACGTCTCAGTTGTCACCCTGTATAGTTTACTCTTTTGGCATTTTGGCTATGGAACCCTAAAACCAGGGGGTTTCACTACGCAGTTTAAGTTCATTTGGCCAGCGCGCCTCCCGGGCAGGCGTATGGCAGTGGGCTGCCGCTCGGCTCGCACGATACTCGTGTCACGTTGCGCTCGCGCAAAATTTTAAAATACACAATGGCTTCGAAACCTATCTCGATCTAATCCGTATAAAAGATGTATTTACGGATGTCTGAATAAACGGAAGAACAAGGAAGCAGAAATAACATTTTTAAATTCCGGACGATATTGAAAGGTCCCGAAGTCCTTACTTCGTAATACATAAAATAAACATCCTTAATTTATTGAATATCGGTTACTCAGAAACAATATTAGGAACTGACCGACATATTTTCAAAGGTATACGGCTGTGGCATACCTATTTCCGTGAGAATCAGACATAATCTCTATAAAAAATTCTATCTCTGGATAAAAACTTCGTGTTTACATAATCAACGTTTGTAATTTCTACATATCTATCTTAGAAATAATAAATTAGTAGGTAGTATAGATAGGAACAAAAACTTGTCAAGTGACAACCCTGTGCCGACGCTCACAGCTCGGTCATAAAACTGCGGCGCACAAAGAAGATTCACGGTTCGTGCGCGGTTATAATTTTCAATTTTGCTTGCAGGCGGCGAGTATAGGTATAATTTTATACCTAAATCTGACTTTTGTTAAGGAGTGAATTTTCTGTACGGTAGTACTATTAGTTATTCTGTGCTAAAACGCCGTAGATATTCTAGAATCAATATGGAATGGATTTAAAATAGTTCAACGGCTTTAAGTATCTTTACTCAAATCAAGGATACGAACTGTTAGTTCAATATACAAAAGAAAAACTATTTGGCATTTTCTTCGCCTTTTATTTGAACAAACAAACATTTGAGTGCTCACATGTTCCCCAAAGCTGAAATAAAACCCTTTAGGTGCTTCGTGAACAAGGAGCGCTGTACTTTGTACCGCTTCCAATAGGTTCCGTTACGTGACACGAATGGGCCAATGGAGATGGATAGTCGGATGTATGTTTCTGGAAGTGATCATTTTGATTTAGGCCCCAAATTTAGAGCCTATAAATGCAGGCAGTTAGAAAAAATATCGTGACGTCATTTAAAAATCGTACTAGGGAGTTGCTTAGCTGTAAAGCCTTAATGGAAAAAGTTTAAGTACCTAGTGTTAATTCTTTCTTATGATGATCCGGGAATCAGGGAGAACCAATGATAATACCATAAACTTTGACTCGGTATTTATTACCAGTAACACAGTGATCATTAAGCACACTTTCAATCTCACTAGGTTAACCTTAATTGTAACACTTTATAACTTTCCATGTTCATAGCTTGAGTGATCGTAACAGAATGAACGATCGAACAGACCTCCAAAGTAGCCGCAATGCAAAATGGCGCCATGCGGCCCGCGAACCAATAGGAATCGAGTATCGATCACGTCATTCAAGCAATGACCAATGACCACAGAACATAAGTCGTTTTAACACTCTTTAACTTAAAAAAACTACTAAATTGCGTTAAATCATATTTGACAATGTTGCCACATTAATAATTTATTACATTAACACGTTCATGGGCGTAACTGCCATAGCATTCTCTCTTAGCCCCCCTTTATATGACACGAATGCTATAGCAGTCGTCAATCGTCCCCCTTTTTTTACGCAGAAATGTTAGAGAATTCGTCCCGCCATAGTAATAGTTATTGACCTCGATTTACTGTCACGTTGTACCGAACTAGGAAACGATTACTGTCACCAAAACATGATTTTCGCATAGTTTTTGAGGAACCGCCAACCTCACCCCCTTCCCCTCCCTTTACGAGCACAAATGCTATAGCAGTCGTACTAGTATGGGAGTTTGTTCAGTCGTGCGGCGTGTGCGCCGGAGAGTTGACACGCGTAGTGTTAGTGAATTTCGTGGATAAACGTCATTTTCGGCGATGTTTATATCATAGTAAGTATTGTTTTTTCTATTATTTAGATGTATTTTTAGCGAGTTATATTAGTATAATTATAGTAAGTGTTTGTTTATTTGCTCTGAAATGAATTTGAATGGATTCATTATGCGAAAGGTAGAATAAACTATGCCTACCTACTATTTGTAGGCATTATGTTTTACTAACATCTTTACGTACGTATTTGTTTTATAATTGGCTGCTGGTAATTAATACTGTTTACTTACAGTGTAGCAGGGATTCTGATGTACTATTATGTTATATATTTGTGTAATATTTGTTATAGATGCCTCCAAAAAAGAAGCTGAAGGTGGTCAATGCCAATGAACACGAAAAGTTAGCCAGGTTGTTTGAGGAGGCGACTGACGAATCTTCGGAGGAGGTTTCTAGCGTCGAAGAGTCAGAGGTATCGGCTGACGATCGGGATCACACCCTAGCTTCAAATGAAGACACGGATGGCTCAAATCAAGACCCATTCAGTGATGAAGATGGAGAATATGGTTCCGACAAAAATTATGAGCCCGGCGAGACCGAGTCGTCGTCTGAGGAGGAAATCAGTGACTCAGATACGTCGCAAAGAGTGAGTAATAAAAAAATAAAGTTCATTCGAAACCGTAAGTCTTCAGCTCAAGATCCCTGTAACATACACACTTTTTCGCAATCACCTTTATTGCGACATCAATCAAAAGATTCTTTAGCAGCACAACACGAATCCACTGATCTGTTGTCACAAAACTTTCTACGAGATGCATCAACCACTTTGCCTTCACACGCAGATAACTTATTTTCAACGCTGCTAGAGGACCCAGCTCTTATGCCGCATAATAATTCCTGGTTCCTAGAAAATTCCAACCCTTCAGCACATGACATGCCAGCCCCTATGCCACTATCGCCGACCATTGAAGATAACTCTCCGCCACAAAACGAACTTACGTCTGTGGCTGCTGCTCTTTCACCTAACGCACCTATGCCACTATCGCCGACCATTGAAGATAACTCTCCGCCACAAAACGAACTTACATCTGTGGCTGCTGTTCTTTCACCTAACGCACCTATGCCACTATCGCCGAGCATTGAAGATAACTCTCCGCCACAAAACGAACTTACATCTGTGGCTGCTGTTCTTTCACCTCACGCATCACCTATGCCACTATCGCCGAGCATTGAAGATAAATCTCCGCCACAAAACGAACTTACATCTGTGGCTGCTGTTCTTTCACCTCACGCATCACCTATGCCACTATCACCGAACATTGAAGATAACTCTCCGCCACAAAACGAGCTCACATTTATAGGTGAGTTGTCATTGCCTAGTCATTCTACTCCGCCCCCGTCGCGAAGCGAGTTACAAAACCATTCCATAACTTCTAGAATTAGAGAAATTCGGCCCGGCCCATCCTCACCTATCAATGAGAGTTCATGGGAAGATAATACTGTCGAAATAGAAGATTTTGGATTTGATACAAGCGTTTGTGGTTCTACAGTACCCTTTGATGATAAAACAACGCCAGTGTTTTTATTTGAAAATATATTTACACCAGATTTATTAGACCACGTTGTAAAGTGTACCAATGCCTACGGAACAGCTTTGTGCAACACTAATAGACCACACACTAGAGGATCTCGCAAACAAAAATTCAAGCCTGTAGATTCAACTGAAATGAAGAAGTTCCTTGTCTTATGCTTTTTACGGGGTCATATTGAAACGCCGCACATGAGGAAACTGTTCACACATACTGACCCACTTTACTTTCATCCTATATTTCCATGTACGATGTCTAGCAGAAGATTTGACCAAATACTACGTTGTCTGTGTGTTTCAGATCTGGGTTCTAAAGGCATTGATAAAATTAAAGTATTCGCAACCAAGGTAATACGGGTTTTTCAAGATATTTACAAACCCAATAAGCAACTGTCTCTTGACGAATCACTGTTGGCTTTTAGGGGCAGGCTCTCTTTTCGCACATATATGAAATCAAAAAAAAAGAAGTATGGTATAAAATTTTATGTATTGACAACTTTCGACGGATATGTTTTGAACTTTGTGATTTATGAAGGAAAGAGTACTGTGATTGATTCACAAATACCGAAGCTTGAATCATTAGTTATGAATTTGATGGGGCCATATTTGTTTAAGGGTCATGAGCTGTACATGGATAATTTCTATAATAGCACCACTTTGTCGAAAAAACTGCTAGAATGTGACACACACACTACCGGCACTCTGCGTAAAGATCGTAAACACAATCCCAAGGATCTCTTAAATAAAAAAATTAAAAAAGGTGATCACGTCTGGCAACGAAATGGAAAAGTATATGTCTCTATGTGGAAAGACAAACGTGCTGTTCATATGATTACCACTAATCATCATCCACGCTTGGTAACTACCCGAAATAGGTACGGTAAAACTTATATTAAACCTATTGAAATAGTGGAATATAACAAATATATGTCGGGTATTGACAGAGCAGACCAAATGCTCGCCTATTATTCCACTCCCAAAAAGACGTTGAGGTGGTATAAAAAGGTTTTCTTCCACATATTAGACATGGCAATATCTAATGCCTACTATCTGTTTGTCAAGTATTGTGACCCAAAAATGACCTTACTCACCTTTAGGGAAGAGATTATATCCTCATATATGGGGTTAGAGAAACGTGATGAGGCAGAAGTGAGGTCAACGATTGAACGTTTCTTGAAACTGAAACTTGGTAACAAGCCCAAGCAATCATCGCGAACAGTAAGAGCAACTGCAGCTGTCAACAATCAGCACTGGCCTGAAGCAATTCCAGTTCAGGAAAATGCTAAAAGGAACAAAGTTTTCCTGAGATGCCGAGTGTGCACCAAAAATAAAGTCATGAAGCAGACGAGCTTTCGGTGCAAGGGTTGCATTTGCAAGCCACCCCTTTGCCCAACATGTTTCGAAACATGGCATACCGACGAAAGATTCGCACAGTAGTATAAAAATATATTATGCTACCTACTTTGAGGACTGTGAAAATAATGAAAAATAATAATTGCTAAAATGTAAGTTTATTCGTTGTATCGAAATTTAAGTTTTGATATTAAGAAATGATTATTTGTTTAGAAGTAAACAATTTAAATTATTTTGTTAATCGTTATTATTCTTTCTATAAGACTGTGTGATGTGCCATTATGATTAGTGGGTAATTTAAGAAGTAGTATGCAAGACTTTTGTTGTCCTTATCGTTATGTATGATATATGTACCTTTTTTTTGTTATTAGACTGTTCCTACTTTGACTTTGTATGATTATAATTAAAGTAACATTGTTTTTGTTATTAGACTGGTCCTCCTTTGACTGATTAATTAAGATTTGTTTACGAAAGTGTATTGTTACTTAGTCATACTTACATAGATACCAAGTACTTTTTCAAAGCATGTGATTCAATAACTTGTGATACACTAATTAGTAATTACCCTAGTTTTAGACTTTTAGTACAGTTTATTCGTAATTTGACGCTCGTAATTAAGACTGTTATTCGGTATTTGCCGATTTCCATGAAAGTGTTACTTAGTCATACTTACATAAGTACCAAGTACTTCTTTAAAGCTTGTGATTCAATAACTTGTGATACACTAATTAGTAATTAATTACCTTAGTTTTAGAATCGTAAGACTGTTATTCGGCATTTGCAGATTTCAAATTATTAAATATATGTTGAGTTTACTACATAAATAATAATTGATTGGTTTATATGCGTTTTACTTACAACATTATTAATAAAAATGGTCGTAGTGGTCGAATGCCATAGCATTTACTGTCATATACTAACAAACCGAGACAAATCAATTTGACAGAACTGCTATAGCAATCGTCTGCTGTGACATTGCTGTCACATACCCGCCCATCTTGATTACGTCAGATGTCAAGGCTGCTATAGCAGGCATCGGCTATGGCATTGCTGTCGCATGCCACCTCATCTTGACTGCGTCAAATGTCACAGCTGCTATAGCAGTCAAGCTGCTATAGAAGTTGCTGACATATATACCCGAATCCTGACTATGTCAGAAGGCAGTTATTCTATAGCAGGTGTATGCTACAGCATTCTGCGTCGTAAAACTACCAAATTCCTATAGGTCGTATGACAACCATGCTAGAGCATGCACAAAATTTTCATACAAATTTTTGTGCCATTTTTGGTTGCAACCCGAACACCTTACCGTCCGTGAACGTGTTAAAAGAGAAAACATTTAATATCGATAAATCATTATAAAAGTAATATAAAATGCTAACAAATTCGTCCATCCTGACTAAATGTCATGTCCTCATGACTTATGTAAAAGTCGAATTTGTTCTCATTTATAATTTTATATTCTTTAGACATCAACGATAACATATAACTTTTACATAATTTCTGGTTTGTATAATATAAGTTAATTAGGATTGATTTAACAAACAAACAAATTAAATTACAGTTAATTAGAGAAACAAATTAAACATATCGTTTTGAGATTCTGTTATGTGTTGACTTACTTTTGATCTAATAGCCTCAAAATTAACTTATTTTCCTTTAACAAATCCTCACCATACAAAACCGTAACTATCTTTCTTTCAGTCATCCCTTTCCCCTTATTAACCATGTTATTTAATCATCACTGTACGTCTATCACTTTATTATCCCCAACATTTAAATCATCTAAAGTAAACGGCTTAAGCGGTTCGTCTTTACAGTCAATCTTATTAATTTTATGTATACGAAAAGATTCTAGAATAACTTCTGCCCTAACAATAAGTTTTCCCAATTTAAGGTGTACCGGCTTGGATATATGATCTAGGATAACCACTCCTTTCCCTTGTACTAATTTGTAAACTCTTTCTCTTAAAACATATTCTTTACCAGTCTGTCACCTATAACCGCCACTCACATAGAACATTCAAGTACACCCTGTGACACCAATAGAGCCCGTTGTATGTATTGTGGAATCTTCACTAACCTTCAGTTCTATTTCACCCTTGCAGGTACGGTCAAGATCATCTAAGAATAATAACTTATCACCTGTCTTTCTAATTGTCACGTGTGGCTGTTCCGTAAAAGTCTGACGGATTAGAACTGGATGTTTTAGATACCTATCAGGCACTAGTAAGCACGAAACTCTGGCCTTTACGTATTTGAATCTCTGCACTAACTATATAACCCAAGCGATTACCCAAACCCAAACCCTATGATACTATTTATTTCAGAGGTGTCCCACTGTTTGAAAATATACTTGGCCACACTCTCGCGTATCAAAGCTAACTCATTACCCATATCGATTATTATTGAAGTCGGAATATTATTAATGAATACGTTTTGGACATTTATTAGCATTCGTTTTCTGTGTTGGGATATTTATAATCATTACATAACTTTTTCTTGTCTCATTATTAGAAAATGTTACTTGTCGAAAACATTCGGAATCTGTGTGGCCGACCGATGTACACTCGTTACATCTCTTAATGGCTTTAGTACACTGAGCAAAAGGGTGACCCTCTTCCTTACAGCATCTAATTTGTGGCTTGTTTACAGTATTTGACCTAAAAATGAGTTTGTTATTTCCTGCCTCCTTTCTATTGTTGTTTTGTTCTGATTTTTGCATATTTACTTTCCGCAAGTAAGCCAAAAGTTTATCGCTATCGTCAAATTGTGCAGCCTCAGCGCCCATCCGCGCCGACCTATCGTCTACGCCGTGCACAATACATTCCACTGCCTTTCTACTAGTTACTACTTCTAAGCGATTGATCAAACTAGTTTTATCAAAAAGTACGTTTCTAAAGACTCGTCAAAGTTTGCACGTCTGTTGAGCATATCCAACATCATTTGCCCAAAATTTTCATTAGCCGGAAAAGCACTCCTTAACTTTTTTTTGCCATTCAACCCAACTCAACAGAACAGAAGGCAAACCTTCATACCATTTCTTCGCTACTCCAACGAGTTTTGGTAGAGCGTAATGAATTGTTTGCCTTTCTGTCCAGTCATATAAGGTGGCACTCTAATTTACCTTCAAAAGCCACTTTTCGACGGCTTGGTTTTTTAAAGAAGGATCAAATTCAGGAATGATGTTGTTGTTTGAGAATGTTTCCTTCTTAGCCCTGCTACTACTGGTCATACACTCAATCATGTCTGCAAATTTTGTCATCATAATCCTATCTCTACTTCGAACATTGTCTGAAAACCCTTTAATTGGACTACGTGACCGGTAACTACGACGGCGATTCCTATACCGCTCACGCGGTGTTCGACTTTCAGTACCTTCATTACAACGCGAATATCGATTATAACGTGCGACTGTGTACCTATGCACTGTTCCATTTCGTGATCGATTTGCCCTACCACACGATGCCACACGTCGAACCCTACTACGACCCTTGTCCAGCGAGTCTCGTGAATTCGCGGGTTCAGTTAAGAAAGATGCTTGTCTACCTTGATCGCTGCTCTTGGATGCTCGACTACCAGGCCTGCCTCCACCGCTGCGCCGCCCTCGCTCTGGGGTCCGGAGTTGCCTGCGTCGGGTGTTCTCTCCTCGTGTACGCGCGCCGCCGCATGGGAGAACTTTTCCCTTTTTTGACAATCTGGAATATCTCAAAAATTCATATTCAAAATTAGCGCGAATATTATCTCAATTTATAACTGCCAGTCGTGTATTTCAAAATGCGGACTGATATAAGCGCCATCTTCCTGCCATACCGTGAATCACAATGTACGCTTTTTTATATATCAACCGCAACCTAGCCTTAGACCTCCCTTAGACACAGAAGTTCTAAAGAAAGTCGACAGATGTCATACGATAAACGTAGCGTCATGCTACAAAAGATATTAACCTATATAGTTAACACGGGTATGCAAGGGAGACCTCCATATTTTGCGCATTGCACAAAGTGTGACTGAGAGACTCTGCCACACGACTAATTCAATATAGGTCCCGGAACCTATATTTGATGGCACACAATCGAGCGCCTGGTATATCTCCCTTTTTGTGTAAATCAATGGTACCCAGTAGACATTTTATTGATTATTTGGATGCATTAGTTATCAATAATACAATATATTAAGTTTTGTCTTCCTCTTCAATGTATTACACATTTTTACCATACTTTTATTTGCGCAATTTCTCAATCTCAATCTTTAATCGCGCGCTAAGACACGGTGAGAGGCGGACGTGCCGTCCGTTGCGTAAATTCAAAATAAATAGATAAAAGTTAATAGACGCTATACAAAACTGGACGTTGTAATTACGCATTTAAGTAGCTGTTTCAATATCACCTGAGTGATGGTGCCGTGTGCAAAATGACTTGCAACTAAGTTGCAAGTCTTATCGCCTACACAGGAGAGCGCGCGGAGACGTTCCTCACCTCCCAGGCGGTGAGAGATAGCGACTTATTTATCTTCTCGCTCTGTCACCGCTGCTCACGGACTTTGACGAGGAGGTCCGAGTGCCCTGTTACGAAAGCGCCTAGCAAGGGATGTCGCAGCACGGACGATCGGCGGTGAGTTTATAAGGAAGAGTGCAGATTTCTTCGAGACGCCGCGTTCGTCAACGTCATATCATACGTCATCTTCTCATGCGCGAAGTTGATGTATCAATGAGTGCATGGGTACGAGTACGCTTGACTTTGAAGTCCAAACGGAGCATATAGAAGACGAGACGATATCTTTCTGTTTTACATTCATTGACTGACAATTTTACTTAGTCGTAAAGTAATATTTATTTACCTATTTCGACTACTAAATCATACCCATGGTATGTTTATTATTATTTACATAGGTTCTTGAACATTACATAGGGAACAAAAGCTTTTATTGTGTAGTTTTGTGATAAGTTAAGTATAATCAATTATTTGTTTTCCCTTTTATTTTTCTGTAAAATAAATAGTGGAGCACTTTTATTGTTTAATTGAGGATCTAGTTTTTTTTTTTACATTATCCTTTTTTCTTTTTATTTATTCTGAAGGATGTTATGTAATTGATGAATTGTGTTTTTAATTATTTCCTTGATTTTATTAAAAAAAAATATACTTTCAATGTTTTAATTTATAGTCTGTGATCTAGTCATATTTTTTTAATTTAAATTATTTATTTGGTTATGTAATTGATGAAGTGTAATTATTTTTTAATTTGTTGTGGTTTTTTAATGATAATATTTAAATTTTATCGTTTGAGATTTACACTTAGTAAATAGTCACTGTTCCTAATCGCTGTTCAATGTACCTTGTTATAATTTTGTGAGACTGAATTTGTATTTGTATAAGTTTTTTTTTTTTACAATTATTGTTGTTAACGTGATGAGTTCCCCTCCCGTACGTTGACATGTCCCCATTGCCCGGAGTCGTCTCGCAAGTTCACGTCGCATGGCCTTAAAATTCACGTTGGACGTGTACACAAGGACGTGGCTCGAGTACGCCCGCAGCCAGCATCCGCCCTTGTGTCTCCCAATCTCGACCAGCCCGGCCGCGTCAGTCCGTCGCCACGCAGCTCGCCACCACCCGGAGTTGCCCTCGAGAGCCTCGGTGCCCTTAAGAAATCAGTGCGAGTGCTTAGACACATTCCTAAAGGGGCGAGAAATCTGGCAGCAGCAAAATTGTGCAGCGTCATAAGTAAGTGTATTGAAACCAACGATACCGCTGACTGGTATGCTCTACTTATATTTGCTTACTCGGCCCTAAGGGCACCGGAAGTGCAAGGCCAGGGCAATCTGACCACTAAGGTGAAATCCAACATAGCTGCGGCCGATTGTTGGTCCAGTTTGGTTGAACTTGGTAGTGTGGGGGAGGCCTCCCACAGGACGCCCTCTGTCCTGAGGACAATCGAGTCCAAAGTATATGAGGGCGATGTGAGGGGGGCCGTTCGCGTTCTGATGTCAGACGATTCAATAGCAGCTCCGGGCCCTGAGACGCTTGCTTCTTTGCGGACAAAGCACCCGTCTCCATCCCGCACGTTAACTTTCCCTCAGCAGCCGGATCGTTCCTTTCAAGCCATGGCGGTAAACTTGGAGGACGTCATCAGAGCACTAGGGACGTTCCATAGTGGGTCAGCCGCGGGCTTAGACGGAATTCGTCCAGCTCATCTTAAGGAGCTAACCTCGAGTTCTGCTGGTGACAGCGGGCAGCGGCTGCTCGAGACCCTGGTCAAACTTTGTAATTTTTTACTTAGTGGACAATTAAACCCCGAAGTTTGTCCATATTTATATGGAGCATCTCTGTGCGCGTTGACAAAAAAAGAGGGGGGCATACGGCCCATTGCGGTGGGTAGCACTTTTCGCCGTTTGGTGGCCAAGCTGGGGTGTCATGCCGTTAAGGGGCGGATGGCTGGGTATCTCCAGCCACATCAGTTGGGCTTTGGCACACAAAGAGGTTGTGAGGCCGCAATCCACGCCACACGCACTTTTGTCATGGAGCCTAGGAATGCGGAGTGCGTAGTCTTGAAATTAGATCTCAAGAACGCGTTCAACACTCTGGAGAGGGATGTTCTTTTGGGCGAAGTAGAGAAGCATATTCCTACCTTGTACCCTTTCTTGTACCAAGTGTATCATTCTCCGTCTAACCTCGTCTACCATGATTCCCTAATTCTTTCGCAGGTAGGTGCACAGCAGGGAGATCCACTTGGGCCGCTCGCTTTCAGTCTTGCTATTCATGAGGCGGTGTCGGCTCTGAAATGTCCCCTTAATATTTGGTATTTAGATGACGGCACCTTAGGGGGGGAGCCTGAAGTCGTTAAGCAGGACTTGGCTTTTCTTATCCCCCGTCTTAGGGATATGGGACTGGAGGTTAATGCGGAAAAGTGTGAGGTTTACTGCTGTGGACCTACCGCTTCTTCTTCTTTGTCTTCTTTAAGGTCCTTGCTTCCTGGTCTCAAGGAGCTCTCAAGCGGAACGTTTACCCTCTTGGGTTCGCCTATATTCCAAGAGGCCATTTCAAGCGCAATAGAGACCAGGAAGCGTCTTCTTTTGCTCGTTCAAGGACGCCTTAAAAATATTAATGCTCATATCGCCCTTTTACTTCTACGCATGTGTTTCGCGGTTCCCAAAATAACTTACCTTTTAAGAACTACTCCAACATGGTTGTGTTCTGGTGACGTGTCCTCATTTGACGTCACCTTGAGGGATACGGCAGAGACTATTTTAAATGTATTTTTTTCCGATGAGCAGTGGATACAAGCGTCTTTGCCGATACGTCACGGTGGTCTCGGTTTGCGGTGTGCGGGGGATGTGGGCTTGCCCGCCTTCCTAGCGTCGGCACATGGAGTCGGTGATCTGGTCTCTAAAATTTTAAATTGCCATGGTGACAAGGTTACCATTCCGTTTGTGGAAGATGCTCTGGCAAGGTGGACGGCTCGTCGTTGCCCGAGACTCCACAAGTACAGCGAGTTTGGGACGATGTAGGGGCCAAAAACGCTCTTGCGTATCTTATGGGTGTAGCCACGGGGGGGGAATTTGGCCAGGCTAAAGTCGGTGTCGAGAGTCGAAGCGGGAGCGTGGTTGCAGGCTTTGCCTGCTCCTCATCTAGGAACACTCCTGGACAACGACTCACTGCGGGTGGCAGTAGCTCTCCGCCTGGGCTGCGATGTTTGTGTGCCTCATAAATGCATCTGCGGTTCCATGGTGGAGGCGAATGGCCATCACGCTTTAAGTTGCTGTCGTTGTTCGGGAAGATTTCCGCGTCACCACGCTCTCAACGACATCGTAAGGAGGGCTCTAATATCCGCTAACATCCCTTGTGTTCTGGAGCCTCCAGGCCTCTGCCGTGCCGATGGCAAAAGGCCAGACGGCTTGACGTTAGTACCGTGGCAAAGGGGAAAGTGTCTGCTCTGGGACGCCACGTGCGTTAGCACTTTCGCTGCTTCGCACCTAGGCCGAACAGTGCGAACAGCTGGTGCCGCTGCAGATTTTGCCGCGGGAAAAAAGCGGGATAAATATTCGGCCCTGGGCGGTAGCTATTATTTTGTACCCCTTGCCTTTGAGACTTCTGGGTGCTGGGGGTCAGAGGCTATTGCCTTTATTAGGGAAGTGGGACGTCGCATCATAGAGAAGGGGTCTGACGCCCGCGCGGGTTCGTACCTGGTGCAAATTTTGTCCATCGCCATTCAACGCGGTAATGCGGCTAACGTGATGGGCACCTTTGCGCCGGGGACAACTCGAGGGGGAGTTTGTGACTAGGCTTAAGATAGTCTTAAGTTATTTTATATATAATGTATTTTGTTTTGTTGACATATTGGTATAATAAATGAATTTCTCAATAGAAGACATTAAAAGGAAAATAAGAGAAGAATATACAATTTAGGTACGCAGATCCTATCCCCTGCCGTCCCATACAGCCTCCACACTGACGACTCGTGTTCTACACATAGTACATAGGCCCTTGAAACTCAGTTGTCAGGAGGATAATACAAATACAAATAGTTTATTGAGAAAAGAATATAGTACAGTGTTTGCTCTTACGGACTAAGATTTTTTAACGACACGTGGTTAACAAATGCCTGAACTAGGATTCCCTGTGTTTCAGGCAGCGAAGGACTACATTAGTTATTTTTTTAATTATTCACTTAATTATAAACTATAAGTATTACACAATAAAAGTCTTATCACCTTAACAAAATAAGTAGGTTCTTAAGTAATAAATATCAGTACAGTAGGTAGTAATAGTAATTTCTCTGTATCATCGTACGTCATTTTTTGAAGATGATAATCGTCATAATGATTGTAGATTGTAGAATAATTGGAGTTAAGACATTACATTTTCGTTATTGGTAAAAGAGATGTATCCACTTTTGGACCTCATTACAACGCAATAAGGTGGAAAAGTGGATACATCTCTTTGTAGTCGACTGTACGAGTAGGTAGGGAATGATACCTAAGGTATGGTACATACCTACTTTTATGTTACCGTAATTTTAAAGATGTTACACGTCCAAATATAAGTAATCTTCAGGTAATGATTAATTCATCATCTAAAGAGATGAGTCCAAACAGACAATGGCTTAACTTTATGTGCATATTAGGTTAGGTAATAGCTCACAAGGTCAGTGTGGCTAATTCCGCCATTATATTCCGTCCCTTAGCGTTTTTCTCGAACAACGAACAAAATTGATAATTTCATCGACTAAGCAGCGATTGCCTTTGGTTTTAGCAATCCAAAGCAATTGTTTTTTTTGTCCTACGATTGACAATCAAAGAAATATACGCTCGTGGACGGAATAGTCCCTATGACGGAATTCGCCATATTGACCTTAATTATTAGAATTAGATACATCTTTTTGTTATTTTATTTCTGTGGCTAATAAAACACGTCACACTGTGTTTAAGTTTCGGAGTGGACATCGAAGAAAGGGCACAGCGAAAGCACCACATTTATCCTTAATATAATACACCCAAGGTGATTATTTGAGTTCTGTACCCTCAAAGGTGCAAAAAAATTGTCTTCACCAATAGAATAGTTTTTTTAGGTGCATTTTTGTCCCTGCCATAACAACTATAAATAAGGTTATTTGTTCGGCGTTTTTCGTATAACAGCATGCTGCACCATAGCTAGTCAATCATTTTATTTTCTTGTTATCATTGTTTATTTAATTAATATTAAAACAAACAATGAGAAATCTAATACAAAAAGAAAACTTCGGCAAAATTGCAAAGGAAATATGACACCACAATTCTTTGAGAAGTTACCATCAGACAAGTTTCAAACAAAGCTAAATTTCTTCAGACCAGAATTTGAGCACAATAAAATGATTCCACTCAGAATTTCTGCGGAATATCTCAGCCAAATTGATATCGACAGAGCTGAAGTAAAGCCAAATAAAACAGAATGTTTAGAATTTGATTGCAACTTACGATACGTGCGGAAACCAACGCGGATTTGAGTCTGGTATCGAAGTAGTCTTGTTCCAACAATATGAGATTACCGGTCTTTTGATAAGTGACTGATTAGAACAAAAAAATATAATAATTTCTGTTTATTATATTTAATTAAGTTTTCAGGTGTCAGTACCTACTCTTAGTAGACCAATGTATAAAAAAGTCGATTAGTTTATATTTTAAGGCATTATCCTTGTACGTACATACTTATGTATCATAATTCATAATATCAACATTTGTGTACTTAATTCACCTATTTGTTACTAAAAACAAAAGCAAGTACATTCAATTAGTTAAAAAAAATACTTTTATCTAAATAGCTATCATTTATTTACAAAGAAATAAATAATGTCTTTAAAAAACCGGCCAAAAGCATGATGGGCCATGCTCAGTGTAGGGTTCCATAGTTGCCGGCGTTACTATACATCCATTCCAAAGGTCAGTTATTAAGGGATATTTCGCGGCACTTACGTCACTTTACTATGCGACACTTACGTGCTTTTACTACTTATGCGTTTTTGAATTATAACTCATAAATGGCTCAACTGATTTTATTTAGTAAAGTTTACATTGATAGTACTATTACATTGACAGGCCTCACTTTCATGAATTTTTCAAAATTTTTTGGACCCACGGTTTTATATACTTTCTTAGCTATTATTTACAAAAGTTATTCTTTTTTAAAGACCTGTCCAACGACACCACACACTATAGGGTTGGAGCGAAAAAAAAATGTCACACTCACGTAATGGGTACAAGGGGAAGTACCCTAAAATAGTAGTTTTCGATACAAGTGCGAGAAGTATGTCAATCTGCACGAGTACCGAGGTTACTTGACCCGAGCCGAGAGGCGAGGAGGCGGGACGAGTGAAAATGACACTTCCGCACGTGTGTCGAACAACGTTTTTTAATACAATTGCGAAAAAACTACAATGAAACAAAATTACATTTATATTCTGTCAGTGTACGAAAGACAGCTTCATTCAATCGCGCGTTGTTCAAGTAATACTATTGGGTCTCGCATAATACTCCTTTATGCCCAATCGCGCGTAGTTCAGGTGGGTCATTTATGAGCGGGTCTCGCATAATACTCATTTATTTAAAATTCTTATCTGCAAATAGTGCGTAAAATCAAACTTTACGCACGATTTGCAGATCAGATTACTTTTTAGCACTAGTGCATAAAATCAAACTTTACGCACGATTTGCAGCTACATAAACTAAACTTTTTGAGCATAACTTGTATTACCACTTTGTCGGCGTGATTAAAACACATACTTACACATATCGAATTTCAATTTTCTAGTTCTAACCATCACAGGAAGGTCGCAGACAGACGGACGGACGGACCGACGGATAGACGGACATGGCGAAATTATAAGGGTTCCTAGTTAACTATGGAACCCTAAAAAAGTTAAGTCATCCTTTTATGTAACTATTCAACAAAATACATAAAATAAAAAATCTAGCTTCACATTTGAACTAGCCGCAGCATGCAGAATATGTTTTCGTCGATATTTCAGAAATAGTATTTCACTTTGCTCGTAGAACCGATGGCCGTTGGGGCGGAAAGGTTCTCGAGTGGCGACCACGAACCGGAAGGCGCAGCGTGGACCCCCCGCAAGGTGGACTGATGACCTGGTGAAGGTCGCGGGAGTCCGCTGGATGCGGGTGGCGCAGGACCGGTCATTGTGGCACTCTTTGGGGGAGGCCTATGTCCAGCAGTGGACGTCTTTCGGCTGATATGATGATGATGATGATGATTTCACTTATATTGGGTATTGTAGAGGTCCATAGGGTCCTCTAAGTATGAACATTAGGAAAATTACTTTAAAGGCTAATAGAGCTTCATTTGTAAGCTTTTACATGATATTTTCATGAGTAAAGTTCATGAAAAAATAAAAATAAATGATTCACATAGTATGTATGAGGGAGGAGGTTCACCTTATTACATATTGGTTTTATTTTAGTATGTAAGAAAAGATCAAGTTAATGATCTGACAAAGGAAATAAAATATATGGAAATATATAAGCATCATGTGTTTTATTAGCAACCATACATTCCAGAACTTATATATAAGCTATGATCACTGCTCTCTCAGGAAATGAGAATATTTGAAAAATATAAAACTTGAAATGTTTACTAGGATTTCTCACAGTTTTTGATAACTTATATTATGTTTAGTTGTAATTATATTTATATTATTACTTATTTTTACATTATTGCATAAGCAATTGATAACATGCAGTTTTGTTAAAAATTGTTCACCGTTGAACCGTTGATTGGCAAGATTTTGAAACATTCATGATCTTGGTCGATTAATTATGTATTTTACCTAGTTGTATTTAAGATAGAAATAATGGTTATTATTATTATTATTTGGGTATTTCAAATGGCATTATGACCATAGGTGGCATGCATATGTAATTTATATATGCAGCTTGTGTAGATATTTAATGTATGTTTTAGTTTTCACAGGAACAGAGGCTATGAATAACAACTTAACAGGATAAGTATGCAACATTTTGGGGAATTATTATCTGAAATATCCGTTTGTACTATTTGCAGCGGACAAACAGTAATTTGGTTACCGCACTAGATTTGTCATAAAGTTTTAGCAATCTTGTGATCGATTCCTTCAATAAGGGATGTATTATTAGGTAAAATTAAACTCGTAGGATAGCAGGAGGTTGTATATAAAGTATGTTCTAGAAATATTTACTTCATTCTTAAGATATGTGCTAAGTACAAAAATATATGATTTACTAAAGACATTTTATGACATAGAACAAACTGTTAGTAACATAGACAGGTTCTTTTACCCATTTAGAAATTAGTATTTTGATTAAAAATTGCTTTATCATCAGTTTCTTATAATTTCATATTATTCTCATTGTGAGTATACCTAGGGAAGGGAATGACCGACAACTGAGAATAATGTTCGTAAAGTAATGATGAAAATTGATACTTTTAATAGGATTTTCGAGATGAAATGTAGTTTATTGTATAGAATAAATGTATTATTGATAATTTATTCAATAACAAAAAGTAGTACCTAATAATATTTTAGATTTGTCTGAAAATTTGTCCAAATGGAGAGGTTATGTTTTTAATTTGTTAATTATTGTTATAAATCGATACTTAAATTAAAGGGAAAGTAATTAAAGTTATATTGCAGCAAGTATATTAACGAAATTGAACGAATTAAGCGTGAAAAAGCTAAGAACTTACTTTTTCATCCAAAATCGATTTTTGGGAATATTATGTAAAAATTCGTATTATGAAGTTAAATAACGGAAATAAATAAAGTTGGGAGCTTTGTTTTTATAAAACATAAAGAGTTCAATTCAGTAAAGCGCTAAAATAGACAAATTTTATGATCGAAAATTATCGTAAAAAGATTGTAAGGATTTTAAAATTACTGATGTTTGATGGAATTATAGGCTAATTTTAGCTTATAAACGTGTGAGAAACACAATTTTGATCAAACCAAATAAAGGAAAGTGATGAAAATTAGGATAAAAAGCGAATTTCCTTATAAAAGTTATATTGGTATTTTACAGAGTAAATACGCAGTAAATCCGATAGGATCTTGTCATAATATATGCAGAAAAATTATCTTCATCATAAATTATATAAATTCAGCTTAGGAAATACTTACTTTGTTTGAATTGAAGAAAATCTTTTTCTTAGAGGTTAGATTTTCCAAAAAAGGTAGGGCGCTCATAGAAACTTGATTCTTATAGAAGTATGTAGCATAGGGATCTTAAGAATCAAATTGGTATACAAAGATATATTGGCATTTTACGGGGAAAATAGACATTAATACTTTCAAGGGCTTATTAAATCATACGCGGGGCTAATGTTTTCATCTATTTTCATATAAATTTTCATTGGAAATTGCATAATTTGGATAAATATTCAAGAAAAACATTATCTATGGGAGATAGGAGATTTTCGAACTAGGTATTTAAAATTTGGTTATTATAGGAATTTGGTCTTAATAGTATGAACTAACTAACGGATCAATAAGGTTCAAATTGGCTTAAACCAATCTAACCAAACTACCACAAGGCGGACGTTTCGAATCTCTCTGACGTCACGGGGGTAGATAGCGTTTATATACGTAATTTTGATGCTATATAAGGAGAGGGCGCAAAGTAGGGAGGGCACTTGACTTCTGCCGCCGTCGTGAGCCACAAGCACCATCCTGAGCAACGGGACCTGACTTCTGCCGCTGAATAGAGCTACAAGCACTGTGCTACAAACTCCGAGGCCCCGCACTGAGCTGCCAATAGGACCAGCAAAAGAAGTCTAATTTGGTGAGGCAAAATCTATTCACTTATAAAATTTATTTATTTTCTGTGTATTCTCTTTAGGCCTTGGAGTTGAGTAAGTGCTTTTAATTGACTGTTATATTATGAACATTTTCCTTATTGTTGTGGTTCTTGTAATTAATTTATGTGAAATTTGGTTGAATTATTATATGCAATATGTATATGCGTACGGAATTTAACGGAGTATGCGGAAACATTTTAGGAATTTAACGAAATAGGTATGGATGTGTTTATCCTATTTTGCGTATGCGTTATATTTTTATACGGTTGCGGAATGCGTTATATTTTTATACGTTTTGTGGATGCGTTTATCCTATATCCTATATGTCGTATGCGTTATAATTTTATACGTTTTGCGAATTTTATTGCGGAAGGCGTTATATTTTTATGTTTTGCGGTTGCGGCATATGAATTTAATTGAGTATATATTAAGACGTTTACCCTATTTTGGGAACGATTTTTAGCGTATTTTACGTACCTGATTTAAGAATTTAAAAGAGTGTGTCCTCTATTATACTTACGGTTCATATGCTTTGGTATATAAGCATTGACTTTAACTGAAGTAATTATTACTTGTGTGATTGTAACATCATTTATGTATGACAGTGTAACCGACATTAAGCATTGAACGATTATGTTCATTCTTCATAACCACTACCTTGATCCTTCTATGAAGTGTTATTTATATAACTAAAATTATTTATTACTTTTGAGCTGAAATAAGGCATCTAACTTTTGTACCAACATTGAGTTGTAAAACAAAAATATTTTGAAAATTTTAACAATGTTCTCTGACATAGTGAGACTTGTATTATATCACCATTCACAATAATTGATGAATAAATATTATTATATTGTTGGAAATACAATTTTTGGCAAAGAGAAATCCACTACAATAAAGTATTGAAATTCAACTGAGAGATTGAGTCGTGCTGGAGTGAGTTATGGGAATCCATATCAACTACAACTGAACGGAAATAGTTCATAAGTTAATTGAGACTATCATTCCAATAGTGTACATCATCCGTAAAATTTGATAATTGGATGAAGAGTTTGGTAGTTAGAAACAATGCCTCACTCTACGTACAATACTATTTGCTTATCCTTGAAGTTTGAATTAACATAACTGCCTAACACGACATATTTCTACGATTTATTTCGGCATGACCACAGTCACTTTGGTTGAATTTTAGGATTAATTTTGATTTAATTAAATAGCTAGGCATCTCAGAGGTTTTCTTGGCGTTTCTTTCCTCTGGAGTGTAGGTTACGAAACGTTGGTAGCTTCACTTAACAAAGTCATTAGTAGAGAAAATAAAAAACCACAAAAAAAAATTAGATAGGTCTGAGACAGTCTACCCCACCGCACGAACTACAGGCGTGTGTATTTGGGAAAAGAAACCCCTATCACACATTAGCTACCCTTCCTAACTATGTTTAAAATAAATACATATTTTTTCCGAGAAAATAATTTAATTGTATAATTATTGTCTGTATTCGTTAACACTGTCGCTTTTAGGGCGTAGGGGATAAATAAAATAAAACATATTTGCTTGTACTAAAAAAAATATTCAAATAAGACAAGAGATCATTTCATCGTCAATAACAAAATATTACAAATTAATTTTCTAGCATTAATATTTACCGCAAATATTGGAAAGACTTTTGTCTATATGGAAACTACCGAATAGCCTTTTCTTTTACAGATATCCTGACACCATACTACAGCTTTACCACTAAAGCCTCACATCAACAACTTGAATTTATAACCGAATATTTAATTTACTAATTAATTTTATATACCTATTTACTTAATGTCGTTTCGTTGTAAAGTACCATTTATAGGAAATAAAGTTTAAACTAAATATCCTTGTTTTTGTTTCAACAACCTCCTTATCAGTCTCCTAAAAATTATCGGGTTACTACATAACTAGGGATCTTCCACTAAACTTTCACGAGCCATTGTTAGGAAAAACCGCTGGGATTTTCTGACAAATCATGTTTATATAGGAAATTAGATTATTGGGGTTGTAGTACTTAACGCAGGGTTGTAGTGTTCCTTTCAGGAGGTAAGTATGTATAGTCATCAGAGCTTAGAAAATTGTAGTATTACGGGGTGTCAGTAGGGGTAGAGGGTTTCCTGCTTAGAGAGCCACTTTGGCTTCTAAGCATTTAAGTTTTCAGTCTAAGTTGTAGCTTCTGCTTGTAGCTTACACGTAAAGAAATCAAGTTTATTTATGAACGCGCGTCGCGTTCTCTTCAGTATGCACTTGCCAATGCAATTTATATGATTCCGACGAACATTAATGCGAACTGCACTTGCACTTTTCAGCATGACTAAATTGACTAAGCAACCTTACTAGATCCTATTATTATTTTACTTAGGGATTGCAATAATTGTAAAATATGCTTCCTATATACCGGTAAATACGAAAAGGTGATTTTAGTGGGTTACCGGTGGGTAACACTCCTTAATATGAATAAAATATTTACCGATCTCATAATATCACTGAAGTAGTTACTTAATTTAGGCACCTATCACAGGTTTCAAAAAAAAGAAAGAAGAACCACAGCTATATATTACATAGCTTCTGCTTCAAACCTTTGTCGTTTTGTGTTAAATTTTCATAAGCTAGTTTTTAAGTCAATACATGATATTACAAATTAATCAACAATATAAACAGGTACCCTCAACTAGGTACTGCAACACACTTTTGGCGCAAAGACGCATAACAAATTCTGCACTGCTTCTCCGTGTCTTATCTCGTTGGAGGAGTCATATAGGTAAAATGTACAAAATTTTACTACCAGGCACGCTTACGGATAAAAATATAAGCAAGGCAAGACTTGTGTATAAGGTAGTCCTGGGGAAAGTTAGTACCTATTCAGGTATTAAACAGGGTAAAACGTGATTTCAAAAATGTAACTATTCAAAACGTTTTGAATTCAAAATGTCCGATGTAAGGCCTTTACCGTAAAGTTTTTTTTGATGTGTTCATGACACATGAAGTTAAATATGTCTTAGATATTCGAAATGATTTAATCTCTAGCTATGTTATTTATACAGCCTAATGTTTGACTGAAGTATATAATGAATTTGGTACGTACCCATTTTACACACACCCATTAATGTAAAAATGAAAAAAAAAAAAAAACCATTTTAGATAAATTAAATGCTAAAATGTATAAAATGGTGTTTTATGAGTTATTCTACTTATTCTTATGCAGCTCATTTTTATAAAAGTAAGTTACCCACAACTTAATAAAACTCTAATAAATAAATAAATAAATCTAGTCAAGAATTTCCAAGAATTTGGGCTAATCTGAATTGCAACCTAAGGTTTCTTACATAGAACATTTTTAATGCAGGAGGTGTATTTTTACATTGGATTTGAGCTTAAAAATCACTAAACGAAAATAAAAATACACATTTTAGGAAAACCTTCCCCACTGACTGACTATAAGTAAGTTTTATTTGAGGGCTCCAAAAATAAACTTTAGAACAGTCTGTTCAAGTACTTAATAAAGTTTAAAGGGAATCAGGAATGAAATGCAAAATCTAACAAGGAGAATTCTGTCCACCTGCAAATAAGTTGACGGTTTAATTTTATGTCCAGAAAGTTGAGAATTTCATTTTATTGTTAAAATGTGTATTTGTCAAGTACCTAGGTACCGACTTGGTTTTATAAAGTAGAGATAGTATAGCAGTACTCGTATATAATAATAGAAAAAATATGGTGAATTACTAAAATATAAGTTTATTAGCATATTTTGGTATCCAAAACAATGCTTTGTGTAAGATATATACAAATTGAATACATATGTAAATAGAAAAAATTTCATATTCAAACCGTATTTGTAATTATTTGTATTTGTAAACAGATTTGTAATTATAATAAAGGAACGACAAAATTAATATGCGCGAATATTTTCTTTCCGTAGTATGCCGATTGACAATATCCAGCAATTAAATCATGTAATATTCATTGAGTAATTTTCAGTCGCGCTCTGTACTGTACGTTCATTAAAAATGTATTTTTAATTAATAAATGCAAATGGCATAAGGGATTTGTTTGATGAGATTTTGTGACACTGCGATCGCACAAGAGTATATTTATTTGTGCAAAAATATTCCTGCGCTACGCTATAAAATAATACATATTTTATTATTTATCTTTGATATAATATAAGTTCGTTTTAACGGAACAGTAAATAAAAATTCGAACTCGAGCCCTGAGGGTTCCGTGCATCACACAACATTAACAATCACCGAACATTGATTACCGAACTTTGACTTAACGAAAAAAAATCGTATTGAGGAACATTGACTTTGCCGTTAAAAACTGTTGTCTCCATGTATCAACAGACTTAGGTCGCAATTAGTTTACCAACTGCCAAGAACAGGGAAATCGAGGGAACCCATCAAATAATATTATTCCATCGTCAGACCCTGACCTGATGACATGGGACTAATTGTAAAGTATATGCTTACAAAAAAATTCACAGATTTCGTGCCTCACACGACTATCGAGCACATTGGAAATGAATCTACGGAATTCGGAAAAATATTGTCGCTGAGCGACGAGAAAGTCGGGATAAGGAAAAGGTTATAAAGAAAAATACGACGTTGAATGATAATTATTTTATTCTTAGATTAACATAAGTATCCTCGCCTGTGAAGCAGAGTTGGGCAAAAATTAACGTGATTGAAACTAAAGTTAAAACCGGCCAAGAGCGTGTCGGGCCACGCTCAGTGTAGGGTTCCGTAGTTTTCCGTCCGTCACAGTAAGTGTTCCCACTTAAGAGTTAAAATAACACCGCCATGTAGGATATGATATGAGCGTTCCAAGTACAGCGACATCTATCGGCAAATTAAGTAAACTATTACGCGCGAGCTTAAAGTATGGAAGATGATTTTTATGGGATAATTCTTTATTTCGTGAACCAATTTTCACCGTTTTTAATTTATTTGAAAGCACGTCATTTTATTGTGATTTTGTAGAAATTACAGGTACAACAAACAGCTGCTTATACGGTTTAATTACAAACTTAGTTCAGAACTTATTTTGTAATTATTTTTCAAAAACTATTCAACCTATCAAGTTCAAAATAATTTTCCTAGAAAGTTTTTATAAAGTTCTACTTTTGTGATTTTTTTCATATTTTTTAAAACTTATGGTTCAAAAGTTAGAGGGGGGGGGACACATTTTTTTTTACTTCTGGAGCGATTATTTCCGAAAATATTTACATTATCAAAAAATGATTTTTGTAAATCCCTATTCATTTTTAAATACCTATCCAACAATATATCACACGTTAGGGTTGAAATGAAAAAAAATCACTCCCCACTTTACGTATAGGGGAGGTACCCTAAAAAAAACATTTTTTTCCACTTTTTATTTTACCACTTTGTCGGCGTGATTGATATACATATTAGTACCAAAATTCAGCTTACTAGTGCTAACGGTCACTGAGATTATCCGCGGACGGACGGACGGACGGGCAGACATGGCGAAACTATAAGGGTTCCTAGTTGACTACGGAACCCAAAAAATGAGAACGTTACTCATAATCATATGAACATGATAACGAATTCAATCATGAGCTTTCTAATCCGATTGACCACCGACATGAGTAAATCATGTCGATTTTTAGTTTCACTCATGATTAGCTGAAGTGATTACATTAGTAAGACAGGATGCTTAGTTAAACTAACGATTTAGTTGATTAGATGATTAGATTTTGCGTAGCTACTAGCTCCTTCACTTTTTCCCTGTCGAAACAGAGGCGGTACCTAGGTGAGTATAATGTACATTTAGGATAAATGGCTTTTTGTGACTATATTTCTAAAGGTATCATTTGGCGGTTGGCGCTTACGTCTAAAGTTGTATAGTGCAGATTCAATATTGAGCAATAATAGCGTAAATGCCAGTGGCAAATGTTACCTTTACCAAAATATCGACAATTTTTTTGTTAGTTTTTGGTATGAGTGTACAAATGAATGCTCTCATTTAACTTTGAAACGGCCTGTTCGGTTTTATTGCGGTTTTCGGCAACAGTTAAGACAGCTATCACACAGCTTCGGTTTCCACATGCGCTTTTCATTTTCATTCTCATTCTCGTTCCCGTTCCCGTTTCCGTTTCCGTTCCCGTTCCCATTCCCATTATCATTCCCATTCCCATTCCCAATCCCATTCCCACTCCCATTCTCATTCTCATTCTCATTCTCATTTTCATTTAGGATAATGAAAATTTCTACATATGTACATATCTGGCTCAATATCTGAAATTCAGAACAAACGCCGTATTCTAGTAATAATATAAATCAGATTAAGAACACTCTAATCATACGTTCGTCAATCACATTGAACAAGTTAGTTAATTAGCGTTAATTTAGTTTCAATCAGCGCCCGTCGTTAATGATTTACTCATGGCGAAATTACTTGATTGTTTTGTGTTATGATTTAATCAGCGATTATTCAATCACCGATGATTAGTAATCAATCACCGATTTTAATCAAGTGTGCCAGCAACTCTGCTGTGAACAAACAAATTGAAAAATTTCCACACTCATATCGAAATTTGAATAATTGTCGCCGTGGCGCCTAAGTACATATTTAATTTTTAGATTAATAAGCAGGATATAAAAAAATAAAAAATAAAAAGCATTTATTTCGGACAAAGAAATCCATATAGTGTTAGTATTACAATAGAACTTAAATAACTATGTTAGTACCTAAACTTAAGTGTTGGGAGATCCAGTGCCTGATTAGGGCGCTATCCCATCTCTCTGCCACGACGGCCAGGAGACTGTTGCGGCTGCCGCGCACTCTGCGGAGCGTCGCGGCGCAGCGCTTACGCAGCGTGGCATGAAAGCCGTCCACATGTGCATCGGCGAACATGCCCGACGCACTGCAGTACCGAGGCAGCCTCAACAGTACCCTGAACGCGTCATTGTATTGTACACGCATAGCATACATGGTACGCTGCGTGTACCTCGTCCACAGGCAACAGGCGTACAGCGAAGTACAGTACGCTCGAAAGAGTGTTACTTTAACCTGCGCTGTACACCTGCTGAACCTCCGGGCTATCATGTTGGCCCTCACGGCCAGTGCCCTACGCTCGCGTTCTATATCCGCGTCGTCACGCAGGTCATCGGTGACCAAGTGCCCAAGATATTTAAACGTGTAAACCCTTTTTAGTTGTACGCCATTCAGACGAATGGGTGGGACATGAGATGGGCACTTGTTCCCCGCCTTAAATACCATGTACTCACTTTTGAGCACATTGTATCTCAGACCGTGACTCAAAGCATAAGATTCACACCTTTCAATCAGTACACGCAAACCACCAACTGAGGGGCTCAGCAGTACCATGTCGTCAGCATAACTTATGTTATTAAAACAAACTCTGTCTATGTGACATCCAACATGCATACTGCTAAGCCCACCAATCAGAGCATCCATGTAGAGATTGAAAAGCTTGGGGGAGGTAAGCCCCCCCTGCCTGACCCCACACTCCAAGCCATATTCGTCTCACAGCTCGTCACCCCAGCGAACACTATTTCGCTGGCTCGCGTACCAATACCTAAATATGCGTGTGAGTTCCCTAGGAAATTGCACTTCGTCAAGTTTCTTCCAAAGTAAGTCGTAGTTAACGAGATCGAAGGCCTTAGAAAGATCTAAAAAACACGCATATATAGGCGTCTTCCTGCGGGTGTAGTACTCGACGGCCTGCTTCAAGCAAACAATTGCACTTTCAGTAGATAAGCCAGCGCGAAAGCCGAACTGCGCATCATTTAATATAAGATACTTATCTAACTGTGAACTGAGCAGGCCATCGAATACCCTGGCTACAATTGTTGCCAGCGAAATAGGTCGATAGTTGATTCTGTTTGATATGTCACCCGTCCTATTTTTGACAATAGGGATCACAATTGTTTTTGTCATAAACGGCGGCAGGTACGAGTGACATATACAAAGATTAAACAACATTGCTAGCACTCGGGGTAAGTGAGGGCCAGCAAACTGCAAGTGCTCAATACTTAAGTGGTCATGGCCCGGAGATTTCCCTCTTTTCATATTTCTCAGTACTCTAGCTATATCACTAACGCTAAATCGGGTTTGAGGACTCCGAGGGTCACGCACTGCCATGTCAGCATCGAGCACCTGCTGCAGCTGAGCCCCACCAGCGGAGGTACAGGGAGGCTTCACATTGAAATGTTCCATAAACATGTTAGCAATGCACTTCTGATCCGAGATACCGTCCACACTAACAGAAAGTCCAGGCCTAGACTCCAGTTTCTTTGTGAATTTCCAAAAGTTCCGGAAATCACTGTTTTTATGATGTGTGGCAAGCAAGTCCATCTTTATTTGCTCTTGGTGTTGTTGAACCCACCTGAGTCGCGATTTAAATATTTTGCGGCTGTGACACATAGCATCATAAATTGGTCCATTTTTGGGTTTACCAAACATGATCCAGTCCTGGAATCTAGCCCTGGCCTCCCCATGCGCGCCGCTAACATGCTTATTCCATCCTACTACCCTCTTATTTGCGTTGCGGCTACCAGCTGTGACAGCCCTGCTGTATAAAGAAGCTTCACATAATGACGTTATTATTTGAAGGTACAAGTTGTCAAGTAACTTACAATGATCAGCATTATTTACACAGCATCCGTCACAGCAGTTCTGAAAATCGGAGGGAAAATCAATAGTTTTCAACAGTTCATTGCATTTATTTGTATATTTTTCAATTTCCTGTGATGTTCTCTCTCCCCAAATAAAATGTTTCCCACTTGAGACTTCATTATTATTACTATTACATAATAGCTTAGGCCTTACCAAGTTAAAATTACATTTAATTAAAAGAGGGTAATGATCAGAACAGTAAACGTCATAGTCAATACAAACATCAACAACTGTGTCCCACCCGGCTGATGTGGTTACACAGTGATCTAGCCATCTCATTGATCCGTGGGTTTCACTCAGGTACGTGTGTGCGCCAGATTCTACACCTAATTTAACGGTATCGACACACATCCAGTCCAGCTCCTTACAGAAACTAAACAATTCGTCACAAAACAACTCGCCCGGATGCGCGTTAAAGTCACCTAATATGTAAACAGTTTCTACGCAACTTTCCTGCACTATGGCGCTCATTTCACTCAAACATTGAACGAATTCTGGCAGGTTATCCACACAATTGACCGGCATGTATACGCAAAATATTATAACAGGCTTATCACCAGACGCTATCCTGATTGCACTAATTCGAACATTGTCGCACTGTATAACCGAGACAGATGGAAACTTATTTTTACGCCAAAGAAGCGCCGTCCCGCCGTAAGGCCTACCGCGTAGCATTCCCGCCGACGTGTCCACTGCTGAGGTCCCGGTGCAGGCAAACTCATCGCTTATAGTGTTTAGGTACGCCAGGTCATGTGATAAAATCCATGTCTCCTGTAGGGCTATTATATCCGCTGAGATGCATAATCGCCTAATATCGTCAATCGATCGCTTAATACTTCGACAGTTAAAAGAACAAAGGGTAACTTCACTCATTTTCATTAACTGACTTATTGTTCGTTTGCACCGTAGCACACGTAGCGCTCGTAGCGTTCGCCGTAGCACTTACAGCCGTTCTAGTCTCGCTATCGTTGTTTACTTCTTTAAAACGAGAAGTTATAAAACGTCGAAATATAATTCCGCTCGGCCACAATGACTCATTCAAAAACACGCTAACTTTATTGTTGTTTACGTAAAACTTGTATGCGTTATGATTTTTTTTTTGGTCCCTTATCACTATTTGGTGTAGTGTAATGGTGTCACTGGTCTTCTGTCGTATATAATCGATAATATCACCTTTCGATGTGTTCTTGTGCACGTTTGTGATCAATATAGGTACCTTCGGATCAGCTGCCTTAAAGTTACAACTGATTTCGGCCTTGCCCGTTTTGCCAGTATGGCGATTTTTAGAGGGAGGTTTCGATGGCTTTTCGACTCTCTTCCATTCACCATCTTTTGCCACAGCCGCATATGTCATACAGTCCCTCGCCTTAGCTTCAGTTGGCAGGTTTTTACTGCTATTTACATGAGGTACAACAGCTGAGCGCTCCATTGTTTTCGATAACCCGTTCGCTCGACTATCAGCGCGCGGCACTTGCTCACTCGACGAATGATCTAATGAAATGACGGGCGCCGGCGGGGGTGAGGGCGACGGGGCTGGCCGCAATGCAGAGGCGCCCGTTTGTGTATGCGCATGCGCATTGTTTTCGTCGGTGCTGGTGCGGTTTGGCGCTCCGTCCTGCTGTCGTGATGGCGAACAGGATGGCGCGTTACGATATTCGTGCGGGCTCGAGTGAGACAGTATTGTTTTGTTATATTCGTCAACAGATTCATCGCTTCGGGAGAATATGTCCGTACTGGTTAATCCCATTGGTCCACTATTCAAATATGCACCACGTTTAACGTTTACATTCGAGGTAGACTGATTACAATTTCGATAAAATGGATCGTTATCTGCTGGAATCCTGCAACATTCCTTAAATGTCATTTCCAGGTTCTCAAGCTGCTCAATCGTGACATACCGTGACTTAATGGTTTGTAACTCATTTTTAAGTACCACAATATCCTTTAGCAGTGACGTTACGTCCACGGCGTCGAAATCTATCGGTGGTAATTTCTGCAAATCCCGAGCTACAAATACTGGAAACTTCTCGGGTTCGGTAATTCGCGCCAAGTCGATTATGTCGTCGATATCACGTTGTTGTTTCCCATCGTTCCTTCTGACAATTTTTCGTTTCCTCGCTGGGACAGATAGAAACAGCAAATCCTTAGCTTTTTTGATATCCTGCGCTGAGAAGAAGGCCAGACAGATTCTAGCCATGCTTCCATCGTCCATAACATGCAGTTTATTAACCACAAAAGCAAGGAGTTCGTTAACAACAATATCACAACTATTGCACTTCAAAGTAGCGGCCATAATGCGAGTTCACGGCGGCTAGCAAACCGCGACACGTCCGTACATACGAATGCGCGCGCGCGACTGATATTATAATGTTCAAAGTACAAGAAAATTATTAAATTACAAATCCGTAGTCAACTCGACAAATGGTAGCTATATAATTTTTAAGAAAAAAAAACAGACTTCTTCAATGGGGGAAGCCTGTGAAGGATTATTGTAGATGGTGCACTCTATACAATGAAATAACTTGCTTAACAAACACAGCGAAGAGGACAAATCGTCAAACGTGAACTATGCGTCGTTAAAGAATTCCTTTCTCATTTTACATTTCACATGTTTATGGCATCAGCCGCAGTTCCACTTCATCAATATGTCACTGTTTTCAATGAAAATGCTTGATTTGGATTTAACTACAAAAATCACTTTATGTATGCCTTTAAGATTTGAGAAGTTTCCTCGATTCCTCCTGGATCCCATCATCAGAACTTGAGCTTGACGAAAATTTGTCCTGAGAATCTAACTTGCATTACAAACACAGCGAAGAGGACAAATCGCCAAACGTGAACTATGCGTCATTGAAGAGTTCAGCTCTTATCATCATCAGCAGTTCCACTTCATCAAATGTCACTCTTTTGAATGAAAATGCTTGATTTGTTGATAAAAATACAAAAATCACTACGTGTATGCCTTTAAGATTTGAGGAGTTCCCTCGATTCCTCATGTATCCCATCCTCAGAACTTGAGCTAGACGAATATTTGTCATGACAATCTAACTTGCTTAACAAACACATCGTAGAGGAGAAATCGCCAAACGTGAATTATGCGTCGTTGAAGAGTTCCGTTCTGATCATCATCAGTAGTTCCACTTCATCAAATGTCACTCTTTTGAATGAAAATGCTTGATTTGTTGATAAAAATACAAAAATCACTGTGTTTGCCTTTAAGATTTGAGGAGTTCCCTCGATTCCTCATGGATCCCATCATCAGAACTTGAGCTTGCTTAACAAACACCGATGTATGTTCGATAAGAGGAGGAATCGCCAAACGTGAACTATGCATCATTGAAGAGTTCCCTTCTGATCATCATCAGCAGTTCCGCTTAATCAAATGTCACTGTTTTGAATGAAATTGATTGATTTGTTGATCAAAATCACTACATGTGCGCCATTAACATTTGAGGAGTTCCTTCGATTCCTCATGGATCCTCATCAGATTGACAAAAACGGGACCAATATATACTTAAAATTAAAAAAAGAATTTTCAAAATCGGTTCAGAGTAGTTCAGACATGACGGAGTTACATAAAAAAAAAACATACACGCCGAATTGAGAACCTCCTCTTTTGAAATCTTGAAGTCAGTTAAAAAAATTAATGTGAAAAATGTCGTTCTGACTTTTTTCAAAAAGGTTAGGGCAGACCCTTAACCCGATCGTCTTTTTTTAAGACTTAAATTGTAGCTGACTAAATTGTCCAGAGGAGTTCTTCTCAAATTTTTGATATCATTCTTCGTTTCCAAAATATCGAACACCAAAATAAAAAAATTGGAAAATATGGATATTTTTTTCACTATTCCGGCCATAACTTTTTTCTTTTTTATGTTCTCGAAAAATTCTTTTTGCACCTTACAGCTCTCGTAAATATGAGTCTTTTGAGCCATTTTTGAATATCATATCTTTACAACTTTCCGAGGTATAAGGGGATCGCACTTTTTCGTGAAATCGGGGCCTATACTGGAACGAACGAAAAGACATTTCCAATGTCAAAAATCAAATCGGTTCATCCGTCTTCAAATACCTAATCGGTATTATTATAAATAAAGATCCCGACAAATTGAGAACCTCCTTCGAAATCTTGAAGTTAGTTGAAAAAAGAAAAACGTACGTAAGACATTCCTTCTTGCCAAATTTCATAATTCTAGGTCTACGGGAAGTACCCATAGATATAGGTTTTCATTCTCCTGCAAAGTGTTAGAAAATAAGGCTAAAATGGCCGTATCTTTCGATTGCCTTAACTTTCTTTATTTTTTTTATAGCTTCAAGGAACCGCAGACAATGTAGTTGATATGAAAGTTGAGTTCAAACGGTCTCCTAGCCCAGTCGGTAGTGACCCTGCCTACGAAGCAGGAGGTCCCGGGTTCGAATCCTGGTCAGGGCATTTGTTTGTTTGTTTATCACAGATAATTATTCCTGAGTTATGGATGTTTGTATGTATTTAAGTATTTATCTTTTATATATATCGTCGTCTAGTACCCATAACACAAGCCTTATTGAGCTTACTGTGGGCCTAGGTCGATTTGTGTAAGATTGTCCTATAATATTTATTTTATTTATTTATTTATTTGATATTAATTTTAACTAAATGCCTCCACGCATTCCTGAGAAAAAGGTTCTCGACAGACAGACAGGCTACCAGACGGGCAGACAGATGCAAAACGAAGTGATCTTATGAGGTGTCCGTGTTTTCCTTTTGAGGTACGTTCTTTAAGGCGATTATCACACTGGCGCCGCAACCGGATGCGTCGGCGGTGTGCAAGCGTGGCAGCGTTATATACTTGCAGATTGCAGAGCGCTATCTCGCTCGCACACCGGCGCCGCACGCGGAAACCGCAGCAGTGTGAAAGCCGTTTATTTAGACCAGCATACTATTTTAGATCAAATCAAAATTACATTCGAAATTCAAATCTTTTGGTGCAATTTATAATTAACAAGTTAATAATTTTATAATTTTGACAACTTAAGTAAGGTTATTTATACAAGATGTAAAAATATACATGGGTGTATTCTGTTTGCAGCCTGATATAAAAATTATACATAATAAAATAAACCGGCCAAGTGCGTGTCGGACCACTCATAATAGTGTCCGTACTTTCAACGTAATAAAAAACAATATCAAAAGGTCGTATCAGCATATGGAACAGTTTTTTGGAGATTACTCGATAACGGCTTAACCGTTAATGTTAAAAAATAAATTTGTTGAAAGAATATGCAAAGATGTATCTTTTAACTTTTTTCATAATTTTTGGATCTCCGGTTTAAAAGTTACACAAATTTTGAGACTTTCGGGGTGATTACTTATTTCTGAAAATATTTTATAAATCAAAAAATGTTCAATGAAAACTCAATTTTAGTTTTAAAGACCTGTCGATTGATGTGTAACATGTTGACATTCCTTAAAAAGAATGTTTGACAATGAGTGACATGTATGGAATCTCCCTTCCCGTTATAAATATTTTTTTCAGCGATTTTACTGTAAAACTTAGTCGCGGCCTACAATATACAAATTTTATATTAAAATATTTAAATTTTTATTAAGATACGTTTTATAGTTACTGATTAAAATGGCTGCGACATACGGACGCACGGACGGACGGAGGGACACTACGGACAGACGGACATGGCCAAAAAATAAGGATACACTTTTTGCAATTTTGGCTACGGAAAAAGAGGTAGGTAAGTATTCTAAATTATGACGACCGAAAACATTTCATAACATTTCACTGTAGAACATAGCCTCTTTTAATGGCATTTTGTGATTGCACCGCACATTTGCATAAGTTTACCGTGTGGTCGCCTCGCTATACTCGTTATGCAAAAGGGATGAACCGCAGTGTCCCTTGACAGCGCTAATTAGTGGTCACCATGTATATGTCTTGCACAGACCTTTGCTTATATGAATACCGAAGCGACAGAAACGAATTTACATTTGCTTTTGCCGGGGTATGTAATCCAATAAAATACATCGTGATTTTGCTTTAGCTTCGATATCTTGTTGCCAACTAACGACCTTAAAAGCACCGAAAATATTTATCCAGTGAAGGTTAGATATAAAAACCGGCCAAGAGCGTGTCGGGCCACGCCACGCTCAGTGTAGGGTTCCGTAGTTTTCCGTCCGTCACAGTAAGTGTCCCCACTTAAGAGTTAAAATAACACCGCCATGTAGGATATGATATGAGCGTTCCACGTACAGCGACATCTATCGGCATATTAAGTAAACTATTGCGCGCGAGCTTAAAGTATGGAAAATGATTTTATGGGATAATTCTTTATTGCGTGAACCGATTTTCACCGTTTTTACTTTATTTGAAAGCACGTCATTTCATTGTGATTTTGTAGAAATTACAGGTACAATAAACACCTGCTTATACGGTTAAATTACAAACTTAGTTCAGAAATTATTTTGTAATCTTTTTTCAAAAACTATTCAACCTATCAAGTTCAAAATAATTTTCCAAGAAAGTTTTTATATTGTTTTACTTTTGAGATTTTGTTCATATTTTTAAAACTTATGGTTCAAAAGTTAGAGGGGGGACGGGACACATTTTTTTTAACTTCTGGAGCGATTATTTCCGAAAATATTTACATTATCTAAAAATGATTTTAGTAAACCCATATTTATTTTTAAATACCTATCCTAAACAAAATCACTCCCCACTTTACGTATAGGGGAGGTACCCTAATAAAACATTTTTTTCCACTTTTTATTTTACCACTTTGTCGGCGTGATTGATATACATATTAGTACCAAATTTCAGCTTTCTAGTGCTAACGGTCACTGAGATTATCCGCGGACGGACGGACGGACGGGCAGACATGGCGAAACTATAAGGGTTCCTAGTTGACTACGGAACCCTAAAAAAAGATGTTTTAACTGGATTTATTTTATTACAAGCTTTCTGATATAATGTTTAAACAGGGCAATTAAAACGAGTTCAGATTGTAGGTGTAACAATAACCAACGTAACTTGGTATAAGCTCTATCGTTATATTTATAACTAGCTGTGCCCGCGGCTCCGCCTGCGTGGAATTCGGTCTTTGTCAGTAAGCGGTTAATTCACCCCTAATTTCTCTCCCTCCCCCTGGAGGCGGACCTTGAAGGTCTTGAAGTGAAGTTGACAGATGGATACGCTAGAGGACAGTAGTCCAGACAAAATATTTTTCAATTACCACTAAATAAAACTACACTCCAAAATCAATAGTTTTTTTCGTCCTTATTAAAATTTTTGACATGACGACATAGAATAGTAGGTCCGGACCGATCGGACCGCGCCTGGGTAAGAAATATACACATAAAAATCCATATTTCATATCATAACCTAACAACTTATTAACGAAAATATACTAACAACGAACTTAGGTCTAATATTATTTAGAAGACTTAGAAGTAAGATTAGAGAAAAGGAGAATAGATATCAAAATCGTGAGACTGAGTATTTACGTGTACTGTGCAATGTGTGGCAATTAATTTATTGTAGTTTAATTTTGTTGTACTATTATCCAATAACTCATTTAAATTTGTTGATATCCGTACCCCCACTTCTAAACTAATAGTTAATTTGGCAAAATCCTTCCTTAGTGGATTATTCATGTCACAACTTCAGCGCCATCTGTTAGTTTAGGAGGGTACTCGATAGTCTTAAGACATATTTGGAAAAAAGTTTGTACCTCCTTCCTAAGTAGCGCCATAAGATTCAGGTGCAAAATTAACTCAATCCAGTGTAGTGGCTACCCCCCTTTTAGAGGTTGAGTTTTTATATCCTACCTATACCTGGACGGGGATTTTATTTACAATTGGAATTAGTAATCCTTAAGGGCTGACTTTGATAACAATGAAAAAAAAACCGGCCAAGAGCATGTCGGGCCATGTTCAGTGTAGGGTTCCGTAATTGCCGCCCTGTTAAAAAACATCTGTTTAAAAGGTCGTTTATTAGAGGATATTTGGCGGCGCTTCTGTCATAAACTAATAATTGCGTGGTGTGTAAATTGTTTGGAGTTGTAATTCTACTATCCGGAACTTACGTCCTTTCACTATGAGTTTTTGACTGACAACTCAAAAACAGCTGAACCGATTTTATTCAATATAGTTATTATTGAAAGTAACTTTCAGGCTTCACTTCCATTATTTTTTTAAATTTTTTTGGACCTACGGTTCAAAAGTAAGATGGGGGGGGGGGCGCCCTTTATTGAAAATGATACTATCCTTTGTCCTTTCTCGAGACCCATACTATCTCTATACCAAACTTCCTCTAAATCAGTTCAGTGGTAAAAAAATCCTCATACCAACTTCCAACCCCCTTTTCACCCCCACAAGGGTTTCAAAACTATCCTATGATATTTCTCGGGATTCAAATTATCTCTATACTAATTTCTATCTAAATCGTTTCAGCGGTTAAAAATTCTCCATACAAACTTTCAATCCCCTTTTCACCCCCACCAGGGTTGATTTTCGGAATTAAAACTATCTATTATCCTTTCCCGGGACTCAAACTATCTCTATACAAAATGTCATCGAAAGCCGTTCAGCCGTTTTCATGTGACGCGCGATCAAATAAACAGACAAAAATTCTAAAAATTGTTGGAACGTGTTCTGTTATCGATTCTAAGTATTCCCAGTCAACTTTTTTTCGATTATCTTCCATGTACAGACTTTCGACCCTCTTCAGCTTTATTATATGTATAGATAGATAGGTACTTTTTACCGCATATAATATGACTAGCTTTTGCCCGCGGCTTCGCTCGGGTTGAATTCGGGGTAACACGGTTCCCCTTTCCTGATTGCCCCCCGGAATGCTCCATACAAACTTCCATCCCCATTTTAGGGAAGTGGGGGCATAGAAAGAGACAAAGAGTAGCCTATGTCACTGTCCATCCCTTCAACTATCTCCAATTAAAAAATCACGTCAATTCGTCGCCCCGTTTTGCCGTGAAAGACGGACAAACAAACACACACATACACTTTCCCATTTATAATATTAGTATGGATTAAGGCAAGGTGTATGTGCAAGTTTTAATCATTTACAATTATATAGTGAAGCGAAGGGCTTGTTGTAATAGTTTTTGGAAAATTTAAGTCGAAATAATCTTGTAAGCAATAAAGCATTTCCTCTCTGGCGGTTCTTAGGTACACGTTTAAAAAGATCAGATAAAGCTCCAATCCTGAGGAAATGTTTATTTAGTTGGTGAAAATTGAGTGTTGTTACAACTAACCTCTGTTAAATCAAGCCCAGCGTTCCCGTACTTACAGAACTAAAGTAGTATTTTAGTAGTAAGTAATCTGACAGCCCTGCAAAGTGGTACTACAATTAAAAATATTACTTTATTGTTAGTCAAATGAAATAGTACAATATGATCAAGGACATGAAGGAATATTATTAGGTAGCTTTACAAGCCATGAGATATCTTGCCACAAGCTGAAAGTGATTGGCAAGACTCGGGACGAGTTGAGAATAACATTTCCGCGAATACGTCATCCATGTTATTTAATACGCTTGCTAAAAAAATGTTTATTTTTCTTCATACAGTTCTGGATTTATCGAAGCTATATTGAAGATATTATCTTCGACAAATCCACATAGAACTTTAATTTGTTTAACAACTGTTCCAGATTAATGGGGCTATTCTGAATCGATCGTGATAGCGTCCGCAACTCGGTGACAGCAATTAGCATTGGACCCTTTATCTTCATTGTTAGCTTTGAGTTATGATCGCTTCGTTATCGCCGGAGCCGGCATATTTGTCGACGTGTAACAGCTAGGTATAGGCTGAATGCGGAGTCAGTCATCACACATAGCTTTTAAGATTTGGAAACCAATAATCCTGACAGAGCTGTTAAGAGCATGGGATTATCTGGTCTATCGATGATGACCTTAAGTATCCTGTTATCGCTGCGTCGGATGTAGTTTAGAAAAGATGCAACCCGCCTTCGCCTGTACGGATAGCACATCTTACGCGCGACTGGCGCGACGAGAGACAGATCTGCACGAGTTCATGCGTTTTCGCTAGTTGGGAGCACAACTTGCGCGTGAAAGGCGCGACAGACTCGCGATCAAATGTCTCTGTCATAAAATGACAGTGACTCGCGACTTTAAACTTAAATCCTTAGCACAACTTTGACTTCTCTTCGCGTCAGTTGTAACCGCAGGTGCATGTTATGCTATCGGAAAGCGAGATTTTTGACAGGCGCGGGAAGGTTTTCCCTACTCGCGGCTTAAGTCGCTCTTGCAAGACGTGCCAGCCGTGCAGATCGCATAAACGTCGTCGGTGCGCGCTTCCGTAAACCCTACTCGCTTCAAAACTGTGGCAACTTCAAAAGGACTCTTAAGGCGTCATTATAGCAGATACGAAGAGCGTTATAGGCTTTCAGCGTTTAGTTGACTCATAGGCTACCCGTGGAAAATACTTAACAGTACGTCTTTAATAGGGTAACTTTAACTTGTTTGAACAACGGGGAAAACTATAAGCTAACATATTGTTTCTGACCGCTAATGCTCTCCGTTCCCTCTCCATATGGAACTTATCTTTGAGGTCCTCTCTTCCGTCAGATAGTGCCCCTGGGTATTTAAACTGTGAAAACCCTCTGTAAGTTATTACCTTTCAAAGCTATACAGGGCACATGATGATTAGGGTTCATTTTGTTTGACCAGAAGATTAAGACTCCGTTCTTTTTGGAGTTATATATAAGACCGTAAGTTTCTGCGTAGGCCTCACAAAAACTCAGCATGTTACTAAGTACACTGACAAAGGCGGACAGCAGCACCATATCGTCGGGGTAGCTTATGTTATGTTGTGAACGATAACGCCGTTGGTATAACATAATACCCTACTTGCGACACCGGCACTTTGCTCGGCTCCTCTATCAGCGGGTTGAAAAGCTTCTATGAGCTTAAACCCCCTGCCTGAACCCTCATTACAGCCCATATGCCTCTGACTGTGCCACCGCCCACCTAACCGTATTGGTCTGGTTGCCGTACGTACCAATAAAATTTATATTTTTTCTAGCGGCACCTTACTTGATGATATGTACTTTATCCCACAGGACACCATATGACTCTATGTCAAAGGTTTTAGACCGATCGCGGAAGCACGCATATACAGGCGTCTTATCTGTGTAATATTTAACGGTGTGTTTTAGACTTAAAATAGCGGTCTCGGTAGATAATCCTGCTTTAAATCCAAACTGCGCATCATGTAAATTTAGATATCTCCAAAGTCGCAAGTCAAACACGCCGTCAAGTACTTTAATTTACCTGCGTCTGACACATGGTCGGTTTTATTTTTAACTACTGGTACGACATTTGTCCTCAACATTTCATCGGGCAAATAGACATGATCAATACACAACGGAAACAGCAAAGTTAACAGTCTAGGTGGGTAAGTGTACTCCAGCGGCTTGCAGATGGTCAATACTGAGCCCATCGTGCCCCGGTGTCTTTCCACGCGTCATGTAATGGAACACACCAGACACTTCCTTGCATGTGAGCGCAGTGAACTCATCACCGAACTTGGCATCACATGACTACAGTGTGGTACCCAATGGCGACTCAACTTTTATTTAAATGTATCTTTAAATAACTGTAACTCTCACTGTAACCTCTCACTCAAGGAAAAGGAAAATTACCTAAAATCACCCTTTGAGTAATGGGGGGCCAATACATGGTTGATGTTCTAATAGTTTTGATGCATAAATAGTCTTAGTAGAAGTAGGGTAGTTAATAAAGAGATATGGAGGTACCGACTTAAAATTCTCACCTAATCTAATGTTATGTAAATTTTATAAAGGAGATCGTCAATTTTTGTTAGGTGATCTGGCCCAGATTAATAAGGACCGTTTAAACAAGATTTTTACTTTCACAAAATCGTTATAATTTCTAGAACAGGACGATGGTAAAAAAATTTGCGAAATCTAATGGGAAAACTGAAAAATCATGCATTTAAAACTTGAATCTGACAAGAACAATATTTGAAAGCGTGCATGCCTATGATTTATATATTAATGTAAAAAAGTACCGGTTTTTTAAAGAACATGTACAAAAGCGGACTTAAAAACAAAACGGGAATCATGATGAAATAATAAAAAGTCATATTTTGATCATATTTATAGTTCCTGTATTTCGGTAAACAAAGACGGCTGTCAAACCATCGTTAATACTATTAACTGAACATTCCTAACACCTATTACGAAGGGATAAGGTTTACTACCGTTAAGTGCGATACCACTAGTATCTGACATTGCAAAATTGAAAAAAGATGCATTTCGTTATCGAAGGAGCATGATATTATGCCATTATGAAACCCACTTTTAATATTCAAACTCCGATCAAAAATACAAAAATACCCATTTTCAATCTTAAGGCGTTTTAATACAGTCGATTTCTAATTTAAACTTCCGATTTCGTAGGCTTAGATATTATTTTAATATTACAATGTTCTAACTTACCGAACAGTATCAAAACGCAGATTATGGTAACGATAGACATTGACAGTGTCAAACCAAAAAACAAACTCGTTTCAGTCCAGGTGAAGTTAAACTTTATGTCAATGCGATAAGGACGTTAACGACTTATCTTGCTGTATTTTAATCGCGGAAAGATCAACATAATGTTTATTTATATAGTATTTCTAATTCCCGTTTAATTTTTTGTAATATTTTGTCTACTGTAGTAATAAAATCAGTATTTATTTTACATTGCAGTACAAACTGTATACGGTTTATATCAGGTGGCCCAGAATTGACGATCTCCTTTGCGATTATGGCTGTTTTAATACGAAAATTATACGTCACACAATTTAAACAATTTGGACACGATGTATTAAAAAAAGTCAAAATTTCAATCGATGTTCATTTCCAAACTCCACGTCATTGAGAAAGAGGTAACATTTAAGGTAGATATACATTACATATAGAGGTTTTAAATTGGGTAAGTAGTAGTAAATTGGTGTGCCTTGTATCTACACGTAGAAACGCGAAGCTATGATGATCAGGTAGAATTATTTTAATTGCGAATTTATCATTATTATTGATTTCAGGCTCACTTGTCTTGAAATAAATAAATCTTCATTAAGATAAAAACATGTAGTACCTACCTAAACAGCATACTAGTATCTAAACACAATAAAACACCAAACCTACCGACGACTCAGTGAGTTAAAATTTAATATATTCAGACGTTTTCAAATAAAATCATGTACCTAACTTCGCCCTCTGCTAGTTTCTAGTAAATTTGAATTTCATGAGGCGGAGTTACGTTTCAACCGGCTCGAACATTAAATAACTTGCTAAGCAAACGAATAACTTTCATGTTTGGTTGATAGTTTGCTTCATGATATATTGACTAATCGATGTCACTGAATTATTCAAACGAAAATAATGATTTACGCTTGGTAAATGAATAATAATTAGTGCGGGAAGGGTGTCGTAGAATTCATTACTTCCCTTAAAATTTAAACTACGTCACTACTCTCTCCGCAAAAACTTTACTTTCATAAGTACTTTAATTTTTAAGTACTTAGATATTTTGAGTTGAAATAGCAAAGCGCGGGCCTCTAACAACTAGGCTTTTAAAAGGAAGAAATGCTCCATTTTAAATTGAATCTTAATGATAAGGGTATCAATGCGGTCGAGTTATAACTCCTGTCATTTCAAATTTAGCCTGTTAGGTTGTTATACAATTACATTACTTTGAAATTTGAGGCGCGGTGGAAAGTGTGGTCGTTGCGTGCAGTCGGAAATGAAAGGTACCGCTGAAGACGCCAGTTCAAATCTGGCCTCGGACACCGGAGGGTTTGGTCACTTTTTCTGAAGTATATGCAATCTATTTTCAGTTTATATATAGTAGTGTAACTACTTAAAAATTGTAAATCAAAAAATATTGAACAAAATAATTTGATTTTCTTCAAGGTTTTATGAAGAGAGGTGTTATTAAAATTATCTTAATGGAAGGGACAAGAGGCCGACCAGTTATAAAAGAAGATTCACTGTGTTGACGGCTAATGAGACAGGAGGGTCTCCCGTCGTCAATACACTGCATCCTCTTTAAGCTCTCTGGCGACATTACTCACCGGCAAGAACACAGTAGATGATACTATGAGTAGAGTCTAATGCTATTTGGCTCTGCTTCTCTGTAAGGTCAGATGGCAGAGGCTTCTTCCCCAATAGAGCTCCAGATTTGAGCGAGATGACATTCGCAGTGCCCAAATTTCTCTTTTGGGTAGATTAAGGACACTAATATTAGATTAGAGTATTAGACACGCGTAAGTTTAATAATAGAATGTTATCAGGGACATAATGTTACAACGCAAATAGTATTCTATATTAATAATGAACCCTTTACAAGGCTAGGGATTGTAGGTATATTGTTCGTACCTAGTCGGTTACTAAGTTCTGTTACTAGAGTTTTCACTAAATAAATAGGAATAGGTAGCAACATTTTAATTATTCACGTACATAATTTAAAAGCTTATTTAATAGTCAATAGATTACAATATATTTAATTGAAAATTATTGTCGCAGTTTTTCAGAATTCTTTATAACACTCTGAAAAAGGCGTGAAAAATATATGTCAAAATTACGCTCCTTGATCATGTTGATTTTAAATCCTACTTACTTTTAATCACCTTTAAGACGCATCAGTCTTACTCAATTCGGTAGCTATATTCTTTAGCTTCAATTTGGTATATGTATAGTTCACGTGGGGCTATCCGATAAAATACTAGACTATACATTGCAAGTCTGCTTGTTCAATAGCAGTCTAAATCTATGTCTTTTGTGAAAAACTTAAAAATAGGCAATATTTCAAATGGGAATATCCGTGGGAAAATTAAATGGTGGTCACGCATTTACCTCTAATAAACAGGTTTCTTACAAACAAGCAATGGAACCTTCTAAACAAAGGTGCAATATTTATTTGATGCACTTTTGTAAAGTGTAATTTTCTTAAATTTACCGCGTGTTTGCGTCTTCAGGCAATCTTGTGCTTTACAAGGATTTTCAATAAAATTTCTCATCTGATTTGTGTATTATTATACCATATTATGTTCATTAGAAATTAGGCTATTAAATACTTACTTTAATTTTTGATTTTCAATCTTTATTTTATATTTTATCAGTCAGAAATCTGGTAACAGAACTTAGTAACCAACTAGGTACAGATGTACACGTGCCTACACAAGAAGGGTGAATGGTGATCAAATTATTAATAAAACAATTTACAAATGATTTTTGTACTGTAATATGCCCGAATTGTACAATTTACCAATAGCATAAATAATTCTAAAATCACTTGAATGCCAGTGCGCTCGCCATTTACCGCGCTTGGAGAAAGCAAATAGTTCACAACGAATATGGTTTTAATACAATATTTAATAATTGGAATGCTAATTACAACTTACTTACCCTGTTTGCAGTGTTTACCCAACAGAAAATATCAAATTGTTAAATAGATTAGGAGTAATATTTACCCATAAGATACCATGTCGTTTGTAATTCATGATAACTTGTTATTTATACTTTTGTGATGAAAACCCTTAAGCCTACGAATGGAATTAGTAAATTAAAAAATACGCACTCTAAAACTACTAACAGTTAACAAAAACATTTTCAGACACAATTGAAATTCACACTACTGTTAACAAAATGTTATCGTAACACATTTAATCAATCCTACTGAATTCAGAGGTTCGGAGCACAAATTACATTTCAATTTTGAATTATTCATGGCCCCTTCTAATGTTTCCAAGCATTACAAATCTATGTTGCATCACAAATCATTTAAATTCTATTGATATTAGATAGGCAAGTTAAAGATGTATAGAGCACTATTTTTAACGTAAATATTTAGATACTTTAAATTATAAGGATCGCGTACAATTTCTATTGTAAATAAAAATAGAAGTTTCGTCATCACTACATTTTTCAACCGACTTCAAGATTTCGAAGGAGGAGGTTATCAAATCGTCGGGATCTTTTTTTTTGCTATTTTTAGAATGTAACTATGTTCACCGTTTATTCGAAGACGGCTGGACCGATTTGGAAAATTCTTTTTTTGTTTCAAAGAGTATACTTCACAGTTGGTCCCATTGTAACCAGGTCAGGATCTGATGATGGATTCCTGGAGAAATCAAGGGAACTGTTCAACTATTAAAGGCACACCTATAGTGATGTGAGTATTTTTTACAGCAGCTCGAGCATTTGCTGTTGGAAAGGTAGATGCTAAGTGAAGTCGGTTCTTTTTTGTTTAAAATTATTAGTTTACACACTCCTATAGTATTCGTACACTTCGGGTAGTTAAGTAATATAAACTTAATAGATGGAATTACATTTATTTTTTAAACATTGATTTCGCATTGTTTAATGTTCTTATTAGCTAAGATATAAGTTTCCCAGTTCTGAGAGCCCGTCCCCCTTCCCTCCCTCCTTCCTTCCCTGTTTCCTGATTTTCATTCAGGTCTTCATGCCATCTCATTTCTGGTCTGCCTCTGACACGTTTCCGTGTTTCGTGGAAATTCAAAACTACCTTATTAAATATTAGAGCATGTCCTTTATCAAGCTGTTATTATAGGATTGAAATGTAAAAAGTGTCGTTGGGATTTCCCTACAACAATATCGTACGTCTGTTTTAATTTAAACCATGTGTATTTTATTTATTTATCACTCGTTTCTTTTGGATCTTACTATATCGCAAGATATGACGTATCTTTAGTGGATAGTTAGTACTTACCACAATAAAAATGGACCTACGAAGCCTAAATTTTACGCAACAGTATATTTTAACCTGCTGCCTGTGTAGCTACCAACGTGTAGTA
The DNA here is from genome assembly GCA_947086415.1 of Pammene aurita. Taxonomy (NCBI): domain Eukaryota; kingdom Metazoa; phylum Arthropoda; class Insecta; order Lepidoptera; family Tortricidae; genus Pammene; species Pammene aurita. The sequence goes on from OX352290.1 coordinate 25,105,044, forward strand.
TGTAGGTTTCTTAAAAGTGCACCAGGATTGGGACAAGAACTTTACCACCAATTGCTAAGCATTGTATTTACTTATTGATGTAGTAATTTTGATGCATTTGCCATCATTATTAATCATATATAACATGATAACCTGTATGTTATATATGATTTAATTTGATACTTATCGACTACCTTGGTGCTTTAGTGCGGCAGGCTAACTCGATAGATAGATAAGTACAATCGTGAACCGAAGAGATATGAAGGGAAACATGACTAATCACGATGCCCAGATATCTCCATCCATCACTATCGAAACGTGATGTGTCATACTTCCAACCCTCATTCCGTATCTGTGATTGAGAGCCTATGAATATCAGAAGCGTTATACATATTTATGGATAGTGAGGAGTTTTATTCTATTTTCAACTTGTATAATGTAACTTGTATAAGTGTAACTTGTATAGGGGCCTTCGATTTAGAGAGTAAATATAAACCAGTCGTTTTGTTCCAGAGTCCGGTAATGATTTGAAAACAAAAATCGCTAATAATGAAATAACGCACATTAATTGCATTTGATAAGATAGTTAGAAGTATTGTTGTTGCAAAAAAAAATACTTTTGGTACACATTTATTATTATTTAATATCCGAAAACTTAATTCTTGCAGAGGTTGTTTAATGAGGACGTTGATTCGTGCAAACTTGTCGCTATTTTTTACTATTTGTCGTGCCCTCCAATATGTTTTATATTATCTGATTTAAGCATAAAGTAGCAAAGTTTATTTCTACATTTAATTTTTTATGACAAAATACGCTTCGACTGCGCATGAAAGTGATATGGGTTTGTTTGTTTGTTCATTTGTTTAAAACAGCGAACGGCGCACGAAATGGCGCAGGATGTCAAATGGCGTACCGTAAATGCAATACCAAAATTAAATTGTTAATTGCTATGCAGTTAGCGACATATTATTGTACCCAACAGAGAAGTTACAACAAACATCCGTACGCAAAAAATGCCATAATATTTTAATCAGGATTTACGTTTGTATGTCACTTCTGTATACGTATCGTATGCAAATATGTGAGGGGTATGCCGTTATTAAAAACCGGGAATTTTGCAAGGATTAATACTGTAAGTCACGCACAGGCGTTTATGCTGTACCGACGAGAATCGATATAAGCGTCTAGTAACAGGTATTAACCTGGTAATAGGTACCAAACACTTACCGGAGCAGGTAACAGGAAACGTCGGCAAAATGATTTTGAAGCGGTGGTAGTCGGACGTCTCACCACTAGGTACTTAAGACGTCCGACTTTCAATCCAGAGGTCTCGTGTTCAAATCCTGGCTCGTATCTGGCACCGCACTGGGTTTGTTTCAAGGTTTTCCTCTCTGTTGCTACCTCTTCCTTTAATCAGCAGGAGGACCAAGTGCAGGCGAGATAGACTAAGATCTTATTCGTATCCTTCTCATACATGGGCCTTAGTAAAATATTCAACTGGCTGAAAATAAGACAAGTCGGTAAAAATAGAGTTCTATAAACGGTCCGTCACTATGTGTTGTCTGAATATAGTTGTGATTTGATATGATAACAAAAATTACCTGCATTTTTTTTCCAGAAAAGTAGGTACTCTAAGCTCTCAACATGTTAAAGTTTTAGAATATGTGGAAAGTTTGTTGATTTACTAATCAGTGAAATGAAAATAAGTATGAATGCATTGTAATCTAGTATTTTTACCTGGTATGCAAATAATCAAAGCCGAAAGCTCGTTCCAAACGATATTTGCCCTACACGTTACAGTTAATCCCAAAGGAGATTATTCTCGAAATAATGTTTTTGATTTGGAAATTTTACTTTAGATTACGAGCAGTACGTGTCCTCAATAAGCGCGAGACACAAAAATATTGCATGATTGTGTTTTTATGGTCGTGACTTTTAGCTTTTTTATTACGTTACGTTACCATCGTAAAATGTGACATTTATACGTGCCAAACTGTGACACGTGGAAATTAGGAAATGCAAACTGGTTATAACCGAAACCGAAACAATCAGTTAAAACTAGTTTTGTCAGAATTAGATATCCGGTTTCTGAAAGTTCGAATAACCGGGTAAGATTATTGTCGGTTGTTTATTTAACGCTATTGTTACCTAATATTGTATAATAGAAGGTTGTGAAATCATAGTTTTTCGTCTAGAACTAGCATGTGGGCACTACTCTAATTTATAGTCATTTCAGGTTTCTCTTCTTTTTCTGCGAGTGATTTGCAACGAGTAAGATTACGTAATTAAAGGCTTTTCTTACATTTTTAAAAACTGTATGATTTTTTGACGTTTGGATGGTTATTTTATCGAAGTTTAATAAAAATAGGCGAACCCGATTATAACCGGATAACGGTTATTTTTTTGTCATAAGGAAGTGCATAACCGGTTATAAAATTAGACCGGTCATTGCCTTCCCTAGTGGATATACCCCGCTTAGCTACTTTTGCTGCTGACTGTACTAGACCTAGATTGTATCAAATTGGTTTCACTGTTAGTTTTCGGTTTTCGAATTGGGCCGTAAGCTAAGTCCTGACCTGAGCCCATTTATGAATTAAAAGATAATAAATACTATAATCTGTCCGGAAAGAGAAGTGTCTTATAATGTATGCGCTCCCAATGGCTCCCATATAAACCACGACACTTCTCTTTCCGGACAAACTCTAAGAGTACGAAAAGCTTTCATATGATATAATCTTTGTAAGACTAACAAAAGCTCCTAATTCGTCTAGCCTGTGGAAGTATTTATTATCATTACATTATGTTCGTACATATTGTATGGCAATAGTAGTTTATGTAACTGTTACGTAATAAGGCCTAATTACGTACAGTTGCATACACTGCTTTATCTACACTCATATTATATATATTAAATGAAGTGTTCGGAAACCATAGAATGACCGCCATTGCACCGCCATGGCCAACTCGATTGTGCCGGCGGTCGCGCGGGCGTGTGCCGTTGGTAGGAAGGAGCACAGGATTTACATTATGTTATCAAATTCGATGTTCGGAATTTTAAACTCATAAGCATAACGTATCAATATATGAGCATGTAAAGTTAAAATTACGTTAGTGCCACAGATAAAAAGCTTATAATAGTAAAATCGGTTGTGGTAATGCTAGCCATTGCCTACCGTTTTTGAACACGTTTTAGAGGGCTTACAGTGTGAGTGTAGATAAAAGGATGAACTTAATAAACTACAGGTTCAATATGTTATTATCTACAGTGAAATGTTATTATCTGTCAATTCTGTAGTCCTTACTATTAATACATAATTATCTATGTTAGGAATATCCCTAAATGCCTAATATAATCCTCGGCAAACGTTCTACAGATAAAATATGTATATAATTGAACGAAAAGTTTTATATTAAGTAAGTTTTACATAAAAAATAATAGGAGAAACTACTAGGTACATTAACATCTTGTATTAATTTACTACGAGTATATAACATTTCTAATTAAAATCATTCCGGTAAGACTACGCTTTAAGGGGCCATTATTATAACGATCCCTTCCGCAAAGGGTGTTTGCGACGGTGCCTTAATAAGCGCCCGATTATCACCAAAGTTCAACAAACATGCCCACCTGGCCTTATTGTTCCTATGCCTTTAAATTCAGACCCTTTGTTGTGAAAGTTAGTGAGATAAAGGCTTTTAATCTCTTATCTTGTATCGAATATAATTTATCCCTTTTTCTCGCCTTTCATGAAAAGTTTATGAACCTAAACGTTCAGTTTGGTTCGAACAATTATTTGAAGTTCAGCTAAATATAGTATTGCAGCTTTGCTAGGTACTACACTTATATATAGTTATAATTATTATTTATTAATAGCCTATAGTGTGTTCCACTGCCGGGCAAAGGCATCCCCCCTCGATTTACATTCGTCTTGGTCTCGTGCGATTTCAGGCCAGTTGTTAACAAATGCGTAATTTTAAAATACATTAACAATACAATAACAACACAACCTATGTCAAACATAACTCCAACACACAACAAACAATCAACCAATATTGAAGTTGTATTGGAGTTGCGTTGGAATATTTCTCAAGCAAATTCTGATATTTCTGATTCAGATGTTTATGCCGTAGCTGTATTGCGTTGTTAATGCATTGGAGTTGTATTGAAGTTGGATCGTGTTTATACCTACGTGTTTTAAAGTTAGAATACGGCCCCTGCTCACCTCGCCATCTCCGCCTGGGCCAAATAAATATTATGGAACAAATGTACACAATGGTAGTTCTTCCATGGAATTTTATTTACTTATTGCCTATAATAAGATATTACCAAAAAAAATGCAAAAACCAACAGGCAGTAGTACTAGGCAAATATACTGCCTTATCCCTCGAGAATTGCCGAGAAAATATTAAATAGGTATCTAGACGGCTTCATAACTAACACATAACAGATCTTTCATTCATAAACATTCTGGCTTCCTAAGAACTACATTTACTCATAATGTATACATAGGTACTGTTAAAAATATGAGCAAAGTAAGTAATACAAATCCCATCAAAAACATAAATGTGAATGAATGCCAAGTTCGTAAGCGGTTTCGCTAATAAAAGAAGGAGCTTTGAAAGAACTTGGTTGCTAGTTAGATCTCACTTCTTTTATTAGCGAAGCCGTTTACGAACTTGGAATTCATTCACATGAATGTTTCTGATGGGACATAATTATTTTTAGTCATGAAATCAAAAATATACATTTTACCCTTTTAACTAGTTTTAACCTTTTCACGCTTTCCCTAATTTAACTTTGCACTTTACATTACAATTAGCAAAAATGCTAAGTTCACAAAACGATGCCAATTATTACTTATATATTAATAGTACAACAGTGAATTCTCCTGTTTCATATACAATATTAAAAATATGGAAATTTACTGTTTTTAGACTTTTCCTGTGGTTCACACACGATTGCCTTGCTGGATGCCAAATTCCAACTTTCTAGGTTACTCGTACCTAAAAGTAGTAAAAGGTTTTGATGAGTGAGTCAGTGAGTCAGTCAGTCAGTCAGTAGTAAAAATATAGATTTTTGGACGTCAATATCTCGTCAACGGTTAGAGATTTTTAGCTGAAATTTAGGATTCTGTAATAAGTAGATAGTCTTACAAGACTCGCAAAATTGGAAGTATGAAGCTCAAATAGGTTTCAAGCATAAAGCTCTATTCCTGGAGAGGTCTTGGGTCTATTTACCCTGAAGACTAAAAGTATTTGCAGATAAATCATATCATGATATCAGTCTATAAAAACCTTTTTGAAAAATCGATTACAAGCATTTCGTTCATCGTTTCTTTATTAACAACCGACAATGATGTACCTTTGAATTGAAATCGCAACATGTGTGCTACCTCGGCCCCTTCAGATTTTGGCAGATTTTTTTGGTTGGAAAGGTGAGGCGAACTGTACTCCAAGTATAGAGCTTTAGACTCCAAATGGTTCGTGTACATATACCCACGGCAGACGCATCGCCTCTTTTCTCTGCGAACTTGGCTGACACACTGCTTTAAGCCTCTCACTTACTCAATGATCAAATGATGAATTTATTTATCGTATGGCTACATGTCACTGGATATAGATAGGCGTAATACTTATTAATAATGCTTTCCTATCCACAAATATAGGTGCAGGTAAAATCTGCCAAAGCGTTCACTATCGTATCGTATCGAATCACTTAGAACATAATACCTACTCTACAAAAACAAATGCTTACCTATTACTATCATACTTTTGCAACTATAACTTGGACGTTTTTAGGGTTCCATACCCAAAGGGTAAAAACGGAACCCTATTACTAAGACTCCGTTGTCCGTCTGTCACCAGGTTGTATCTCATGAACCGTCATAGTTAGACAGTTGAAATTTTCACAGATGATGTATTTCTGTTTGTGCTATAACAACTAAAAAACCGGCCAAGTGCGTGTCGGACCACGCATAATGGAGGGCTCCGTACCGGCTATCGAAAAAATTAATATCGCAAGGTCGTATCTGCCTATTTAGATTATTTATTTGCGTAGTTTTTTGTAAATATCTCAAAAACGTCTAAACCGATAATGTTCAAAATAATTTTCGTGGAAAGAATATTCAAAGATGTATCTGCTTGAATTTATTCATAATTTTTAGATTTACGGTTCAAAAGTTACAGGGGGGGGACACAACTTTTTTGACTTTCGGAGTGATTATTTCTGAAAATATCTACTTAATCAAAATTTTTTCAAAAGAACCTCAATCTTATTTTTCAAGACCTATCGATTGATATGCATCATGTTGATATTTGGTAAAAAAAAATTTTGACAATTAGTTACATGTATGGAGTGCCCCCCTAAAATTTTTTTTCACCAATTTCAGTACAGAACTAACTAGCGGCACACAAAATAGACCTTATGTTAAAATTTGATAAAGATATGTCTCATCGTTTCCGAGTAAAATGGCTGTGACATACGGACGGACGGACGGACGGACGGACAGACGGACATCACGAAACTATAAGGGTTCCGTTTTTGCCATTTTGGCTACGGAACCCTAAAAACAGAATGAAAAAAAAAAACAGATTTTAGGTAGGCATGCGTCGCCCTCGCCCTCTTTCTCCTGTTTCATTAGGTGAGATTGTGGTCTAATAGATTGTGGTCTATGTGGTAGATTGTGGTCTGTTTGTGATAAAAAAGGGTAAAAAAACTTGTATTTCCATTTTGAAATCGATACCTTCGTCGGTCAGTCAACACGGAGTCTAACTTAAGTTCCTCGTTTTGGAGCGAAACATGTCCAGCAATGTCTTCAAAATCGTTAGTTACTCGTTTCAATATATTTAATGTGTCAGAGTTTGATACAAGTTCTGTATTCAACCGACTTCAAGATTTCGAAGGAGGAGGTTATCAATTCGTCGGGATTTTTTGCTATTTTTCTTTTTTTATGTATGTTCACCGATTATTCGAAAACGGCTGAACCGATTTGGAAAATTCTTTTTTTGTTTGAAAGAGTGTACTTCACAGTTGGTCCCATTGTAACTAGGTCAAGATCTGATGATGGGATCCTGGAGAAATCGAAGGAATTCTTCAACTATTATAGGCACACCTATAGTGATTTGAGTATTTTTTACAGCAGCTCGAGCATTTGCTGTTGGAAAGGTGGATGCTAAGTGAAGTCGGTTCTTTTTTTGTTTAAAATTATTTAAATATATTATTTGTGTACTATCATTTACAAGCTGCGTACTGGAAGCAAACAGTCAGTGGACGGCGATAAATCTCACGAGGCGTGGATACGGCTGCTAAGAGCGCAATAAGGACTCTTTTTGCAAGAAACTCTGTATCTGTTTTGGAGCTTTGAGACGATGCCGGATACATAAACTTAGCATTGAAAACGACAGTGGGGATATTAAGTTGGATATAAATTACTCCGGACATTTAACGGAAAACGTGCAGTCACTTTCAATAATATCTAGCAAATTAACGAGGATAGTTATTTCAAGAAAATCTATTAAAAGTTACCATCTTATCTTTAAATTTGTCTTGTTCAGATTAAAGCAAAACAAAATCCCTATATTCATGGAAGACAGATTATAAAAGTTCTTCCACTTGACGACTGTAATACTTGAATTAAGACTTCAGAGATTATAACATAATCTCATACTCTTTCCTATCGGGGCCAGACAGAACAATAATATAAGGACATACATTTTGGTCGAGGAAAGAGAGAGATAGAGAGAGAGAGAGGAGATGGCTGAGCATTATGTTTAAATGAACGACCTGGGGTGGGGAGTCCGTTTAATTTAATACGAAGCCAGCCCTCGCGCGCAGTCAAATACGAGGGCGACACTGAAAATTATTAAAACTGGCCACTTGTAAACTATAAAATAAAAAAATAAATTTAAAATTTGAATATGGAACTCTTTGTTAATATTATTGTGTTTTTATTCCATTTACTTGTCATTTGTTTTACGATTTGGCGGCTTATTGAAAATTGTCTGTGTTACGTTGGCATGAATTTAACGCGAGAAAATTTTCGTGCAATGATTTTTTATGACTTTCGATGTACCGTAAACTGGGGCTATTTAAGAACCATGAGGCTATTTGGTTTAAAAAAATTATAAGTTTTGAGTCCCTATATCTTTTTTCGTCGCAATGGTGGAAACGTAAATCTTGGTCTGGCAACCCTAAATCTAATGCGGAGTTGCTCAGTGGTCGCCGCGACGCCGAGCAGGTCACACGCGCGCGTAAAACAATTCGAAGGTGAGTTAGTGAATTTTTTACGAAATTTTAGACCGTCCTACTTTTGTTCAGATTTTGTTTGTATGTGGAGTAAGCTTGTTTTTACTGTACGTATCTTAAAGTACATATCCTTGAGGGTTTTTTAAGCGATGTTAGATAATTTTAGCCGTTTATTTTGACATAGAAATTGATGTTTTTTTGCGATGGGGCTATTTGAGACAGTTTTTGGGGTTATTTGGTTCCTAGTACCAAATATCCCTCTATACACATTTCTGTATAAAAGTAGGCTGACCATCTTTATTTCTTTTCAACAGGACGATGGTGCGAAGGTATAAAAGAACGTATCGTAATTGTCGTAAGGGAAAAAGTTTTTTACCTTACACGTTATATACTCAAGATGATTTGGAAAGAGCTATGGCGGACGTGGTATCTGGCATGTCGTTGAGAGAATCTGCGGAGAAACATAAAATACCGAAGAGTACGCTTTCGCGAAAATGTAGGGGCTTGAACAATACGCAAGATAAAGCAGGGCACCCAACTCTTTTCACACCCGAAGAGGAGCAGGCCTTCATTCAACACATGAAGGTTCTAGGTGATTGGGGTTTCCCGTTCGATACCTTAGACTTGAGAGTTTTTGCTCAAAAATATCTGAATAAAATTGGAAAAACTGTGTACTCGTTAAAAGACAATATGCCTGGTTATGACTGGGCCAAAAACTTTGTATTTCGACATAAAAAGGAATTGTCCAACCGTTTCGCAACAAATATATCCACAGATCGAGCGAAATTAACGCGTGAAGTGATAGATTCTTTTTTTGAAAACTATGTAAGGTGATTTAAAACAATTACAAAAAGAACTAGAGTTCAGTCATCTTAGCTATAGTAAATTGATTTAAGCTTATGACGTCAAGACTGATAATTGAGACTGTTAATACCCTTTAAAGGGGACGGAGTAGGCTCCATGTTAAATAAGAAGAAATTTTAAGTTGTTATTGTTGTTGTGCTTGTAAGGTGATTTAAAACAATTACAAAAAGAACTAGAGTTCAGTCATCTTAGCTATAGTAAATTGATTTAAGCTTATTACGCCAAGACTGTTAATTGAGACTTTTAATACCCTTTAAAGGGGACGGAGTAGGCTCCATGTTAAATAAGAAGAAATTTTAAGTTGTTATTCTTGTTGTGTTTGTAAGGTGATTTAAAACAATTATAAAAAGAACTAGAGTTCAGTGATCTTAGCTATAGTAAATTGATTTAAACTTATGATGTCAAGACTGTTATAATCGGCTTGGCGAACCTTGATCCCTATGACAGCTGTCAGTTCAATACATTATCTGTCAATAATGTCGCTTTTTGACAGATAATGTATTGAACTAACAGCTGTCATAGGGATCAAGGTTCGCCGAGCCGGTTATAGTTGAAACTTTTGATTATATTCAGAGTTAATTACGATATAAGCCGTTTCATAGTTCCTAATAGTTAAGTGGTTTTAACTATTATTTTAGAAGTTTTTTTTTTTTTGTGACTTTTTAATATTTGTCAATTACTTATGGTTATTGTTTATTTTGATAAACGTGTTTTTAGTTATTATTTTGCAATTATTTTGTTACGAAAGTAATTGAATAAAATTTGATTCTGGAGTAAAAAGTTTGTGATTTTTTTTTGTCTCACCTTTTTATGTATTTATGGTCACACTGCTTTTAATACCTTAAGGAGTTCATCCTTTAGTGTCTTAAATAGCGCCTGTAAGGTTTTAAACCCCACAAGCTTCAAAATTTACTTAAAACCAATACACAACCTGTCGATTTCCATAAAGCCCCAACCACGAGGTTATTTGGGACACCTCTTTAAAAAATCATAACTCGGTCTGTGCCAACAAATCAGACATGTGTTGTATATAAAAGGATGCAACAGTGTGCGTTTTATCCACTAAAAATATAACAAGTACCATAAAGATATAAAATAGGGGAGTTATTAATGTTTTTGTTCAAAAATCGTACCAAATAGCACCCTTTTACGGTAATTTAAGTCAACAAGAAAGTTATGATAGACTTCAATGAGCCTTTGACGATGAAGCCCCATCTCGTGCCACTGTTTACAACTGGTTTAATGAATTTAAACGTGGTCGCACTAGTCTCACCGATGATTTGTGTGAGGGACGGCCTTCTACGGCGACGACTGAAGATAACATCAGTGTTGTGCGGCGTATGATAGAGTCTGACAAAAGAGTGGCCTATCAGCAGATTCGTACAAGCTTAGGCACCGGTATGAGTCAAGTCCATAAAATTCTCCATGAACATTTAGCGGTAGGAAGCTTTGTGCCCGGTGGATACCTCATAATTTGACAAAGGCCCAAAAAATCTGTCGTGTTGATTGGTGCCATGAAATGGCTCGAAGATTTAACGGAGGCGACGCAAATGCTATGTTCGACATAGTTATGGGTGACGAAAGCTGGATTTACTGTTACGACTAAAAGACAGTCTGCTGAGTGGGTGTTTCCTTCCGAGGAGTTGCCTACTAAAGTGAAGAGAGGTCGAATTGTGGGGAAAAAGATGGGCGCCTCGTTCTTCGGAAGGACAGGTCATTACGCAACAATTGTTTTAGAGGATCAAAAAATGGTTACTGCAAAGTGGTATACTAACAATTGTTTGCCACTTGTCTTGGAAAAAGTTCGGGAGAAACGACCTCGAAATAGGATTCCCCATCACCACTACGACGCCTCGTCGCACACCGCCAAGCAAACGATCAACTATTTCGCCAAGGCAGACGTGGAATCAATAGGTCACCCGCCTTATAGCCCCGACCTCGCACCTTGTGATTTTTATTTATTCCCAAAAATTAAAGAAAAACTCAGAACTCAAGCAGTGGCTGCGTTTCAAAAGGCCGTCAAAGAGCCTCCTAAGGAGGAGTGGGCAAAGTGCTTTTCTCAGTGGTTCTATCGGATGCAGCGATGTATTGATGTAGAGGGAGACTATTTTAAAAAGATATAATATAATTTTAAACAAAAAAGAACCGACTTCACTAAGCAATCCACCTTTCCAACACCAAATGCTCGAGCTGCTGTAAAAAATACTCAAATCACTACAGGTGTGCCTATAATAGTTGAAGAGTTCCCTCGATTTCTCCAGGATCCCATCATCAGATCCTGACCTGGTTACAATGGGACCAACTGTGAAGTATACTCTTTCAAACAAAAAAAGAATTTTCCAAATCGGTCCAGCCGTCTTCGAATAATCGGTGAACATACATAAAAAAAAAAAAAAAAAATAGCAAAAACAAAGATCCCGACGAATTGATAACCTCCTCCTTCGAAATCTTGAAGTCGGTTGAAAACTAATAACTTGCAAGTTTGTTCAGTTTTTGATTTTCAAAAAAATTTCAGTGTCACCCTACAGAGTGGAACTTTCCTTAAAACTGTGTTGAAAGGATTGTTATTATTTATAAATGTTTTACAATCGATTTGTAATCATTAAAAACATCTCCATTGAAATAAATGAAATATATAGAATAATCAAATATTATTTTTGATTTTGCATTGCCAACCCTAGTGCTTCTACGTATTTTTTACATTTCCAAAGGACACGTGTCATAAATATTATTAATTTCATTTCGTTTTCTCGATGATGCACATAATGCGCATTTGATGCCTATGATATTTCTTTTTCAGTCCCTGAGTAAACTTCCAGTCATCATTTCATAAGAAGATAAACGTGTAAGACACTTAATAATTTTATTTATTGTTTTACTAAGATAAAAACTTTACTTAAAAAACATGATACTGAGGTTCGAGTGTTTAAAAATATGACTATTCGGGAACGATCTACATCATTGGATGTAGGAAATTAAGTGATTATTAATATTTTTGTATGTGTTAAAACATTTCTGTTAATTCGACCTTATGTTTCTGAACGTTAATCTCCGCGGTTATCAATGTCTCCACGGTACTAGACTGAAAAGCTATTCATTACGTCGCGATTGTTAAAAACATTGAAACAAAGCAATGGACTTTAAGATTTAAGTTAGCTTATACCACGTCCTGTTTTCCGCGGTCCTATTTTCTTGAAACTAACAATTTTCGTTTATAGTCGGTGGTGTACACTTATTTATACGGAAAATGATGATGATGGAATTTCCATTTGCAGAGCTAATCCTTTAGGCTCTAAGATTAATTTAAGACGGGGAGCCAATCAAATTTCTGATGCAAATTTTTGACGAAGTGGGGGGTGCCCCCATAATTAATTAAAAATAAAATAGACCTATATAATCAAGTTTGATATCATTTTCGTGTAAAGCAAGGATGCTGAATTCATTTTTGGTATTTTATTTATACCTTTCCATATAAGAAAACTGAGAAAACATAAAACATAAGAAATCAATGTTTGATATTTTTTTGAATAAATGCCTATATTTTTTTTTATTAATGGTCGTACATGAAAATTTTATTTTCATGATAAAGCCCAGTTATTCCCCTTTATAAAATGCATATAAATCCTATATTGGTTATAATATCTTTAACGAAAAAAAAAATATTAATAGGCCTGTTATCAACCACAATCTAATTATGTAGGAAAAACGATGTGGTTTGAGCTCTAATGCTTGCCTAATTATATCTTTCACAACTAAATGGACGTCAACCATTTTAAACGCTATTATCTACCTTGCCTTAGTATGCTTGTTATAATCCGTAAGTGAAATAAAGAGATCGTTTAGAAGATACCGGAACCGGTTACCAATAAAGGGGTATTAGATCGAGTGAGTATTTGCTAGGGTTGTTTTTAAAAACTATCGATTTAGTAAGCACATCATTGAGCTACCCAAAGGTAAGCGCTTGTCGGGTACGGATTGGAGGAATAGAGCAGAAGATCGAGCACAGTGGCGTGCCATGGGAGAGGCCTATGTCCAGCAGAGGACTGATACTGGCTGCTACTGCTGCTGCTAGTTAGTTAGTTAGTTAGTTATCCTGGGCGTTTTTCCGCAAGTCGACATCCAGTGTGCCTTTTTTGCGTGAAACGGGGGTAGCACTATTATTTCAACCACCTCAGCTCCTCAACGAAGCCCAACAGAGCTTTCAGGTTGCCTGCCGCCTCGCGCAAGGTGCCTGGGGTCCCTGGGTGTTTATTTCTGTATACATCTACCTGTTTGCAATCTAGCAGAATGTGTTTTGATGTTTCATCCGCCTCCATGCATGCTCTGCACATGGGGCTGTCTGTCCTACCTATTGTGAAGAGGTGTTTGTTTAGTGTGTTGTGTCCTGTTATCAGTCCCACTAGTTTGCGTAGCTGGGGTCTTCTTGTCCTCAAAAGTGTTATGGTAAGTTTGTGATTGTATTCAGTTACTATTTCTTTGGTTTGTCTACAAGTGTCCATTTCTTTCCAGTATGTTTGATGTAGTTGTTTGTAGTGCTGGTCAAGTTGGTTGTTTATGTGCGAGTATGGTAAGGGTACGATGGGTTCGGGTCCATATGCCGGTGTATCTGAGCCCTTACGGGCTAGCTCATCCGCAGCATCGTTCCCTCTCGAGTTACTGTGTCCCTTGATCCATTGCAGTGTCACCTTATTGCCATCTTCGCATACCTCTGAGAGGCTTTGATGGCATTCGTGTATGATTCCAGATGTAATTCTGTCGCAACCTAGCGCTTGTAGTACTGACTTGCTGTCTGATAGTATACATATGTTTTCGTATTTTAGCTGTCGTCGTTTCACTGCATTGCATGCTTTTATTATTCCCAAACATTCTGCTTGGAATACTGTGTTATGTGCTCCGAGTGGTTTAGAGATGTGAATATTCAGGTCCTCCGAGAAGACACCACAACCTGTTCCTTCGTTAGTTTTTGATCCATCCGTGAAGATTCTTAGTTCTGTTTGATTTAGTGCTTCTTTTGAGTCTTCTGTTAGTGATATAGCATACTCTTTCCAGAAGATCGTATTTTTGGGTATTCTGTCGATTACCGCATCCAGCATTGGAAATTTCGACAGTATGTTATCGTATATCCTCGTGTGCGGTGTTTTATGTTTGGTCCACAAGTTTTGATTTTTTAGGCGAATAGCCGTTGCGGCTGCTTCTTTTTGTATATATAGGTGTAATGGTAGAAGCCCTAGCATGATTTCCAGCGCCACTGTCGGAGTTGTTCTCATGCAGCCGGTCGCTGCTATGCATGCTAGCCTTTGCGTTTTCTGTAATTTGTTGATTGAGGTAGTAAGTTGAGTGCGGGGCCACCATACTACAGCTCCGTAGCTTATCATTGGCAATATTATCATTTTGTACAGCCACAGTATTATGTGGGGGGCTAGACCCCATTTCTTGCCCACCATTCTCCGGCATTGCCAGAAGGCGACTGTCGCTTTGTTTAGTTTGTTGTCCAGGTGTTTATTCCAGTTCAGTTTTTCGTCCAAAGTTATTCCTAGGTACTTTACTTCTTTCGAAAGTGTTAGTCTGGATCCAAACAAGGTTGGCATTTCGTATGTACCCAATTTCCGTTTATGAGTGAAGAGAATTGTGTCAGTCTTTTTTGGGTTCACCGATAGGTCATTCTCCTTGCACCATTTCTCTACTATTTTCAGTGCTGTCTGTGTAAGGTCGCACAGTGTGCTTGTCACTGGTCCATTGATCATTATTACTAGATCATCTGCGTACCCTATTGTCAGGAATAGATTGTTGTTTAGCTTTGTTATCAGGTCATTTACTACCAGGTTCCATAAAAGTGGCGAGAGTACTCCTTGAGGGCATCCTCTTATGACGAGCGCCTGGTGATTTTGGTTCTCCGAGAGTCTGATGATTCTCGTTCTTAGCATGTTCATTATCCATTCTGTAATCAATGGTTCGGTTTTATGTCTGTTTAGAGCTTGTTGAATGCTACTGAAATTTGTCTTGTCGAAAGCTCCTTCTATATCAATGAAGGTGCCTAGACAGGAGTTTTTCCTTGCTAGCGCAGTTTCTATATTATTTACAACGGCATGCAGTGCTGAATCTGTCGATTTGCCTTGTGTGTATGCATGTTGGTTTGGGTGAATACCTATGTTTTTGAGTTCCGTGTCCTTCAGTTCTCTGTCACATAGTCTTTCTAGTATTTTTAGCATGAAGGAGGTAAGGCTTATGAGTCTGAATGATTTCGGATCTGTGTAATCAGTTTTACCTGGTTTTGGTAGAAAGATCACCTTTACTTCTCTCCATTTCTGTGGGATGTATCTGAAGGCGATGCAGCTACATAGTATGCCAGATAGTTGTTCGATAAGTTTGTCTCCTCCCATCCCTTGTTTGTTTATCCCATCTATTCCTGGTGATTTAAAGTTGCTGAAACTGTTGGTTGTCCAGGCTGTTTTGGTCTGTTCAGTTATACGCTCCGCTATCTTCCACTCGTCTTGGGTCGGATGATAGCTTTCTGTTTGTGCATCCCAGTCTTGTATGTCAACTACTTTGCAACCTGGGAAGTGGGTTTCTACCAGTAGGCTTTCGGTCTCGGCTGGGTTACTGGTAGTGCTATTGTCCCCCCTTCTCAGCGTGCCTAGTAATTGTTTCGGTTGATCAGCCATGATCTTCCTTGTTCTATTGGCTTGGGTGTTTGTAGATATATTGTCACAGAAGTTCCTCCATGAGGTTGATCTTCTGTATCCCAAGTAACAAAGTTATCCTGTAGTGCACAGTTTACAGGCTTACAGCACTAGTACCTCTCTCTTAATGGTTCTAGGTTTTACCACAAAGCTTATATCAGGTTCCACGGAGTTTGTTTGGTTTTATAGTAGACCTGTTCTTATAAGCTGACTTATAGTCGTGTATAGAAAGAAATTATAGGCGCAGTAAAGGTTAAGAAGGCCTATAAAAGTGGTGCAAAAGTGTAAATACACTTGAGAATACATACTCCAGTAAGTTACACTTATAATCGCCTACAAGAAGTAGTTATAAATCCGCTACAAGTGTCATAAGCTAGTAATAGTAGTTTATTGAACTAAATGCACTTAGAACCTTTTTTACTTGTTACTGACCTTATAGGGGTGTATAAGTCAAGTTTAATCGTCAATTACAAGTGAATTAGTTCTGCAGTGGCTTCTTCTAAGAGTAAGTGTACTTGGTATTATTGTGGACTCTCGAATGCTGTTATAGACTTAATTTCTATATAAAGGTTTCTTGTAAAACTATTAGTGTCCAAAGATGTCTTCGTGAAGTCCGTTTAAGAAGACATTTGCTTTTAAAAATTATCGCATCGTCACAGCCATTTTGATTTCTTTTGAGGCATTGGGTTTTTATTAAATAATAACCAAAATGGATATAAACAAATGGAAGCGGTTAAAAAAAAGCGGTTCATATAAGAGGAAAGTACAGAAAACATACCAACAAATGATAAGTGTGCCGAGTTAATTTTAATTCGTCCCAATATGGCTCGAGAATGCTGTTAGGATTCATATTATTTTTAAACACAACTTAGTAAATAAGCCGTGTTCAAAAGGCGAACAAAAATTGAGATGTAAAACACAATATATTTCACCGAAAATACTCATGCGTTTGCCGCGCAAACATGTATGCACGTATAAAATTACATGTATTCTGTGGACTAATTATAAATGTGAAGTATAGATAGTTTAACTTACCTCTTAATTTTGTTTATTCTTCTCCACAAACGCACATCACAACAGAAAAGTCATACGGGTGTACGTTACAGGCCTGTCTGGTTCCATTAAATGCTCATAGTGAGCAAATGGTTCTCCGGAGTCTAACTATAAGTATATTATGGGCTTAGGTCGTGATGTCTGGTTCTATTAGTCGCTCCTAGTTGGCTTCGCGGGAGCAGATAGTTCTGCGTAGGTCAACTATGAGTGTATTATTGGTCTAAGTGGTGCTCGCCCAGTCTACTATGAGTGTTTTATTAGCAAAAGTACGCGTATAAAATGGGCCCTTTTCCGTCGTTATAAACTTTTACTAGCCTGTTATAGACCTGGCTCCGGAACCACTACATAACCACATTTTGTTACTTGTCTTATTCGCTTTTTGTATTCTGATTTGGTTGTTTTATATTTGTCCCAGTCTTCTTCAGATTTTGTATTCATGGCTCTGTTTAGCTGTTTTCTCATTTTTGTTCTTAGTCGTTCCAACTCTGGACCCCACCAGCTACTGTTATTACATTTTCCATTAGTTGGTGGTGTCGATAGTGGGCATGTGTCTTCGTAACAGTCAATTATGTTTCTAGTGAGCGACTTTACCTGTTCCTCTAGCTCTACTGTGTTGTTTGGTCTGTATGTGTTTGTGTTGCTGTCTATTTAACCTGCAAGAAGTTCCTTATACGCCTGTATGTCGGTGCGTCTAGGATTTCTTCTAGGTATAGGTGTGTGCGTGTCTGCTGTCAGGTCATACCGAATCCACCTGTGGTCGGAGCATGATAGTTCATCCGACACCTGCCAGTTCGACACGTGTTGAGCTGCCAGTCCTATGCTTAAAGTAATGTCAATTATAGTATTACATCTACGAGTGACAAAAGTTGGTTTTGATCCTGTGTTAAGTATGTCTAGATTAGTAGTCATAAGGTATTCAACAATATCGTTACCTCTGTTGTTGTTGGTTTCCATTCCCCATAGGTTGTGGTGGCCATTGCAGTCCGCTGATATGACCAGCTCAAGCCCTCCACTCTCGCAGTAACGTACGAGGTTGTTCATTTCCGTGGGAGGTGGTTCGTCTTCTGCCGCCATGTAGACAGACGCGAGAACTATCTCTGGCAGTTTTGAGTTTTGTGTTCTGAGGAGTTTTATGGCACACACGTCTCTGGAACAGAATTCAGTTAGTGGTTGTGCCATTATGTTACGAGATATGTATATACAGGTTCTAGGTTTGCTTTGTGTCTAGTCTGTAGCTTAGTCGTCTACCCTTCTCCAACACAGCAGGTACAACGTCTTCCGGGATTCCCACCAGAAGTAGAGTGCAGGCCTTCTTCTTTAAGGGGATGGCTTGGTTTAGTGTCCACTTCCTCACCATGGCCCACTGGTTCTGGTAATTTAGGACCCTTCCTGATTTGGTGAGGTTATCCTCCAGGGCTGGGATCAGGATGCCACACCTTGTGTTCCTGATCATCTCGTCCTCCCTCTTCCCGACAAGATGGTCTCCGTTTTGAAGTGTGGCCGTCTCTAGCCATTTTGTCAGCCACGTTTTCGTATTGGCGTCTTGGCACCACAGCTTTAGGTACCCATCCACAAAACTGGGTCTTCCTGAGAACGCTGGGGCCTGCGCTACAGTGTCCAGATCGGTCTCGATAGCTGCCTTGAAGATGGCATCTCCGATTTTGCGTTCCACCTCCTGGGCGTCCTGCTGCGACAACCTGCCCGTGCGTGTGTTGGTTATCGCAACCGTCAGGTCTGCCGCCGCTGCCGCCGCGTAGGTGGAGGGTTGATCTGATCCCTGAGAGTCCGTCCTACGCTTCTTGTAGTCGCCTCTAGGGGATATGGTTTCGTCCAGGCGGGCCCTCTTGGCTTTGCTGTCATTATTCGCCTGGTATTGTTCAGCTGGGGTCGTCGCTTCCTCGCCCTGTTCTTTAGGGGCTTCGACCTCCTTTTTGTCTTCAGGGGCTCGGCTTCCTACTTCTCTGCGCTTTTGGAGCCGCTGCCTCCGCCTCTGCGACAGTTTCTTCTTCAGAGGTATGTCTTTTCCGATCTGGGTAGGCTTAGGTTTACACCTGATCTCCCAACCGGGATCGATAAACTGCTTTGAGGGGTCAACGTGTGTCGTCCTACTCTTGGCAGTCTCCGTTGTTTGTTTTGAGGGCCCAGCTGTTGGTGGCTTCATCGTCTCTGGCTTATCCACCGTGGCCGGGGTTCCAGTTGGTACCCCAGTTTCTGGTGGACAATCCAGCTTCAATGGCTCCTCCACAGCCGTTTCACTCTTTGTCTTTTCCACCCCCCTTAGTGCTTCAGCATGCGCCGTCTCATCTAAGGTGGGCGTAGGTGTCATCGTTTGTTTTTTGTTGTTGAAATTTTATTTTTGCTAAGTAGCAAAAATAAAATTTCAACAACAAAAAACAAACGATGACACCTGTGGGAACACATATGGATACAAGTGTATCCATATGTGTTCCCACGAGTAGCTAGGGAAATATTGGTCCGTCCACGCAGAGCCCCGCTTGCGTAGATAAGGCAGTTATACAACGGGTTTCGCCCGGTTCCCGAGGCCTTCCGTTCGCGACTGTACTCCCTCACAGCCATGCATCTATCGGCACGAGTAGTTCCACGTTGGATTAGGGGAGGGGTTGGGGGGGAGATTGGAGTGGACATGGGTCATTTATTCTGATACTACCTCCGAGCCTCTCCTAAACTACACATCTCTGCTTATTTGACGGCGGACCCCGAGACGGCGCTCTCCTTCATCCAGCAGAGGTATCCCTCTTTTGGATAGCCAGATGAGTTTCGTCGAGATCCTCCGTCAATCCGTCAGAGATGTGCTGTGTAGGGGTGGCGGTTAGTAGCACCAGACTAAAGACCCTCAGGATTAGGGAGATAGATGGGAGGTGATCAGACAGGATTGTTAGAAGGGAAATGACTTTTTGGATCACAGGAGGTTGGTAGGGTAGGTTTTAGGTAAAGGAAACACCGGTCAGGTGGGAGTGCTCACATCACATGGCCTGCCATGGCGTGTCCCCGTCCAGGTGGTGGCCCTCATACTTAGCTACTAGTGGTCCGGGGTGTTAGTAAATACTGCGACGCCCGTTGTCGACCACTAGCATTGTCCGGGGAGTACGACCCACCCAACACTGAGGCCCTGGGTGGGTTCCTCCCTGGTCCGCGGCGGCAGACCAGAGGAAGACGTGGACGTGTATGTTAGGCTTGAGGTGTGGGCCATTAGTTCAGCGTCGCGTACTTGAACGTACCCACTACCTCCGAAACCCCCCCTGCTGCTGCTAATAATGATAATGTAGTGCTTACCGAAATAAAAATCCAAAATGACGTTTACCTATTAAACTTATTTCATCTCTATTGCTAAGACATTAGACAGGGACATAACATTGAATATAGGGTAACCATATAATTTTGTAACCAAATAATAGGGTTATCCTATCGAAAAGAGTTATCAAATAGAGGAGTTCTCCGGTCCCTGTTATCTAGTGACGTTTTCAAGTGAAAGGTACATCATTGGGGATTATCAATAAGGGCCCGTTCATTTTTTTAGAGAGAAAACATAAGTGGTAGGTATGCATCTTCAACTGAAGACAGTCTGTTGGCGAATAGTGCGCTCTAAAATAAAAATATCAATTTTGTGTTAGACCTACTTAGACATTACACAAACTTATTTGAAAATTTGTTAATTTATTATAACTAATATTTACATAGCTAAATGCAAGTCTGCATATCTACATGCTTCATCCCACATCTCCATAATTTTGTGGTTGAAATTTTACCCTCGTCCTGTTGACAAATTGATCCGATATCTGGTGCACACCTTAAGTTCTGATGACAATTACATTTTAATAGATTCAATATCATTGTAAATCCAATATGGCTGCCGCTACAGCATACCGCGTATTACATATTTCTTAACAACCCCCTCAATCAAGTATAAAATGAAAGGGATTTACTAGTAGAAGACAGTTCATTGCGGATCATAAAGTAAGCGGAGTTTAATAGACAGTTTTAGTAACATAACAACTTGAAAAGAAAATAAGTATTGTATAGGTTCAAAAGCTTTTATTGAAAATAAACAATGCTATAGATAATGTACAAAAAGCTATAAAAATAATTCGGTAGGTTCTAGGTACCAGTCATCACACCACTCTTCTCATCAATGTAGCTAAAGCATTGAAAAGACAAAAAACTAAAATCGTGGGGCGCTTGAATCTTTTATCAACGGACAACGCCTAATATCATTATATTATATACTAGCTGTGCCCGCGGCTCCGCCCGCGTGGAATTCGGTCTGTGTCAGTAAGCGGCTAATTCACCCCTAATTTCTCTCCTGCTACCCTGGAGGCGGAACTTGAAGTAAAGTTGACAGATGGATACGCTGGAGGACAGTAGTCCTGATAAAATATTTAACAATTACCACTAAATAAAAGTACACTCAAAAATCAATCCTTTTTTTGTCCTTATTTTTTTTTTTGGCATGATATAAACAACATAGAGTAGTAGGTGTATATCGGACGATACAGTACCACTTTTGTATTTATACGTTCATGTCCACGGCAAATATCATCCAAATCGATCCTCCCGTCAAATCAGTCTAAGCATGAAAGGTAAAAACAGGCGCGGTTGCACCATGACCCATGCAAATTTAAAAATTTAACTCAATCGAGTGTAGTGGCTACCCCCCTCCCCCCCCCCCCCTTTAGACGTTGAATAAATTTTTATAGGCTACGTATAACCTGGCTGGGGATTTTCTCGTAATCCTTAAGGGGTGATTACAAAACATCCGTTCAAAAGGTCATTTATTAAGGGATATTTGGCGGCGCTTACGTCATTTTACTATGCGTTTTTGACTGATTATTCACAAACGGCTGAACCGATTTTATCCAATATGTTTTTTTTATTGAAAGTTGTTATCAGGCCTCACTACCGTTATTATTTTTATATTTTTTTGGACCCACGGTTCAAAAGTTAGATTGAGGATAAACCCTTTTTTGAACTTTCAGATGTAATATTTACGAAACTATCAGTTTCATCCAAAAAAGACTCGGATCACAGAAGCATACACTGCTTTATCTACACACATATTAAAACCGCCATTACACCGCCATTACCAACCTTATTGCGGGCGGGCGGGGGGGGGGGGGGGGGGGGGGGGGGCGTGCCGACGGTCGGGGAGGAGGGCGCATTTTCATTACGTTAATTTTCATACGTGTTTACCACAATGTCACAGATAATACACTGACGTTACGTTACTGGTTGCAATAATGGTGGTAATTACATACGGTTTCCGAACGCGGAATAGAGGATTTATGATATTAATGTAGATCAAGATATTTATTCTTCAATGTAAGCACATTACAATGCACTAATGAACGTCAGAGAACAAAATACGTGACTGGTGTGGAACACTTGGTTGGAACGAAGTTATGTTATTTTATTTTCGACTTTTTCGAGAAGTCTCTTTTTTGAATTTATGAAATTTTTGAAATTTTTGAATTTTTGAAATTTTTGAAATTTTTGAAATTTTTGAAATTTTTGAAATTTTTGAAGAAATTTTTGAATTTTTTTGAATTTTTTGAAATTTTTGAATATTTTTTAAATTATGAAATTTTGACATTTTTGACATTTTCGACACTTTTGACACTTTTTACTTTTAGGTTCTGGACTTTTTTCACTTTGTCACTTCTCACTTTTACTTTTCATTACACTTCACTTCACTTCACTTTATTCTATGTTTCTCAATCTTATGGGTGTCGCGTTTTCGTGACGTGACGCTTATTCGTGACGGTCACGTGACTTTTTTTCGCCTAGCCCCCATCCGCGAACCGTCCGATAAGGAACTTCGTTCCAAAACTACCACCGGTTCTAACCCTACACCTCTGGCCCGAGAAGTATTATGACCGAAAAGAAACTCGACGGGACTTATTTTTTTCAAAACAGTAATACATTATTAGATCTCAAAGATACAAAATAATACGTAGTTCTTCAAGAAGACATATCAAAACAGCTTGAGAGACAGATAATGTACCTACTGTTTAATTATAAAGAAAAATAAATCCTAGTCTGACTGCTTCACAAAACGTTTGATATATTTCCCTACCTAAACGGTGTCCTATAAATGTTAGATGATTTTGTAGTAGTTTCTGGTTTGGGCCATGCATCTTTGTCCGTCATATAATAGTCCTCGAACCTGCAATAACCCTTTGACATTAATGACATTTTCAAATATTTCTTAAGAGCGGGTTAAGGTAAATTTAAAGCATCGACGGGTTAATAAATATGAACACCTTGACCAACAAATTATAAACTATTTCAATACCAAATTTCATCTAAATACGTACAGCGGTTATTGGTTGTTTCTTCCCCATGTTAACTTCCACCCCTTTTGCATCCGCTTAAGGGATAACTGAGATAAAACTATTTTATTTCATTGTCCAGAGCTCAAATTATCTCCATACCAAATTTTATCTAAATCGATTCTACGGTTAATAATTCCCTATACCTACAAATTTCCCACTCCCTTTCACCCCTTTAGGGTTGATTTTCGGGGTGAAAACTATCCTTTGTCCTTTCTTGAGACCCATACTATCTATATACCAATTTTCATCTAAATCTGTTCAGCGGTAAAAAAATCCTCATACCAACTTCCAACCCCCTTTTCACCCCCACAAGGGTTTGAAAACTATCCTATGACGTTTCTCGAGACTCAAATTATCTCCATCCTCATTTCTATCTAAATCGTTTCAGCGGTTAAACATTCTCCATACAAACTTTCAACCCCCTTTTCACCCCCACCAGGGTTGATTTTCGGGATTAAAACTATATATTATCCTTTCCTGGGACTCAAACTATCTCTATACAAAATTTCATCAAAATCCGTTCAGCCGTTTTCACGTGATGCGCGGTCAAATAAACAGACAAACAGATAAACAGATAAACAGACAAAAATTCTAAAAATTGTTGGAACGTGTTCTGTTATCGATTCTAAGTATCCCCAGCCAACTTTTTTTCGATTATCTTCCATGTACAGACTTTCGACCCTCTTCAGCTTTATTATATGTATAGAAGATGAACTAAGGTTAGGTACGCTACGCTAGTGGTGTGATGAATGGTACCTAGGACCTATCGATTATTTTAGCCTTGAGTACATTACCTGCATCATTATCTTCAATTAAACCGTTTAATATACGACGTATAACATACTAATTTAACTACTATTAGAAACGGAGTGTTTACCTAACTCAAATATACATGGTATACCATAAATACCATACCAATAATAATATTTTAATAGTATCTAGTCAAACAGAAAATAATTATTTTACTTATTTTATTTATGGCCTGGATACGAGACTTTCAAGCCAAATCTAAACTCTGCACTATAATGTGTTACAAATATAACAATTATTTTCCCCACTTCCCACAAAAGTAGGAACATTCATATTTGTTTTTACAAAAACGGTTGAAGTTACCACAAAACTTTCAATGAAGGAAATATTCTTCATGAAATTCTCTACAATTCTTGCCTTTGAAGTATGTTGCTAAGACTTATAGTTTTCAATCTATGTATCGCGAAAATTGTAACCCCCCCTTTTTACCCCCACTGCACCATAAATTTAGGTGGCTCTGCTTCCTAAAATGGCCTATGGGTCCTAAAGTCTCACTATGCAAAAGGAGATCCCATCATCACTAAAATCCGTAAAATGCTCTTTGTTATCGTGTGCACCACCGACTATTAAAGAATACCTACTTATTGTCGTTTCTAAAGACGCTGTTATTGTAAACTTATTTTTCTCAAACATGCGTAGAAATGTTGTGGTTACGGTAGTGATAATATCATATTCACATGATACTAGTTATAAGTTCCACTAACTTAATACTAAAATACATATAAGTACTTTACATATTTGTTGTACTGTTAAAAAAACGGTATTTTAATTGAATGCTACCTTTCATAACTTTGTACATACATATATATTCAATTCGCTAATAACTACACCTGCCATAGTTTAACAAGCAATCATTAAGTTGCATTTTGACCTATTGATAAGTATAACTATGATTATACTTATCAATAGGTCAGGTGTAGAGTTGATTTTAGCTTGTGAGACTTCAGTACACGCGATATTATATATGTACTTCATTGGTGCAAGATTGCACGTAGGTACGCGCTTACGTCCAGAGGTGAACTTTTTTTTCTTACTAACTATTCATTGTTTTCTAGATTTAGTAAAAAAAAATACTAATGTTCAGTGTACTGTACGTCTACATTTATTCCTAAACATGAATTCACGCACGAATTTACCGAATTTCCTTGTGTCGGCGTTGGTTTCATTACCATACGTTCACACAGCGCCAAAGCTTGTGGTTATGATTATTTACATAATTAGTACCCAAAACTGACTGCGCAACTGCGGCGGTTAAGCGGCTAAAATTTAGAGGTTAAAATGCGAGGTTGGTTCAAATTGAAAGTGCACAATTTATTAACCGAAGTTAGATAAAGTTAATATGAGTTAAAATTACTGAGCTGAGAATGAGCGAGAGTTACGTTTATTATATGTGATAGATAATGATAAGTCATATTTTATGAAAGTAATTATAAAAAAATCCACTTGTGTAGATAAAAAGTTAGTTTATTATACTTCTATTTTAAGCATAGATAACACAGAAAATGCATTAATCAAGGATCAACTTTACAAATGATGAATTCATAATGTTCCAACTGTCAGGCATTGATCTCTTAAACAGAACATGGTATATTACGCTGAAGAAATTGCAATTATTCACCCAAAAATTTTGTCTTAGTAATGATGTTTTTATATCGTTTTGCTATATCAAATCAAATAATAATTTATTTCGGGAAAAGCCCATAAAAGTGTTAGTATATAGAAAAAACTTACAGAAATATTTTTAACAAACACAGACACGTAAGCACACAGAAAACAGCACAGAGACATAACCGGATGAGCAAAAAAAAACAATAATAATAAAAATTTCATGTAAATAATATCTTAGGTTGGTTTTCAAATTATCAATTTAATCAAGTAATGTAAATAATCGCAATGCTATACACATATGTACGTATCAAGTAAATATGAAGACATCGGCACGCGCGATTTCATGCTGAACGAAGCTTTATATGGGTACCCATTCAACACATTAGATTATTCTTTTAGAAACATTCTTACAATATCTGAGTCGTAAATGTTGTATGCTATGACTATATACTAGATTAAGACATGTGGGAAGTTTAAGTTATTGGCAACCGTACTAAAGAGTCGTGTAGAGTCGCTCAAAGAGGGATCTACGCACTTTGTGTGGATCATTATTTGTAATACACCAGATAAGAGAGAACCTTTGTCAATTCTGTCATCTTTACCAGCAAAAACCAGATTTCCTCTCCAAGAGCTCAACTCGACTTTATGGTTCAAACGTTGAGTTTTAATTTTCTTCTTTTGAAAATAGTAGCGCCTCACTGGCAGTGCGCCAGCCGTTTACGTAAAAGGTTTATTAAAGCGAAACTTTTTGATTAATATTATAATGTGCGAGCTAAGTGGAAAACAATATACGACGGTTGAAGTTTTACCTGAAACTTTACTCTTGAAATTTAAGTGCAATTTAACAATGCAGCAACTTTGGCGAGTGTCTTCAATTTTTTGAGTAAAACTGAACAAACAAGAACTGTGTGATAACGTATAAGCACCTAAATAGCTTACTACTGCTTTCATTCTGGGTATAGTTTCTAAGTTATCTTGAACATCACTAGAGTTAATAGTTATAAATAAAAATAAAAATGTGGAAAAATCTTACACAAATCGACCTAGGGTCACAATAAGCTTAAATAAGGCTCGTGTTGTGAGTACTAGACGGCGATATTTGTACTTATATCCAACAAACCTTCCAAAAATACCTGCTACGCGCCGTGCACTGTTTCTGTGATTGAGAACATGCGTGAAAATATTTAATTAATTTTATACCAAATTAATATAAAAAGTGGAAATCCGTAATAATTTTTAACATTTTTGTAAAGTTATTACGGTTTAAAAACGTAAAATTTTAGCTTTTTTTATACTCCAATTGTATTTTCAAAACCTCAATAAGATTACTTGTGTTCTATAAGAAAAAAAAAGTGTAACAACTATACAGGTAAACACATTCTTTCGTGGATTAAAAAAAATATTTCAAAAACTTATTCCTTCCAAACAGTTTTCCGCAACTTTGAGGCCGGAGAAGTCACAAACCTCACGCTTTTTGGGCGTTTTAACGCGCGGCGCAGACGCCTAACGTATTTTCACATTTTTGACGTTTCAGGGCTACAATAGATGGTACACTCTAACTCTAACTAGCTACAATCTAACGGGAAATAGAATCGAATGATGTCTTTCAAAAAAATCATGCGTGTTGCTAATTGCAATAAAAACAAAAATATTAGTTTTTTAAGAATTATTTACTTGGTTTTTATAAGGCATATAAGTAAAAGTATAAACAAACTATATCATAAACGTAACTCATTAAAACTTCGGGCAAAGTATAAGTTTACAGGTTAATTTAATTTAAATTGGTTATTGGATGCCGAAGATAATTTCTTATTAAACCTGGGATCTGATCTGCATACACCAGCTAGGCTAAGACATGATAATTCAATCCAATACAAATTCAAATATTTATTAGCAGCTTAGTTGTTGCATAGCTTAGCTTGGTCGGGTCATACCGCACAGCTCTGATTTCTCTGCGAGCTATCCGTTTATACGAATCATCCTTTAAGCAACCAAAATCTACAATGAATATTGATGAGAGCCCTATATCTGCCCCTTTTGTAGCAAAATGTGTTTGTTGGCATCTGAACCCTAATTATAAGAGCCTCTCAAATCACTAAAACAAAGTCAATTTTACGGATCACTTATTTTGTTTCATAGTGGGTATAACTTATGTGCGGCTTCTGTTCATGTTAGAATAACGTCGCTGTGCGTGCAAAAGTCGCTATGTGAATTTCGACGATTTTTGGTTTTTAATGCCATTTTGATCCTTATTTCAAGATACATATGCTCCAAAAATCACATCAGGCTAATTTCAATATTTCAGGATTTATCAAATCTAGTTATGTGATGTCCATAGGTTGAATGCGCCTTCTATAATCACTAAGTGCTTAAAATCACATAACTACTTTAGTTTGCCACAATGACCATTATTAGAATGCGCCTAATATGTGATTCTTGACACAGAGCGACATTTTTCACTTAGATTAATCAGATATTTTCACCCGCTATGTAGCATTTTGCACATAGCTATATTTTTGTACTAGTTTGGATCGATGTTATGTTCGTAGACGCGGCGGCAGACGTTGTTTTACGGTATATAGCGAGATTTTTCTATATTACATTCAGTCGACCACATGTTCCACGTGTAATCTACCTTCAAGTAAATAAATATGTTTTTCACTAAACCATTATTGCTGTCACTGGCAGACAAATCAAATTCTTCTTCTTTTCTTATGACGGGTTCAAAAACTTAAGCTTAATTATTTTTGCAAGTGGTTTGCCACCTCTAATCTCCGGGAAGTAGCTTTCATGAAGTCTTCTGTATTACACATAGTTGGATACAGGGAACACTGTATCATCTGCTGCGTCGTTTGTAAGTCCCCACATTCGCATTGTGCATCTCTTTGACCCAGGCTGATTCCCCTTTTCAGAAGATTGCCTTTGGATCAGCCAACTTCTGAATTTGGTCTGTTTAGAGACTTCCAGGTGACCGTTGTATGTCGGGAATCCCGCAGTTGCTTTTTGCGTTCTACAGCAGTTGCCAAGTCTTTAAGTATGTGAGGAGGAGCAATTCCTCTCATTTGGTAAAGATGGTCGCATTTGGTAGGTTTAAGGCATCCAGTGATTAGTCGATATGTTGAGAGCAGTATCTTTCTGATCCACGTGTGCAGAATTCTTTCTCATTGGGCAAGCGGCATGCATACTCTGCAACCGAATAACTAGCGCAAGTATGTGGAGTTGCACCCCATGTGGTGTCAGTGATCCGAAAAATGATGTTGTTTCTTGCCGCCACTTTCTGTTTTGTATTAAGACAGTGTGGTCCCTAGGCCAGGGATCTGTCTAGCGTTATGCCCAGATATTTGGGAGCGAGCCGACAACTCTCCCAAACAATGGTTAGCTGTCTAGTTGCCTGTATATTTTTGAGGTAAAAAGCATTCACCTGTGTCTAAGACCAGACCAGACCTTCCACCGAGCCACTCTTTACTTCCTCGAAAGATTTTTCCTATGATGTTAGGTAGGGCTAGGACGTCGGCATAGTGGAAGTGACGTTAGTTCTCCTTTATGGGTTGATCGTTTGTATAAACGATGAATAATGTTGTTGCAAGAAGAAGAAGGTCTTTCTCAGGGTAATCACCCTTATCAACATGGAGTACTAAGAAATCATACTTCACTGGAGTAATTAAAGTAGGTACGAAACATATTACGGCCAAGAAATACTTTCGTAGGTGTACAGTGAGATAAAAAATTGCATGGATACATTATGAATGAATTGTCCATGCAATTTTTAATCTGGGTAACACTAAATAAAAGTCTTCCGGATTTTATTGTTATTTGCCATGCCAGGACGCATTAAAAATACGTGTCTGGAAGATGTTTCTAAAAATATTTGATAAAAAAAAATCTTATAGCTATAGATTCATTCTAATTGTGATCTTATCGAAAGAGATAATGAAAGTAACATCGATGTTTTTTTTAATACCACGACGGTGGCAAACAAACACAGTGTAACAGGCGCGTTTCCGACCCTTTACAAAAAGGAGGACTCACTGTGTTGACGGCTAAAAGAACAAGAGGGTTCCTTATGTAAAAAAGAACGGGCTACACATACACAATCAGCCCAAAAAAATGGCCCCGCCATCGTGCTGTAAGATGTAACGATAAAAGTGTGTATGTTATCATATAAGACTATTGGTATCACCAAATTATTACCGAGTAAAGTTTTTACTAAAAAAGGAAGTTTTATTTAAAAGATACTGACTGGATTCACCAAGGCTGATCCTAAATTCGGTAAAGTTTTACTAATGAAAGTTTCCCAGGCTAGAAGAGGGACCCATAAAGATAAAATTAGGTTGGCTATCCGGGCAGAGATTAATAAGATTAAAAATAAGAGCTGTCCGGAGCCTAAAACAGAACAAGAAAAGAGAGAGTCACTTCTTGTAGCCTGAGACCAAAATAGGAAATAGAAGATGTGTCCGGACTGGAGTTCAAATTTACTAAATTAAATCTAAAAAATCGGGCGCCAGAACCTTCAGTCCCACATCTGTTAAGACCGGATGCTAAGTCTAAAAAAGAACAAAATGGAAGCTTTTAATCATAAGGGAGGGGAAGTTAATTCAAAATGTTACCTTTTACAAGTTTATTTCTTATTTTCCCGAAGGGGGGTTTAAACCGTCCACATATCTTACAAACTATTCAGCGGTATCTCAATGCTTATCTAATAAATCTTAATAAATTTCCTTTTCAAAACCTGGACATGCTTAAGCGAGAATTTTGTTACTTTTAACTTTACATATCTAAATTACTAAAATTTGAGGACCTAGTTCAAAACAGGGCAATATAACACCGACCTGAACCGGGAGTCGTGCGAGGTGGTTACCGAGGGGGATCCATGCCACGTCGATCCAGAACTCGCCTCAGGGATGCTCAGGAGAACGGTGAGCCCGCGGCTCCTCGGGACGGCCGGAGTGAGGTTGATTGAAGGTTAAACCTCCATCGGGTGTGGTGCGAAGTTGGAATGGCGTCTAGGCGCCTACTTAAAATAGCGGGGGGAGCTCAACGCTCCAGGAGAGCGTTCTGACCCACATCTGGTCATCCAAAAATAAAATTGGCGGGAGGAAAAAGACAAGGGGAAGAGAAGGGGCAAACACGCTTCCGTCTGTAAAGGAAAATGTTAGCATCCGATTATTTCGACGTATTTTCTTAAAGATGGCGATCCTACACTATTAACAACGAGGAAATACTTACATTTGCCCCTTGAAAATAACAGTAAACTGCCATCTCAACCGCCGGGTCACAAGGATCACATCCTGGAACAATCACGTAGGCGGTAAGGACTCGATCGAAAAAAGAAATGAAATCGGATTAGGTTTTCTTGAAATATTCATACCTGTTAGTCCGGAAGACTCCCCAATTGGAAACAACTGCTTCAAAACTTTAAATAGTCACACTATCACTGAGATATTAATAGATTTCCACGAGCACTTGTTCATGCGCAATGGTTCAGAAAAAGTCAGACGCGGAAGCTGACAAGAGTGACAAGTACGGGCCCACTTAAAAAAGAAATGTCGCCAGCAATCTAAATTATTTTTGTTTAAGACTAGGATTAAACTGATAGAAGAACAAAATTATCTGTGATAATCTGAGGCGTTTGACGTTTGTCAGTGTCGGGTGTCAATCCAGACGCATGACAGATCGAGTTTATTTTATAAAGTACAGCGATGACGTAGGAAAGAAACAAAACAACATGAAATTAATGGAAATTGTATGATAAATCACCAATTGTTAGCTCTGAACGGCACCATTGGAATAAAACATTGACTAGGAAAGGTTTGTTGTGAGTTTTTTTAACAGATAAACGGGATTTTAAGTAATCTATGTGACAGTGCGTACGAGCACTGTTACAAAGAATGACTCGTACAGCAGTTTCTCCGACAGTCTTATTACGGTATAAGACTGGCCAGTTACAAATTTTCACAAGTCAATATTTTCGGTAAATCTTGTTTTAGACTATACTTCTACCTATATTCTAACTCAATGGAAAGTAACAAGAAAATCAGAAGATTAATTATATTGATTTTTCATTATATTTGTCTTACCTTACCTTTCTTGTTTTTTTTAAATACCTAATATCATTTCATAAAATAACTATGTGACAATAAAACATACAAATTTAATACGCTCCTATATAATTTAATATATATAGAGATTATTATATGTCTCAAACAAAAATCGCTATGTGACAGATTTATGAACATGAATTTATTTTTATTTATTTAAACACGTTTATCTTTCCAGGAGAAACTTAAAGTATGTAAAAGAGTGCATATTTATACTAAAAAAATATTCATGTACTTATGTGAAAGCAGTATCGAAATAATTAGTTTTTTGTCTCTCCTGTAAAGTAGGTTAAGGTGACGGGTATCGCGGTTGACGACTGCATTTTGCGATTTTATAATCGCAGCTTCCGCTTCTGCCATCTAGTATACTTGAGATGAACTATGACAATTCAATGTTGACATGTTTAAATAGTCAAGCAATCGCGGTCTTTTACAGTAAGATGGCGCTTTGGTAATGATTCCATTTTATGTGTACTTACTTAATTAAAGTTACTATTGTATGTAGGTAATCAATGACGAAATAATTAAAGTTACCTATAATATAAAACTACTTGACCAACGCACGCCATTACCTACAGTATCATAATCGCACAATTATAATGTTTTATTCTAAATATCCAAAATAAGCATTCATCATGGCGGTTATATTTCTATGTGTCAAGTACGTGTCAAGTCTTTCAAAATAAAAGTTCAAATAAAATGTACTTAACTGAAGATAATATTATTTGTAACTAATTTGTTTTATGTTTAATTTGTTTTGTTTCTGCTCTGAAAAATCCAGGTTTTTAGTATCTATAACGAAATTAGAGATGGTCAAAATCGCTTTCAATGAGGACGGTAAAGTGCGTTGGGATAAGACCGCATCGGGAGAACCTCGGAAAATTCAATTACCTATCTGGAAAATTATCCTTTAGTTGCAAATACAAACCACACATCCTCCAACACTATTGTGTACCTGTACCTAGTTGCATTTTGATATAATGGCGATGCCGCTTTTTTCAGGTACATTAACATTTTACTTAAATGTTTCTTCCGGTAGGTATGCTTAATAAAAACGACTGTTGTTTAAGTGAAAAGTTTAAAAAACCGGCCAAGTGCGTGTCGGACCACGCATAGGAGGGTTCCGTACCTTCAATGGAATAAGAACCAAACTAATAGCAAAAGGTCGTATCTGATGCCTATGGAAGAAGTTTTTTGGAAATGGCTCAAAAATGGCTAAACCGATAATGTTCAAAACAATTTTCGTAGCAAGTATATAATAAGGCGCATCTTCTCAAATTTTTTCATATTTTTTGGACTTACGGTTCAAAAGTTACAGGGGGGGCTACAAAATTTTTCTGACTTTCGAAGCGATTATATCAAAAAATATTTACTTAATCACAAAATGATCAAAAAAACTTCAATATTATTTTTAAAGACCTATCGATTGATGTATCACATGTTGATATATGGTAAAAACAATTTTTTTGAAATTTAGATACATGTATGGAGCGCCCCCCCTTAAATTTTTTTTTTTTAAATTTAAATACATAACTAAGTAGCGGCATACAGAATACACCTTATGTGTAAATTTTATTCAGATACGTCGTATAGTTTCCGAGTAAAATGGCTGTGACATACGGATGGGCAGACATACAGACAGACGTGACGAATCCATAAGGGTTCCGTTTTTTGCCATTTGGCTACGGAACCCTAAAAATCACTTATTCTTTATTTGACGATCTCCTAGCCCTGTCGGTAGTGACCCTGCCTACGAAGCAGGAGGTCCCGGGTTCGAATCCTGGTCAGGGCATTTATTTGTGTGTTGATCGCAGATATTTGTTCCTGAGTTATGGATGTTTTCTTTGTATTTAAGTATTTATCCATATTTATCTATTATATATGTCGTCGTCTAGTACCCATAACACAAGCCTTATTGAGCTTACTGTGGGCCTAGGTCGATTTGTGTAAGATTGTCGTATAATATTTATTTATTATTTAAAGTAAATGTATGGAAAATATTTAATTTGTGGCTTTTTAGAACAATACCTAATAATAGTAAACTATTAGAAACGATAGGAATAGAATCGATTGGCATAAAAAAGCAGCATCTGAAAAATAAAAAAAACAATTTTCATAAAGTATGGGAAAAAAATTTCTCAATTTGTGGCTTTTCTAGCCGCAAATTATTTTTGATCCCATGCAAGAATGGGATCGATTGGCATCAAAAAGAAGTTTACCAAATGTGACCTCATCTCGCATCCTGTATGTTTTTTTCCAAAATCCGTAGAAGACCTTCCCTCAATTTCAAATTAATGAAGATTGATTAATTTGAAATTGAGGGAAGGTCTTCTAAGACCATTTTCGCGTTGCAGCGAGGGATCTGGTAGCTGCCCCCACTGACCCAAAAAGAAATTGAACTTATTATTTCAAATTATCGAAGTTACAAGTAAAAGTAGTTAAGATAAAAGTAATTGCAATTACAAATTATATGTAATCGGGAATACTACTGACATGTAATCTCAATTACAAGCAATTTCAATTACTTAATATAATTGCTTTTCATGTAATTTAATTAGCAATTTAATTCATTACAAAAGTAGGTACCATCTAATAAATTACGCCCAACACTGAATAAACATCAGGTTCAAGAGGGTAGTATGGAGGATGTATGCTATCTGCTGCCGAAGTCGCGCATACATGTGATCTTTATAGACAAAAAAGTTTCGTTCTATAAATTCAATTGTTTGTCACAAAAAAATGGTTTGATTTGTTTTTGCGTGGCATTTAAGACTGGATCCAATTAATTGTTGCTGTGTATATTTTTTAAATTGGTACCTAGTTGGTTACTAGGAACAGGTGTAGACACGGGTATGTTATGTCCAAAAGGGAGGTATGGGCACTCCGAATGTTATCTCGCTAACTGTGGTAAGGCACAGTTCAGCGAATGTTATCACGCTCAAATCTGGACCTGGCTCAGAGCTCGACTGGGGAAGTACCTTACAGAAAACCATAGCTAAAAAGCAAATAACTTAATTCAACCTAAAGTTTAAGATTAATTTTTTAACATGTTTTAACCATTTTCATTTATATACCATAAGTGTTTTTTACTAAAAATATTGACAAATATAAAAGCGTTTGTTGTCTCACATAAGAATTATAAATTGAAATTACACAAAAGATTTAAAAACACGAAAAGTCAGCACGAGTAAGTTAATAACATATAAAAGCTTGTGCCCGCGGCTTCGCTCGCGTTAAATTCGGGGTAACAAACCATACAAACTTTCACCCCCCATTTTAGGGAAGTGGGGGGTTAAAAAGAGACAAAAAGAAGCCTATGTCACTCTCCATCCCTTCAACTATCTCCATTTAAAAAATCACTTCAATTCGTCGCCCCGTTTTGCCGTGAAAGACGGACAAACAAAGAAACAAACACACACATACACTTTCCCATTTATAATATTAGTATGGATTAGTTGTATCGTGTCGTGTATAGGGTCGTCACGGTTTTTTGGGTACATTTTTGGGTTAGTTTTGGTTAATTGCCATCTATTTCAAAAGTTTTATCATATCAAAATCCATTACAATATTAAAATACTAGCTTTTACCCGCGACTTCGTCTGCGCGAAATTAACATGAGCCATATGGAATTACATAATAAAACGCAAAATAAAAGTTACTAGTTAGTAAAATCTAAGAGCAAATATAAAACTAGCACGTATGCTATTTCAAGTCAACAGGGAGCAACAATTCCGTATAAACTTCCATTCCGTTTTCATCCCCTTATACATACCAAATTTCATCTAAATCAGTTGAGCGGTTTAAGCGTGAAGAGTTAACAGACAGACACACTATAATATTAGTATGGATACGTATTATATCTCTTCAAGTAGGCTGGGGAAAAAAAAAGAATTATAGCCAAAAGCGTTTTTTAAAATTTTTAAATTTTGAAACATCTTGCTTCAAAGGTTTGAAACATCTTGTCTTTCCACTCTCAATATTTTTAACTCACTCGTTTTTGAATTATTATGAATTAACATAATAAAGGCGGTTTATAATTATATCTATTATTTGAAACCGTGCATAGGGTGGTTATGCTAGTTTCCCGGCCGGGTTGCCGTCCACCTGATTAAACTGCTACAAATTTATTGGACTAAGAGCTGGCCACGTCAGATATGAGTCCAGAGCTCGGATTTTTCACGGCAAAACAAAACACTAGCGTAATTTAGCCAGTGCTTGAAATATTATTTTATCGATATCGATAATTCAGAACTAGAAGAAATAAAAGTCACCAAATAAAATTAATATGTAATAAAACTAATAAAAACATTTGCATAAAGTTACTATATTTTAGAAACAGACGCAATTTCTTCTTCAAAATCTACGTCAGTACACACAGCAGCACAAGACATTTTATTTGGGTAATAGTGATAGGAGTAGATGATCATTATCTTTTCAACATTCTCTGGGAGTAAACAGTTGCGTTTATCACTATAAATCCATTTATGTACACTAAATGTACGTTCAACTTCAGTTGACGTCAAGGGAGCAAATTTATAGAATTCATTATCAGTTCGGGTAATATTTTCAGATATGTCTCTTAAAATTTCGTAATCAGGATTTCGTTCGAGCACGGCTTCAAATTTACGTATCACTGGTAAAAGTTTACTCCAGTTTACGAAGCAACGAACAGTATCCAGAATGAAGAAGGATTCCGCAATGGATAAAGTCGAACATTGCAATTGTTCTATTGAAGAGGCTATTACTTCGTAGTTGTCGCGAATGAAATTTAACTCCGGTCGTAGTTTGCGTGTTTGAAAACATTTTTTTGCAGCTCTTATAGCTGCCGAGTCATTAGCAAGTATGGAGACGACATCACGTATTTGCTCATAGTATTGAGCAAATACCGGGTATATTAATACCGCAGCAGATATCCAAGTTCCCCATCTGGTGATAATTGGCTCGGGAGGTAGGGGAATGGACGGATATTTTGCCTTAAAAAGGCGTACACGCTCTGGAGATTTTAGGAATATCTTTTTGACATTCGATATCAACCCATCCACACCTTTGAAATTATCTCGCACTTCTTCGGCAACCCGGTGCAGACCATGAGCTAAACACGTAATGTGTTTCATACGAGGAAACGTTGCTTTTAAAATACGACCGGCTTTAAGCATATATGCGGCACTATCTGTGCAAAGTAAAAGCAAATTGTTTACGTTATCATTGAAAGAATTTTGAAACAAAAATTTTAATTGGTTTATTATTAGGTTTGCTATTGTTTCCCCATTTACCTTCTCTAAAACCTTCGACCCCAAAAGATAAAATTGGTTAGAACAATTTCTTTGCAAAGACCGAATCACCACGTTTGTCACACATTTTCCCATGAAATCTGGTGTTTCGTCTATAGATATCCACAAATAATTGGTTTTGTTTACCTCTCTTATACCCTGTATAGTTTTTTTGTACACGAGATTTAAATAAATTTTTCGCAGGGTCGATTCGTCCGGTAAAGAAGTCATAGAGCAGTCGCAACATAAATACTTGTTAAAAAAATGACGAAAATTATTGTTGTTGACTGTTGCCCATGGTATGTTGCATGAAATAAGAAAAATAATTAAATCGAAATAAAATTGATGTTTCCTATTTGGTTGCCCCGAACGGTAATTGTGGCGGTTGCTTTTCACATGATTCTCAATATTGCATTTCTTCAGTTTTAGATGCATATCGCACATAGAGCAGTATATAGTGGAGGTCACTTCATTATAGACTAACTCAGGGTGATTTTCAATCCACGTTTTGATCCGATCTTGTACATTACTCATTTTTGTATTAATTGATACCTTGCAATATTAAGTTATTATACGTATATCCAACACGTCGGATTCAATGCGTTGCGAAATAAATAATACCTAGATGCAATTTACGTTTTATACGTAATGAAATGACAGTTAAAGTGTGAATGTCATATGTCATGTGAGATGAAATTTGCAGTCGTTTCTATCATTTTAAATGAGGTGGTATAGTTACTTCGTTCTAAGTTGTACATGCAGACCTACCTCTTTGTTGCTCGACTATGGCAAAGCTAAAATGAAAAGTTATTTTATTACTTATACAGGATGTCCGGTAATTAATGCACAACCTTCTAACCCCCAGTAGGTCACCTTAGACTGGTCAAAAATATTGATTTTGAGCTCTAGTAAGTCTCCTGTTTTTCGAAATTTTCGCACGTTTGTTAGTTTTTAAATTTTGACATTCACACTGATAGGTGTACCATCGAATAAAAAAAGAAAAAATGTACTGAGGCAATACCTGTCATATACTCTAGTAAGACTCGATAGGTGTCGATAAAATAATATTTCAAGCACTGGCTAAATTACGCTAGTGTTTTGTTTTGCCGTGAAAAATCCGAGCTCTGGATATGACACAATAATGAGAGCAATAAAACCTGACTATTGTATCATATCTGACGTGGCCAGCTCTCCGTCTACATGGAAAAAACTTTTTGAGGTCAAATTTGCCATTGATAATGATTATTTATTCTTTAATTGATATTTTAATTATAAGCTTTTATTTCAAAAACTTGAATATCAATATATCAATAAGTATGGACGGAAAACTGACACATACTCCACTTTTACAAAAAATGTTTTATTATAAAAAAACCTTTCGAGTATGATTTATTCTCGTATAATATTAATCTAAACAAGACCATATAAGCTCTAGAACGATAAGTAAGGGCACTTCAAAATTTATTATTGCATTACAAAGCTGGCAAAATCGATAAGTGGAAGAAAACTAGCACCTAAAAACTTACTAAGAGTACATTTTATTCAATAGTCCAATCTTAAGTAGAAGGAGTAGATTTTGAAAATTTATACAGGAAAAACAGCTTAGGTACACTTCATACTGATTTGAAACAAGAATTAATATTTCGAGAAATT
This sequence comes from Pammene aurita, assembly GCA_947086415.1. NCBI lineage: Eukaryota > Metazoa > Arthropoda > Insecta > Lepidoptera > Tortricidae > Pammene > Pammene aurita. The sequence continues at coordinate 25,143,654 of OX352290.1, forward strand.
TTTACAAAGGTAAAGCATAAAAGTCAGCCCTGAAAGCTGACCAACTAGTTCAAAAATGGTCCGGTCTTACCCCATCGTACCTTACTTATTGTTTTTTTCATTTTAGGGATTGTGAGAAATTATATTGGTATATATACTTATACGATTAAATTAATTCCATATCTACTTACCTACCTAATAATAATATTAATAATTCACCATATCTTTTAAATCGTACGAAAACGAACATGCAATAAACCATATAAACCTAATGGCGCGACCAGACATCGCAGAGTGCCGGGACAGCCGAACCGATTGTTTCTTTCTTATTCCATAGTAAAGAGAGAGATATACAACCTAACACGATGATGTGGACAAATCACTGACAAATGCACGAATGTGTTTCAACTTCAAGCGCATTTGATTGTATTCAATGTATCCGTCATTCATATCATAATATAGATCTAGCTTGCAACAGCGCAAAGCAAGAAGCGAAATGAGCAAATGACATAAAGCTCTATAAAACTCTCTGGCAAATGAGAGTAAGCTGGCAACGTCGCCTCGGATGGAAACTGCTCGAACAAACGCACTCTTGTAATATAAATTATGGTAAAAACATGGACGAAGCCGTCTATGGTAAAAAGTACCCATACCCACTGTAAAAATTGAATAATGAATTAGTCTCTTTAATAAGTTGGTAGTTTAAATATATTGGGTAAAAAAGTCAAAATAAAAAGATTAAACTAACTACTAACTTGACTATAGTATGATTTGACTTTTTTTGTCCAAAAATACCTATAAATCGCTTAGGATCAGGATTGAAAATATTAATGAGAAATGAGATAAAAAAATAAACAAAAAAGTTAACATCAGCCTAGATTTGAACTCGGACATATCTACTTAGTAAGCAAGCGTACTATAACCTAAGCTATGTGGAACGAATTTCCGCACTCAAAATTACTAATCATATTACTCAAATTTGACACATGAAACATGTCTCTGGCTGCAATAGAATAAACGCCTATAAGTTTTATTGCAGCAATTGCATAGTTCTGATTATTACAGGCTCTACAAGGTTTTGCGTCTAAAACCTTTATTAAGCGCTTAATACGACTATAGTTATCGGTAGAACATTAGTAATGTGCTAAGAAGTAATTATGTTTAATTTCGCAACATAGAATTATTTCTGACCGAAATAAAACTTGCGACAAGTTTTCTCCAAACCAGTTTCATAACGATGATATATATACCTAATTATGTTATACAAGACCAAGCACGTATCGGTAGACCGAACCCAACTATATGCCCCTACAGAAAATGTAACATACATGCTCCAACGTGGTTTGTTTTCTTCAAAAACCTTGCACGAAAACACCTCGATTTGACGTGTTTGCATATATCGTCGCACACATGGCGACTTTTGCACGCACAGCGACGATAAGAGCCAATGACACTAAACCTAGTTCGATAAGACTCATATATATATATATATATATCTTTATTTATTTCGGAGCGAGCAGGCAACGGCTTGTCGCAGAGCTACGCTATCAGCATCATGACTGATATAATTATGATATTTTGTTTCAATCAGTTTACTTTTGTTGAATTAGTAACAAGTTTGGAAAACGACGAGCATTGTTTTGCTCGGGAGTGATCTTAGTTTGGTCCGTGTAGGTAGTCATTAAAATGACGTTTCGATTTACCCACCTAGTGATCTCGGCAGTGATTCAGTCTTCACTCAGTCTTCATGCAGTCTTGATTCAGTACTCTCGGTGTGGCTTTGGCAGCCAAGCAGTCACTATCGTTCGTACGTATCGTTCTCATGTAGAAGGGTCGGGTCGGTTCGGTCGTTCAGGGTAACGGGTTATATTTTGAGTAGCACAAGGACGCAAGCTGGGAACTCTTCCCGTTTTCTTAAAGCCTTATAAAATCAGTGAATGATTCTCATAATTAAAGTGTTTTAAGAACATTTTGTGATTAGAAAGTATTTTGTACCTGTGTATCATGTACCTAATCTACGCAATTTAGTTCTAATAGTGTTACAGATAACAAAAGATAAGTCACGCTGAGTTTCTTACGCTGGTTCTTCTCAGTTGAGTCTCTTTTCCGAACCAGTAGTAGATTATTGCCCTCCCTTAATCTGGTTTTAAAAAGATTTGAAATCAATACAGTTTTAAACCAGTGTTTGTTTTATTTCATTACCATGCGTCCGTGTACGTGTGTAATGGTTTAGTATTAGGCTATCCCATATACAAGATATCTTTATACTCCGCTTAGCGCGTTATTTCTTTGAAACCTAAGCTACCAAAAAGAAGGGGTGCGGGAGGGGACACGCAATGCACGACATGCGAACGTGCGATTATTATATGAGGCGTAAAAGAGAGTCAGACATTAAATGGGTGGAATAGATCCAGGGTTCAGTTATACCGGAAAATCTTCAATGGACACGTCGAAGGGGATTATAAGAGGAAGGTCGTACGGGGGTGTAGCTATATTGTGGCGTAAAAGCATGTTTCATTCTGTTTCGGTCGTGCATAGTGTAAATAACCGGTTTTGTGCAGTAAGTGTTTCGATGTGCGATAGGTCTTTTATGGTAATTAACGTTTATATGCCAACGGATAGTGCGGAAAACCTGCCATTGTTCACGGAGTGCCTTGGGGAAATGTATGCCATAATTGACAATAGCGGTATTGAGACAGTTTTTGTGTTAGGCGATTTTAATGCCCACCCAGGTGAGCCATTTTGTAATGAACTTTTAGAATTTTGTGAGGAGCGAGATTTATTATGTCAGGACATAAATAGCCTTGGTATCCATTCGGGTACGTTTACATTTATAAGCGAAGCTCATGGGTGTAAACGGTGGCTAGATCACTGCCTAGCAACGCAATCAGCTGTGCGAACCGTAATGGATGTCATGGTTGTTTGTGGCGCGTTTTGGTCGGATCACTTTCCTATGTTGATTAAGTGTAACATTAGTGCTAATTAGTTTAAGAACAACATTTAAGTCACATATTCATAATGATGTGTTATGGGGTGAGCGAAAGGTACATGAAATCGATACCTACACAAAATATTGTAATAAAGTATTAAAGTCTATTGATTTATTGCCCGAGTTTTCCTTATGCGCAGATAACTATTGTAATGATTCCTTTCACAAAAAACTTATTAACGATATGTATACGCAAATTATTTGTACACTGTGCGAAGCAGCCGTACGCAGTAAAAATATTGTGCCGCGTAATAATAAGGTGCGGGGTGTTCGGGGGTGGAATCAGCATGTCAAGGAGGCGCACGCGCTGGCTAGGCATGCTTTTCAAACCTGGATTGCGTATGGTCAGCCTAATAGTGGACCTGTTCTTGAGAATATGAAAACTAAACGTAAAATATTAAAATCAAAATTAAAATGGTGCTTCAAACAGCAGGAGCAGTTTGAGTTGGATAAATTGGCGTCTCATCATTCTCAAATCCAGTTTTCAAATTTTTGGAAAGGTACAAAGAAATTGAATAAAAAGAATAGCTTACCTATTAGTATCAATGGAGTTACAGAACCATCTGAAATTGCTAATCTTTTTAAGGATCATTTTAGGGTGACTTCGCCTTTAGGGTCGGTGCAGCGGGTGCGCGGGCGGGGGCCTGCGCGGCCGGGCGAACGCCTCGTCTTCGGTAGCAAAGAAATTAAAGATGCTATTAAGAACATGAAGAGGGGCAGGTCGCCTGGCCACGACGGGCTCAGTATCGAGCACCTGCAACATGCTGGGCCGCACCTACCGCGAGTACTTACCCTGTTATTTAATCTATGCTTAGGTCACTCGTACCTCCCACAGGACTTAATGCGGACACTGGTTGTACCTATAGTGAAGAACGGAACAGGAGACATAGCGGACAAGGGTAATTACAGGCCTATTTCACTGGCTACCGTGATAGCGAAAGTGTTTGATAGTGTGATTGATCGGCATCTCAGTAAACACACTAAGCTCCACGATGCACAGTTTGGTTTCCGGGAGGGCCTGTCTACTGAGACTGCTATACTATCATTAAAGAACAGTTAAGTACTACCTAGACCGTAAAACCCCTGTGTACGCTTGTTTCCTGGACCTGTCGAAAGCTTTCGACTTGGTGTTGTATGGGGTTCTGTGGGGGAAGCTCGAGGATGCGGATGTCCCTGTTGAACTCATAAGTGTATTGTCGTACTGGTACCAACATCAAACAAACAATGTAAAATGGGCCAACTCGTTGTCTGACCAGTATGGACTTGAATGTGGGGTAAGGCAGGGGGGTCTAACCTCTCCTAGGCTCTTTAACATCTACGTAAATCAGCTGATTGAGGAACTCAGCAGTACCTATGTTGGATGCCATGTGGACGGAGTTAGTTTTAATAATATAAGCTACGCAGACGACATGGTGCTGCTGGGGCCCACGATTGGGGGTTTGCGTAAATTAATAACTATTTGTGAGACCTATGCTGAAAAGCATGGGTTAAAGTACAACTCCAAAAAGAGTGAGCTCTTGGTATTTAAAGGCAAAAATAAACTTCCAGCATCTGTTCCTCCAGTTTACCTCAATGGTTCGCCATTGCAGAGAGTCTCGCAATTTAAATACCTTGGGCACATTGTAAATGAGGAGTTAAAAGATGATTGTGACATCGAGAGAGAACGAAGGGCACTATCTGTAAGAGGGAAAATGCTGGTTCGCAGATTTGCTGGTTGCACACTGGAGGTCAAGGTCACTCTTTTTAAGGCATACTACCAAACTTTCTACACCAGCAGTCTGTGGACCAACTACACCCAAGGAGCGTACAATACCCTGCGCATATTGTATAATAACCTGTTCCGGGCGATGGTGGGGCTTCTTCGATACTGCAGCGCTTCAGGTATGTTTGCCGATGCGCATACTGATGACTTCTATGCGCTCATGCGCAATAAAGTCGCGTCGCTCATCAGACGAGTCAGGGGAAGCCCCAACAGACTCCTGCAGGTCGTGGCCGGGAGCCAGGACAGCGCCGTGCTCGGCAGGTTTAACGAGCTGCATGCCCCGATTGTGCGTGCGCCTCGGTGAACCACCAACCACGGCTCAGCTGGTTTGCAGGGCTTTTTGTTTTAATTATTTTGTTTTTTACTAACTCATTTTATTTATAGTGTCTTAGTTTTAAAATTTAGGTTTAACTTTAGTTTTTTAAGCATTTGTTACTAACCTATGTATGGACCTGTGTTGTCTGGAAATAAAGAAATTTTATTTTATTTTTATTTATTTTTTATTAATGGTTGCCATGGAGACGTACTAAGTTTACTGTCACTTCCAATAATTAGTGTCTTACTATAGAGTGAAATTACTTCGAGAGTGGTAGCGGGGGTCGCCCGGCTATGCGGGGTCTTGGGTTAATTAGTCTATGAGCTATCCTGATTCCTGATAGTGTCAGTGTTTGAATTTCTGAAACCACCCCGCACTACCGCTGCCATGCCGCTGCCCTCTGACCGCCGCCCGGTCCGTCTACGAAATATACATATAAATTATCTTTATTTAACCTGATTTAATACAAATATTGAAATAATTGTTATTTATTTGAAATAAGTAACAATTATTTCAAAAAAGAGCAATGCAATCATTTCTTTAAAATTCGGGTACCATAGATAAAAAAAAAGATAAAATATATTTATTCTTCAAAAAGCTGAGGTCATAGATTTCTTTGGGAACGAACAACTCGGGTTGGACTCAATATGTGGAAAATTGTTCTCTCTTCATGATTCTGAGGCGTGATTGGCTTAAAATGTAGAAAGGACTAGTGCAAGAAATCGAAATTTCCGCAAGCTAAACCACTACTAGAAAACTGTTTTGAGCAACTGTATTAAAAAATACTACATTATTTTGTATATTTTTATCTCAATGTTCAGATCCATATTAAATAGCTTTATTAGCTTCATCGTAAGACTGAAATAGTACTTAGTTTTAAATAAACTAAAATGTTCTGATAAATGATCCCATAATATTAATACCAGGTATCCTCTCTCACTCTCTCTCACTCCAGTAATTTACACAAGAGGGTTTAGGCTAAAGCATATACTCCTTACGCTTGTTACGTGCGACTAAGAACTCATAACTATACCTTTGTATTCTTTTGCTGTAACACAAATACTGTTTTATGTTAATTATTTTTGAGTGACATATATCTCTTTGTACAATACGTTAATTAGTTGGTTAATTATGTTATAAATCAGTACGGGGGCATCCACCGGAAGTGATTAATAATGGAAACGTGTCGTCCGTCTCACGCGTATAGCGTTACCTGTCACATATTTATGTGTTTTATAATACAGACTACTATATGTTGACATTTAATTAACCTAATTACTTATATTATTATTATTTTATCTTTATTGCACACTAAATTATAGTTACAAAAGGCGGACTTAATGCCATGAGGCATTCTCTACCAGTGAACCTGAATGCAGGCCAAACAGAGAATTAATTGAAAATATTATTGTGGTATATAAATATACGTAACTATTATGTTTTTTATATATTTATTAACAAATATAAATTACATTGTAATTTATTACAACTCCGCATTTTTTTTCGTACTTATAGCTCATCGTGACGGGAATGTGACGGGAATGGCGGCTTGAAATTGAAACAACGATACCTTCAGTCAACTCAGGTCTGGGTAATTTACGCCCGAATGGTTCGCTTCCGTGGATCGCTGGTACGCCCCCTGGCCCTTTGCGCTGGTGTTCGGCGGTGACGATCGGTGGTGGAGCCCCCAGGGACGGTTCTCTCAAAAAGGACTGGCTAGCCGTCGAGACGGAGGTGGCTCCAACGAACTGGACGCCTTTATTGAAACCTTTAAACTGAATGTCGCACCTAAATTACTTTTAGTTTATTATTTACTAGCTGTGCCCGCGGCGCCGCCCGCGTGGAATTCGGTCCGGTCTGTGTCAGTAAGCGGCTAATTCACCCCTAATTTCTCTCCCGCTACCCTGGAGGCGGAACTTTAAAGTTGGCAGATGGATACGCTAGAGGACAGTCGTCCTAATAAAATATTTTACAATTACCACTAAATGAAACTACACTCAAAAATGAATACTTTTTTATTATTATATTGTTTTTTTGGCATGATTTAAACGACATAGAGAGTAGTAGGTGTATATCGGACGATACAGGACCACTTTTGTATTTATACGTTCATGTCCACGGCAAATATCATCCAAATCGATCCTCCCGTCAAATCAGTCAAAGCATGAAAGGTAAGAACAGGCGTGGTTGAAAGTGGGGGGGGGGGGTCACAAATGCAGAAATGATTTTTTTCTATTTTAGGTGCACTTGGAGGGGGGGGGGGGTCTATGACCCATGCAATAACCTGGCTGGGGATTTTCTTAGATTGGAATTAGTAATCCTTAAGGGGTGATTTCCGGGATAACAATGCAAAACAAAACGGCCAAGAGCATGTCGGACGATGCTCAGTGTAGAGTTTCGTAGATGCTGCCCTGTTACAAAACATCCGTTCAAAAGGTCGTTTATTTGGCGGCGCTTACGTCATTTTACTATTCGGCACTTCCTTTCACTATGCGTTTTTGACTAATAATTCAAAAACGGCTGAACCGATTTTATTCAATATAGTTTTTATTGAAAGTTCTTATCAGGCCTCACCAAATTTCAGCATTCTAGTGCGAACGGTAACTGAGCTAGACCGCGGACAGACGGACGGACATGGCGATGTAACTGTCACGTAATAAGGCTTAATTATGTGCAGAAGCATACACTGCTTTACCTACACACATATTAAAAATCCATTGAAACCATTAGAATGACCGCCATTACACCGCCATGACCAACATTATTGCGCCAGCGGTCGGGGGGGGGGGGGTGAGAGGGCGTATTTTCATTACGTTACCGTAGGTAATGAATGTTCATACGTTTTTACCACACTGTCACAGATATTACACTGATGCTACGTTACTGCATGGTTGCAATAATGTTGGTAATTAATTACATACGGTTCCGAACGCGCAACAGATGATGATATTGGTGTAGATCATAGTAGTTTATGTAACTGTTACGTTTTAAGGCCTAATTACGTACAGTTGCATACACTGCTTTATCACTTTACTCATATTATTTATTCTAAATGCCGTATTCGGAAACCATAGAATGGCCGCCATTGCATCGCCATGGCCAACTCGATTGTGCCGGCGGTCGGGGAGGTGCGTGTCGGGCTGTCGGCGGCCGCGCGGGAGCGTGCAGGTGTACATTATGTTATCAAAACTCATAACACATCAATAGTTGAGCATGTAAAGTTAAAATTACGTTACTGCCACAGATAAAAAGCTTATCATAGTAAAATCGGTCGTGGTAATGCTAGCAATTTGCCTACCGTTTTCGAACACGTTTTAGAGAACTTACAGCAGAAAGCAGTGTATGCAACTGTACGTAATTAGGCCTTAAAACACTCGTGTGATCTTATTATGAAATTCGCCTGCGGCTCATTTCATAAAACCACACTCATGTTTCAAGGACCCTTATTACGTAACAGTTACATAAACTACTATTATCTACACTCATATTATTTATTATAAATGCCGTATTCGGAAACCATAGAATGGCCGCCATTGTACCGCCGTGGCCATCTCGATTGTGTCGGCGTGGCCAACTCGATTGTGCCGGCGGTCGCGCGGGCGGGTGTCGCCGGCCGCGGGCGCGTGCAGGTGTACATTATGTTATCAAAACTCATAGCACATCAATAATTGAGCATGAAAAGTTAAAATTGCGGTACTGCCACAGATAAGAAACTTATCATAGTGAAATCGTTTGTTGTAATGCTGGTCATAGCCTACGGTTTTTGAACGCATTTTAGAGGACTTACAATATGAGTGTAGATAAAGATATTTATTCGTCAATGTAAGCACATTACAATGCACTAATGAACGTCAGGGAAAAATAAAATACGTGAGTGTAGTGGAAAGTGTGTGAATCGAGTGCGATTGGAATGAAGTTATGTTATTGAATTTTATTTCATTTTTGACTTTTTCGTAAATTTTGTGTTTTTTTTTTTTTTTAATTTTAGAAATTTTGGAAATTTTTGATATTTTGGAAATTTTGAAAATTTTGGAAATTTTGGAAATCTTGGAAATCTTGGAAATTTTGGATATTTTGGAAATTATGGAAATTATGGAAATTTTGGAAATTATGCAAAGTTTGAAAAAATTGGAAATTTTGCAAATTTTGGAAATTTTGGAAATTTTGGAAATTTTGGAAACTTTTGACATTTTCGACATTTTTAAAATTCTCGACTAAGGTTATTCTTTAAGGTTCACTTCTCACTTTCACTTTTCACTACACTTCACTTCAATTTATTCTATTTTATATATTTTTTATTTCATTCCATTTTACATGTTTCTCAATCGTATGGGTGTCGCTTTTTCGTGACGGTCACGTGACTTTTTTTCGCCTAGGCCCCCATCCGCGAACCGTCCGATAAGGAACTTCGTTCCAAAACTACCACCGGTTCTAACCCTACACCTCTGGCCCAAGAAGTATTATGTATGACCGAAAAGAAATTCGACTGGACTTATTTTTTTCAAAACAGTAATTCATTATTAGATCTTAAAGATACAAAATAATGCGTAGTTCTTCAAGAAGACATATCAAAACAGCTTGAGAGACAGATAATGTACATATTGTTTAATTATAAAGAAAAATAAATCCTAATCTGACTGCTTCACAAAACGTTTGATATGTTTTCCTACCTAAACGGTGTCCTATAAATGTTAGATGATTTTGTGGTAGTTTTTTGGTTTGGGCCATGCATCTTTGTCCGTCATATATAGCCCTCGAACCAGCAATAACCCTTTGACATTCATGGCATTTTCAAATATTTATTAAGAGCGGGTAAAGGTAAATTTAAAGCATCGACGGGTAACATGTTATAAATATGAACACCTTGACCAAAAAATTACAAATTATTCCAATACCAACTTTCAACATACAAACTTTCAACCCCCTTTTCACCCCTTCCAGGGTTGATTTTCGGGATGAAAACTATTCTTTGTCCTTTCCCGGGCCTCAAACTATCTCTACACAAAATTTCATCAAAATCCGTTCAGCCGTTAACTAATTAAAAATTCTTGGAACGTGTTCTGTTATCGACTCTAAGTATCTCCAGCCAACTTTTTTTCGAATATAAGGTAAATGTATGCTTCAACGAACGTGCCGTATCGCCGAATATATTCCATTTTAAGCTATAAGTCGATTACTTACAGTAGATCCTACGTTGTGATATTTTTTTCTGTGAGCTACATACCTACCCCTACGAATACGCGTCAGAGACGGCCATGTTGGGGCTCAGTTGCGACATGACAACTGATCTAGTCGGTCGAGTGCCACTTTGTATGGGCGTTCTTAACAAAATCGTTAAGAAATCGCGTGCACTTCTTAAGATCATAGAATCGTTTAAAACTATATGTGGGTTCCAAATTGTGGACTTAGAGTGTTGTTATTTAATAAGTTTATGTATTTTGGTATTTTAAGTGAATTTAGTGCAATTATATTCTCATAATTTGAGATAAATGTGAATCCGCTGATGTGTGACCCAACTTTTTGACTGGATGGTTTAACCGAACAGCGTATGGAATCAGGGAAAGCGTATGTCTTTGAAATTTTTTTTTTACTGATTTATTTTAAACTATTAATATAAACTTGTTGACTTTTCAAATAATGAAAAGTATTTGTAATTTTATGAGCATATACCGAACATCTGTAGACAGTAAAGACTATAAATGTAAATGCGTGTTTGAAATCTTATACTTTTACGACTTTTTGAGTTAAAAATAAGCCTTTCGACAAAGCTATCTCCCTCTCAACATAAAACGCGCGCAATCTATTGGTAGCTTTAAATCGCAACTTAAGGAATACTATTTATCTCTTCCTTAGGTTTTTAAGTTGACACTGTTGTTTCTTATTGTGTGTATTATATATGTATATATGTACGTATATGTATGTTTATTTTGTATTTATTTAAGTATGTATATTCATATGAATGTGCTGTGTTATCTATTTCGTCTCTTTTGTTTCTATGCACCACCTACTGCTTATTGTTTTTCTCTAGTCTCCACTACCCAAAGGTTGTCTGGAAGAAATCGCTCATTAGCGATAAGACCGCCTGTTGTTACCTCTACCTAAATTAATCTAATTGTAAAATTTGTGCTTGTAACTGTATGAGGTGTGCAATAAAGAGTATTTATTATCTTTAATATTTTTTTATAGTTATTTTACGGCAATATTAGTGAAGACTAAATACATGAACGGATTCGTAATACCTCTAATTATTAGTTTCAATGTTAAATTTGTGGTTATGTCACAGTTATTGCAATTTGGGTACTATTTTCAAAATTTGTTCGCGTATTAGTTTCCACATATTTTGCATGATTTATTTACCGAACGCGCGTTCGGTAAATCGTGCCCCCAGTCTCTGCTACCGAATTCGTATCTGCCTCGGCCTCGTTTGTATTCGATAGACATTAAAATACCATCCTTATTTCTCTCACAGCTAGGTCGACATTCAAATGTATTATTTAGTCTGCCTTTTTATAAAGGCCAGCGCTTCTAAACATTTAAACATGTTCAAGGACCTGCTGTTGATAGGTCGTTTTGTTAAAAGAGAAATTTTATAATAATAAAATTAAATATTAAATTGTGTTTTTTATATTTTTAGATTAAATTTCAACTTTTAAATTAATATTGTAAAAACGTCTATTACGTAAACACCCCAAGAAACGATAATGATGTTTATGTAATACATAAAAATAATGGTTAGGTATTTTGAATAAAAAAAACTTTTGTTTTGTATGAAGTAATTCAGTAATTTATGGAGACCGTGTTAGCAAAGTTAGATGACATTATCTAAACAGTGAGACAGTTTAAATTTGAGAATCGCTCAACACCATATTCCCATACATTTTTCTTGTAGTTCGATAAAGTGGTCACCGGATTCGGTAATATATGCAAATCATGTTTCTTAGTTCGCTTAATGGTACATATCAAGTAAGGCTGTCTAAAAAACATTAAAAATATTTTTTTAATATGTCTAACCTTACATATAATTTCTAAGTGCAATAAAATGATTACAAATGTATTTAAGTTACCAGTATAGTATTGACAATAACCGTATGAAAATGCCAGACCTTATTAAAAAATTATACACGGTGCCCGTGAGCATTGCGAGAGACTTTAACTCATTATCATATTTAGAGAACAAAATGTCCTTTAAACTTTTTCGAAATTCGCCATAGTTTCAGAGTAAATACTACTTACAAAAAATTGCATTTTGAATTGTTTCTCAGTGTAAAATGATTTTTTGATGGCGATCTCACCGGTATGGGGCATAGTCTAGACATCTCTTATTGACTGATATCAAAGACCTAAGAAACACTTTGCATGGACTAGTTTTTACAAGAAAAAATGTAGCAATTTACTTTTTCCGTTACTTTTTTCTAATGACATTTTTTTTTATGTAGAACAGCATTCAAAAAAAGTGAAAAAAAAACTGTTTTGGCGTTTTACAACAAAAGTCATATAATGTTTTTTCATTCTTTTGACCTCAGAAATGCGTGGTTAAAATCTCTCGCAATGCTCACGGGCACCGTGTATGTACATCCAGGTCTTAACCGTTCGTGGAAACGTACATTTACCTTATTCCATGAACAGACTTTCGACCTTCTTCAGCTTTATTATATGTATAGATAGTTTTTATTAAAAGTACCTTTCAGGCTTCACTTCCATAATTTTTTTCAAATTTTTTGGACCTACGGTTCTAAAGTAAGATGGGGGCCTGGGGGGGGGGGGGGGGTTTGAAGATGAAACTATCCTTTGTCATTTCTCGAGACCCATACTATCTCTATACCAATTTTCATCTAAATCAGTTCAGCGGTAAAAAAATCCTCATACTACCTTCCAACCCCCTTTTCACCCCCACAAGGGTTTGAAAACTATCCTATGACGTTTCTCGAGACTCAAATTATCTCCATACTCATTTCTATCTAAATCGTTTCAGCGGTTAAAAAATCTCCATACAAACTTTTAACCCCATTTTCACCCCCACCAGGGTTGATTTTCGGGATTAAAACTATATATTATCCTTTCCCAGGAATCAAACTATATCTACACAAAATTTCATCAAAATTCGTTCAGCCGTTTTCACGTGATGCGCGGTCAAATAAACAGACAAACAGATAAACAGATAAACATACAAACAGATAAACAGACAAAAATTCTAAAAATTGTTGGAACGTGTTCTGTTATCGATTCTAAGTATCCCCAGCCAACTTTTTTTCGATTATCTTCCATGTACAGACTTTCGACCCTCTTCAGCTTTATTATATGTATAGATATCGATTTTGTCCATTTGCTTATTTTTACATAAAAAGAAACCTTAAAAACCCTACTTTTTTAATCCTTATGTAAATTCTTTATATGTTTATGCTAATAAATAATCTGTAAGTAGGTATACTTATAATAAAGGTTCGTATACAATATGGAACATTTTTCCATACTTTAAACTGATTTTTAGTTGATTAAAGTACGGTGAATTAAGTATAATATAGTAAAGTTATAAACTTAATTTAAATCAATTTACATCTTGTTTGCCATACGTCTTTAAATTGCTGCTATTTGCGGAGAAAAATAAATTCCGTAGTTTTTCGTATTCATCCTTGCCTTTTCCTGCACAATAACCCTAACTCAAGGCAGCTAAGCAACAGACATTACGTAACGCTGAATAAATTTCTTGAAAATGTGTGCCATATTTGTATATCTCGACGGTGCGCAATTACAATCGTAACGCCTTGACTGAACGATTTTAGGCGTCTAATCTAATTTCAAGGAGTTTATTAACTTTGTCTTGTATAGCAGAGGCTCCAAAATTGATGAGATTTTATAGTAATATTTTCCTTGATTAAACCTTAAGTCTCAATGTAGAATTTTTATTTCAAATTTGTGCTAAATTGTTGTGTCCCTAATTTTAAATTATCGTATCAAAATGTTGCTTATTAAGGGCTACTACCACTTAATGATTTATGTTTTTTCAAGTTGTTTATCAGTTCCACTTTTGAACCAAAAATACACAGAAAAATTGTTAGTTATTTTTTAATTTAAAAAATTTATGAGTGCCAGTGCCGTAGTGTTTATCTATTTTGTATTATATATGCATTTTAAGGAATATAAATTATAAACTAACAAAACCACCACGTGCCCTGATCATTTCGATAATGAGATATATAGGCTAAACACCTACATATATAGCATACACCATATCTTATTTACATAGATAGGTAACTGAATGAATGACAGAGGATGAATCAATGATTAATGAGTATGGTAAGCTATTACAAAAAACTTTAATTAAAAACATTCCTCACTTTTATCGTTATTACTACTACTGGTCTTTACAAAAGCGACAAGCACCTCACCTTCCAACTCAAAGAGGAAACAAGTCTTTACTGGAATTAGGTCTGGTTTCCTCACGATGTTTCCTTTACTAAAAAGCGACGGTTTATAATCAAATGACCTTTCATAAATATCTAAGTCCTAAGAAATTCAATGGTAAATATGAGCCGGATTGAAAGTCGGACGTCTTACCGCTAGGGTACCGTCGAGCGCTTCCATAATCTTAAAGACACCGTAAATTTTTTTGGTATAAATTAGAGAAAAGAATTCAATCCTCAAAAGTCTGTTAATTGTCAAAACTGTAAGTCCTTTATAGACGGAGAGCTAGCGACGTCAGATATGACACAATAATGAGAGCAACGAAACCCCTCTAGTTAGCTATTCTATACTCGCTTCTAGATCCGGACATCTGGCAGCTGCAAAGTGGTGGAGGTCAAAGAATGCAAATAACTTGAAGAAAACAAATCTTAGAGTTCAGGGTTTGATGCAATATTATGGGAAATTATGTAATTAATTAGATTATATCATAGGCAGAAGTTTCTGTTGGGGGAAATCAGTGCCAAATGATGTATGCTGCAATTTATAGTTATTCGCCTACTGTTTTTGTTTAAGCAATAATACACAATGTTTTTTGTTGTAATGATAAAATATAGGCCCTGCCCTCTATAAATGCCACAATTTCGGCAAATTGTACCAATTTTAGTATTACTTTTTTCCAACTGAAAATTTTTGTTGGTCTGTCACTTTGACCTGGAGGTCCCTGGGTGGATCCATTAAAACCTGCCAAATGCCCGGATCTAGCAATAAGGATGGAAAAGGAACTTTTTTTTTGAGATTAGAAATTGAGTAAACATAGAAACAGTATTTGCCAACCTGTTCTAAATGTTCAATTTAAACACACTGCAAGCACACCAACAAACGATTAGTTAACATTATTAAGAGTTCACGTTTGTGAATAAATAATAACAATTTGCAGATTAAATAATCCAACACAACAATAAAAACAATTTCGTTTTGATTATCACGTTTGAGATACGTGAAAATTTAAAAACTGAGAGTAACGCATGTGCGTTCTAAAACGGAAACTTAACGTCTAGTTTTTTATCAGTATTCACGAAAATCATTTCATTGACAATCATAATATGCACTATCCATACTAATATTATAAATGGGAAAGTGTATGTGCGTGTTTGTTTGTTTGTCTGTCTTTCACGGCAAAACGGGGCGACGAATTGACGTGATTTTTTAAGTGGAGATAGTTGAAGGGATGGAGAGTGACATAGGCTACTTTTTGTCTCTTTATAACCCCCCACTTCCCTAAAATGGGGGGTGGAAATTTGTATGGAGCATTCCGGGGGGCAATCAGGAAAGGGGAACCGTGTTACCCCGAATTTAACGCGAGCGAAGCCGCGGGCAAAAGCTAGTACTAAATAATAAAACAATTGTCTTAGGTGATGGTAAAAGATTTGTTGGACTACGAGGAGGCTTTTGTTGTTGTATGCCACTCGGGCCTGCCTCTGATTGCTCCATAACGCTCCAACCAATCGCACAATAATAGAACAAGCAAATACGTTTACTTAAATAGGAATTACAATAAGCTTTAAACATTAAAAACTATCCAGATATGGCTGAGTATACGAATGACAGATGACGCGAGAAAATGTTTAAAAATCTAACCATCCGTCTCGAACCTCTTCTTCTATAGGTTTTTTATTGTGCAACATTTACAAGAACATAAAAAAAATAAAAATTAAATATTTCGTGCAAATAACTACTATCAAAATATTGTCAAATACTCAATATAACATTTACAAATACGTAGGCATGGCTTTACTATAAATACAAATGTATTTAAGTGTGTTTAATGACGGCGTAGGCACTTTGACAGTTGTGAAATGTATCTTGCCTGATAAAGAACCCTGTACTTACATCGTTCTGTCAACTTTTTTCTAATCTCAAATGAAATAAACTAAAGACAGGTTTCATTGCTTTTATTATTGTGTCATATTTGACGTAGCCCAGCTCTTAGTATGTACTATCGGGTTCAGAATTGCATGGCCAATTTATGAATGAATTCATTAAAATATATAAATTGACCATGCAATTTTGAACCTGATGGTACATTATTACAATGACAAATTTTGCATTTGGATCGTTTTACATAAACTACGCCCAGTTATATTCATTGACGCCTGCTATATGTAACTATGTAGGCATCTTTATGACGAGCTAACTTCATAATATATAATTTTAATCGAAGGTCACTTACAGGATCAATTATTCGACCCCTAAAATAGAATACAATACGGTAGCTGAGGTCCAATATTCGACTCGTCGGCCAATGATCTGTAATATTTAAGTCTGTGATGATGGTGAAAAAGAAAAAAGCGATTAAAGTAATACTGGCTATTACAAAGGAACGAGAAAAATCATTTTAGCAGTGACAAAGGAAATGGAAACCGCACGATGGAGTCAAATAAAATAGAAAACTTGAAACGAGTGACTTTGTGTTGTGTTTGCTCGACTGTAGGAGCAATGTTCACTTACACGCGTACTTGTACCCGCGTTGGCGTACTTGCCAACTTAAACATGAAACGAAAACAACTACTTAATTAATGTTGATTCGAAACTCACAAGGTTGCTTCTAGGATTTAACTCAACTTAAGGAGTGACAGATCGCTACATTCTAGCTTCCGACATAGAAATTCGGTAAGAAAAATGTTTTTTTTTTTAACTGACTTCAAAAAAAGCAGGAGGTAATTAGGTGTATTATTTAATTAACCGGCTTCAAGATTTCAAAAGAGGAGGTTATCAATTCGGAGTGTATGTTTTTTTTTAATGTTTGTTACTCGATAACTCCGTCATGTCTAAACCGATTTAAAAATTTTTTTTTTAGTGTAAGTATATATACAGATTGCTCCCGTTTTGGTCAAAACGCAGTTCTGATGATGGAATCCATGAGGAATCGAGGGAACTCCTCAAATCTTAAAGGCATACATATAGTGATTTTTATATTTTTATCCACAAATCCATCATTTTCATTCAAAACAGTGACATTTGGTGAAGTAGAACTGCTGATGATGATCAGAACGGAAGTCTTCAACGACGCATAGTTAACTTTTGACGATTTGTCCTCTTCGCTGTGTTTGTTATTGTTATTTCACTGTATGGAGTCTAAGAGCACACCATCTACAATAATTCTTTACCGGTTCCCCCCCATTGAAGTCGGTTTTTTTTTCTTAAAAAATATTTATGTATGTTCGGGCAAAACTGTGAGAACCCGTCGCCCAATTTAGAAATTTCTCTTTATGGTTGAAGAAAGGTATCTTCCAAGTAGGTCCTTTTAATCGAATGTAAGAAAGGGATTGCGGATCATCCATGTATGGATGGACATTAATACCTTTCTCCCACTCAAATACCTACATATCTCCTCGGACCTCACTCAATGTTGGTTGTAATTGTAAGATAAATGCTTTAACTTTTCCTTTGGCACCGACTGCAAAGTCTTGAAACATATGCGTTGGCTTAATTAGTATCAGTTTAGAAGGTTTAAAATTTTATTATGTAAGATATTGTTGCAATAACAACATGTTTTAATATACTTCAAGTAAAAGATATGTTTTATGTACAAAATGTCATTGCTACATAACTTTCAATCCTTCTTATTTTAATGGTATTTACCGGGCCAGTCTCAATATCACTTCCACACTACTTTTGAAATTAATGAGAACGTACTCGGTTTTCTTAAAAAAAATCTAATGTGTTACGACTTTAACAACGATTTTATCAATTCACTGTTTTAATTTAAGACTCCAGGTGAAATGAAAGAAAAAAACCGTTAAACAGCTGAAAATCTAAACATAATATGTGGTCAAAGTGCGTGGAATTTCGCAATTAGAGTGTTAAGAAACAACTGTTTTCAATTAAACTACCTTGCATTGAATACAAGTGGCTCAATCATCCAGTCTTGGCGATCGTTTTAATTTAACCTTAATTCTGAACCAAATTAAATTAATTTTCATGCAACATTCAACGCAATGGGTGGTCGTTTACTGGGAATCGAAATGTATTGTAATCTTCAAATATTAACGAGAAATATACGTTTATAAAAGAAATTGAACAGGCTTTCATGCCATTTAATGGATTTCCCTTTGCTCTTACGTGTTAGGAAAAATGTTAAACCAAAAACTACACAATGTGAACCATTTTTTAATGTAAAGTTGGTCTAATTAATATTCACGTAGGGGAGAAGCGGATAACACGGGGACGCTAAAGTAACGAAGTATAAAAACAGAGTATTGAAAACATTATCAGTTTTATTTATTATTCAAATATTAATTACTTATCATAGCTTTATTTGGCACAGCTTTGGAATTGGTAACTAATCATACAAAAATTAGAAAAATACAAGTATCAAATATAGGAAATACACCATCTTACCCCACATATGGGATACGACGGGATACTAAGAATGGGACAACATAGGGACCGAGGGTAATATGGGGACTAATTCTCCTCGCAGAATATGCATATCAAGACATCTTCCATATCATCGTCGTCGACTCCAGCACAAGCTGTGTGGGCCCATCGTCCACACCGCGGACACTTCACCCAGTTTTCCGACGATTTAAGATAAGAATTGTTTGCATCATTGCAATATATACAAATTGTATCTTAGAGTATGGTCAACGGCGCCTAGCCGTTTCAAATTCAGATATTGCATATACATGAGAAAATTTGTCAAGTTCCGCCGTGACCGGGTGGTCTAGTGGTCAGGACGTCAGCCGCGAAAGCTGAAGACGCTAGTTCAAATCTGGCCTCTGACACCGGAGGGTTTGGTCACTTTTTCTGAAGTATATGACATCTATTTTCAGTTTATATATAGTAGTGTAACTACTTAAAATTGCAAATCAAAAAATATTAAACAAAATAATTTGATTTGCTTCAAGATTCATAGATGGCAGCACCATCTCTCTCGCTATACGAGAATCACGTAAGTGATTCGGATAAGAGGTGCAAGCACGTACTGCGCATGCCCTTAGAGTATGGTCAACGGCGCCTAGCCGTTTCAAATTCAGAGATTGCATATACATGAGAAAATTTGACAAGTTCCGCCGTGATCGGGTGGTCTAGTGGTCAGGACGTCAGCCGCGAAAGCTGAAGACGCCAGTTCAAATCTGGCCTCGGACACCGGAGGGTTTGGTCACTTTTTCTGAAGTATATGACATCTATTTTCAAATTGTATCTTCTTCTGTTTTTTTCGTGTTCCCTTCCCTTTTCCTTTGCAGACCTTTGACCTTCTTAGCCGTGTTAGTCAACAGCTGGTTTCGCAACTCGTTTTCTTTCCCCTACTTCTTTTTTATACTGCCTTTTTTGTCAATACATCTTCTACTGCTTTTTTCATAGCTTCTGTACACCACTCTCCCCCCTTCGTTTTTTTTTTATATTTTCGTACCATTGTACCACTGTTACCTGATACACAACAAATGGTTACAATACTCGTACCACGACAAGCAGTATACCAAAAACCTGTTAAAGAGGCAAGATGGGGTATGCCCCATCATGCCTTGAAAAGTTTGCCCCGTCTTGCCTTCGCCTCCATAGTTTAGCAAAAATATTAATAAAAAAACACACCTAACTTCAGGCATTTTGACTGACATTACACGATAATTAATACAATCACAAATGCGTTACAGAATCTTCATGAATCAGGCAACTATTACTTACCGTTTTATAAATATTAATGCAGTTCCTAGATCATACATCGGTGAAATCGGTAAACACGTTTCGACCTGTAGGGAACAAACGCACGCGCTCTCACTCGCTACGCTATCGTTGAGTAGTTAATTCTTCGAAGCCATGCTTTTAGAAGCCTGTTTCCTATTTTTTATTATTTACCATTAGGCCCGTGAAACTAAACAATCAAAATTGATAAAATCAGAAAGCCTGATGTAATTCTGGATTTTTGATATGTTGTTGGGACTAGTTAAGGCTACTTTCATCTTTATTTGCTACAACTAGTCATTTGTGCTGACTGAGGAAAACATGAAAAACTACAGCTTTTTTATATTTTTCTTTTTATCTAAAAATTATAAGTTTTATTAAATTATTGCTTATAAAAAATGCTTTGGCAATTTTGCAAGCCTTTTAATTTGCGACAATTGAGTCTAAATTCGATTGTCTACCTTAAATATTTTACAAGATACGGCTACTTACATCTTTGAAACACTAAAAAAGATTACAATCAACTTGCGCGCAAACTTCCAAAAAACTACTGATACATTGACGAGAGACCACAAAAAAGGTATATTTGAATACCAGAGACTCAGATAGCTATTTTATGTAATAGTATTCCATCTTTTCACAAACAAAGGTGACTTAAGAAACACAATGCGATTCAGAATCTCGAAGTGAATTTTGGCATATAAGTTGTGACTCTCTTACGTGATGTATATTAAACTAGATAATTAGGTGGAGATATGGATATAGTACACACAAATCAAATTAAAGTGGGTTGATTCTTTTGAAAATGCAGTGCAAGTTTATTTGTTTTTAGTGATTTTCGGTAGATAAATTACAACAATTCTGATTAGAAATATTCAATTTAGTTCAAATACCTGCAACTGTTCCGAGGAACCGACGTAAACCTTAATAAAGTATATTTATATTTTATTAAAGTGGCCCTATTTCAGAAACTATAAAAGATAGAGATTTGAATGTGGACTTAAATGATTAACGAATTTCTCGGCTAGCTCAAGACTTGTTGAAGCAAATATCATCAAATACTAACTAACCATTCCTCATAACGTACTAAACAACGCAAGTACATCAGGCATTGTAAATTTTATGTCTAATTTTACTTAACTTTGTTGCACAAAAATATTTTAAAGTAAATACATAAGTAGGTGATTTCTTACACTGTATCTAAAAGTAAAATGTATTTTATTTTAATGACTGGCGGGAATTATACATTAAAATAGGTATTTAGATCATCATCATTTTCCTAGCGTTTGCCCGGCTTTTTAGTCACGGTTCTATTGAGCCTGAGTTCCGCTCGGCAACCTAATCCTAGAAAGAAAAGTAAAATAGGTATAATTAAAAAAATACAGGTAATAGGCAAAAAATAGTTAAAAAGGTACCTTTTTTAACTATTTGAATATTACCATGAATTTTAGTACTAATTTGTTTGGATCAAATCTCTCGCAATAACAAAAAGTAATCGTTAATAATTCAGATCGTCAGAATTCGAATAATTTTGAAAGAAATCTACATAATAATAATAATAATAATAATAATAAATAATAATCTTTATTGCACACCTCATACAGTTACAAGCACAAATTTTACAATTAGATAAATTTAGGTAGAGGTAACAACAGGCGGTCTTATCGCTAATGAGCGATTTCTTCCAGACAACCTTTGGGTAGTGGAGACTAGAGAAAAACAATAAGCAGTAGGTGGTGCATAGAAACAAAAGAGATGAAATAGATAACACAGCACATTCATATGAATATACATACTTAAATAAATACAAAATAAACATACATATACGTACATATATACATATATAATACACACAATAAGAAACAACAGTGTCAACTTAAAAACCTAAGGAAGAGATAAATAGTATTCCTTAAGTTGCGATTTAAAGCTACCAATAGATTGCGTGCGTTTTATGTTGAGAGGGAGAGAATTCCACAAACGAACGGCCTGGAACGTAACTGAGCAATTATAAAATTTGGAAGATGAAGATGGCACTTTTAGGAGCAATTTTTGAGAGGATCTAATAGAATTAAGATAAGAGAAACGCTCTTTGAGGTAGCGGGGAGTTGCAGGGTTAAAAAGTATAGAAAAGAGTAAAGAAAGTATGTGAGAGTTACGGCGGTGACGGATAGGGAGCCATTTGAGTTGAGAACGAAAACTAGAAACATGGTCGAATTTGCGTAATCCGAAAATGAACCGAATGCAGGCATTTTGAATACGCTCAAGCTTATTAAGTTGCTCCTCGGTTAGGTCTAAATAGGAGATATCTGCATAATCAAGAATGGGGAGAAGTAACGACTGAGCAAGCGCAATTTTAGTAGCAATTGGCAGGAAATTCCGGAGCCGTCTGAGAGACCCTATGGCAGCAAACATCTTCCTGCTCACTTCACTCACCTGAGGCACCCATGATAGACAACTGTCTATGATTACGCCAAGATTTTTCACTTGGTTGGAAAAAGGAATTTGGATACCATCGAAGACTATCGGAGGGAGCATGAGAAAGTCAATTTTGGAGATTTGTTTAGCGCTACCCATCACAATTACCTGTGACTTTAGGGGGTTTACTTTTAAACCGTAATTTTGACTCCAAGCAGATCAAGATTCGTGGCTTCTATAACTGAATTGAGATCGCTATGCATACCCTGCGAATATATTTGAAGGTCGTCGGCATAGAGGTGATACGAAGAAGAGAGATCAAGAGTTATGGAATTAATGAAGATAGAAAATAAAAGAGGAGACAGCACACCACCCTGTGGAACACCAGCTGATGTGCTGCACCAGGAAGAACACGAAGAATCTAGTTTTATTCTTTGCCGACGACCAACCAAATAGCTGCGGAACCAGTCAATCGCTGCAGCCGATATGTTAAGAGACTGTAAGAACGCGAGCAAAATGTCAAAATCGACCGTGTTAAAGGCATTACTGAAATCTAGAAGTGCAAGAACTGTAAGCTTCTGGTCATTCATACCCAAACGGATGTCATCGGTATCCTTGACAAGAGCCGAGGTAGTACTATGGCCCGGACGAAAACCAGATTGAAATGGGTTTAGAAGGTCATTTCTATTCAGGAAGGAAGTTAGTTGCTGATGCACTTGCCGTTCGAGGACTTTGGATAGGAAAGGAAGAATGGAGATGGGGCGATAGTCAGAGAAGGAACTGGGGTTGGATTTTTTGGGTAAAGGAATAATATTGGCATCCTTCCACAGACTGGGAAAAGTACTTGATGAAATGGAAAAATTCAGAATACCGGTGATAATAGGAACAAACAAATCAAGGAGAGGGAGTATCATATTTCGGCTAACATAGTCAACACCAACGGCGTTAGAAGTGATATTCAATATACCCTTCCTAACATCACTCTCACAGAAATGGCTAAAATAGAAAGAAGAGAAATCTAAGGCAGGAAGTGATGAAAGATGATGAAGTGAGTTAGATTTCTTAGGACCACTGAAACAGGTGGACGATGGAAAATGCTGGTTAAGCTGGGCAACGCTAATATTGTTTAAATTGGTTGCCTGTTGAGATTTGCCAACTCCGAGACCTTTCAAAAATTTCCACACTTTGGCTGGATTTCCATCTTCAACAGAACTGTGAATATGACGCCTCTGAGCATCTCGACATATAGTGCTACAGCGATTGCGCAGGGTATGATATTTAAGTTTATTTTTCTCAGAGTTGTTAGCCTTATACTTAGATTTAGATTGATTCTTCCTCTCTATAAGGGCTTTAATATCCTCAGTGAGCCAAGGAGCAGGGAGATGCTTGACTTTTATTGCACGAACAGGAGCATGAGCGTCATAAACTTGTATGAGGAGCGAATCAAAGAGAGAAACTTGATCGTCTACCGAACCCGCTCGAGCGATACTGCTCCAATCGATTGTTAAAGCATCATCTCGAAGCTTTTCCACATTTAATCCACTAAAATTGCGCTGCAAAAGAATTTTTGATTTAGATTTGGGAGGACGAATTTTGTAAGAGAGATAGAGCAGATCATGATATGAGAAGGCATCCGCGGAGTATTGTCCAAATTTAGACACATGAGAAGTCGAAGAAACTAAAGTTAAATCAAGAAGAGAAGGCGAGCAATTCGGAAAATAGTGTGTGGCGTCTGAAGGGAGAATAGTTAGATTGCATGCATCTACCAGGGATTTAAGGCGCCGGCATCGACTGTCATCCTTCAGAAGACACGTATTTAGATCTCCCATAAGAATGTGATGATTATAAGAAGGCATAAGGTCTTCGAGAAGTTTCTCAAGAGAATCAAAGTAATTAACGTGAAGGGAGGGGGGAAAAAAACGCCAAGTAAAAGTTTGGAATGAGAGAGGGAAACATCGAGAAACATATATTCTGCGGCATCAGAAGTAGAAGAACTGGCAGATACATTAACAATTGAATAGGGGATGTAAGAACGAAGGTAAATCGCAACTCCACCGCCACCTCTTCCAAGGCGGTCGTGCCGAATTAAATTGAAACCAGGTAAAGAGTAAGACGTTGAAGGCAAAGCTGGTCTGAGCCACGATTCGGAAATTAAAATAGCATGAATGTTCTTAATGTCAAAAGAGAGTAACATATCGCTGTAATGTGCAGGAATACTTTGCGCATTTAAATGCACAACGTTAAAATTTTTAGGTACATCATTAAACTGAGATTCCAGAAAGTCGTGAAGCGAAGGAGGCAAACTATGGAAACTGTCTTCACTTACACTATCTAAGGAGGAAAAACATAAATACTGATCACTGTTATCACTGAAAGGCATCTGAAAAATATATATAAAGTTAAAAATATAATAAGTATATAATAAGTGTATACTAATATTCAATAAATATAAAAATATATACAGTAAAAACTAAACAAAAACTCCACAATCTACCCGCCAGCAGCAAATGAAGAAAGAAATACACTTATAAAGAAACGGAAGTTCAATTTAAAAATACATGTTGGCTTCAGATTCGACAGGCATTAAGTTAAATCACAAAACTAAGGAAATAATTAACTAAGAAAAACGGAACGTAATTTGATAAGGAAATATTTAACTTGGTAAAGCGGACCACAATTTAACAGTTGGCAACACTATACCTGTCATCCGTCAGCACACATGTCAACTGTCAATGTCAGTTGGAACTTGGCAAAGTGACATTTAAAGTTAGCAATGAAGTTATTGGAATTAATTTATAATATTTACGGGAGACTATTAAAGAGGGTATACAACAAATAACAGTGATTACACGTCGAAATAGCGAAAAGCGTCAAGCAGTATAACCAGTGATCGGAATTGGTAGTGCCATTTCGCGGGACTTCGGTGCGTAAGCTTAGTACGGATACAGTTTTTAACCCCGGGATTCGATATGAAAATTTAAAGTTTGTGTTAGGTTTAAAAAATGTTTTAAAGAACCGTATGCCTAACGTAAGTATGAAAAATGTGGTTTCAGTTAAATATCGAACGTCAAAAGAAATAGATTGACAGTAGAAAATATTGATAAAAAATATGGTTTGCTACTATAATTTCAAAGAAATTAATAATTTAATTATGTTCATTTAAAATAATGATGTTGATGTTTCGTGTTTTATTTTATGATTGTATTATTGTTAATTGCGAAAAATATATTAAGTATATAAAAAATAATGCATGAAATGAAATAATAATTTAATTTTATACAATTATGTAATTACGAACTAATATGTAAAAATACTGTTTGTTTATTAAGGAATAAAAAGGCTATAATAATAATAATAATAATTGTTAATTGTAACTGTTAAACAAAAGTAATTTTAAATAAATGATGTATTTATAATGACTTTTTTTTTAACTATTGCGTTTTGAAGAAAATTTTCTGTGAGAAATATGTCGGAGAATCTCAAGTCTTATCCATGTTATTTACATTGTTTAAGGTCATTCACCCGAAATGGCACTACCTATTCCGATCACTGAGTATAACCCGAACAAATACAGAAGAAAGCTATATACACTATGTACATACTAAGGCTTCAATTTGGCAGCCGCACGTCTGGGCTTTATCTGTTTCTCCGGTTTCTCGGCTTTGCTGCAATTATCTGCCTTGGGAGGAGCATCTACGCTTGGGGTCGGAGTCACAGGCTGCTCTGGCGCATCCGAAATCGCCTTAAGCTCTGCAAGGCTCACCACACGCCTGCGCACATCGCTCGCATCCAAGACATGAACAACGCCATCCCAGGTCCAACATCTTCTGACGCCAAACCGCTCCCGAGCTGCCATGAAGGTCTGCTGACGTGATTTGGTCAAGAACTCGGCTATCGTTACGCTGGAGCCTTTCAATGCCACCTTACCAAACCACACTTTATCACGGACGGCAGTCTCACAGAACTTCACCACAATAGCCCTGGGTTTGCTGCCTCTGCGACGGCCAAGTCGGTGGCTGCGCCTTATGTCATTTGCAGCCACGTCAGCCTTAACAGCTTTGAGCTGTTCAACTACAAGGGCCGTTGTGTCCTCTTTGTCAGCCTCCGGAACACCATGGATGACCAGCATCTTGCGTCGAGATCGCATTTCTATTTGATCGACCTGTTGAGCGATGAGCTCCACCTGCTTCTGGAGTATATTGAGAGAGTTCAAAACAAATGCTTTGAAGCTAGTGAAGTCCACCGCTACTGCCTCAATACCGCTCCCAGGCTTGCTTGAGCCCGCTTTGTCCAAATTACTCTGCATCTCAGCCATCCTTGCAATGAAGGTTTCAGTGAGCTCCGCGATTGATCCTTGAATTGAGTTGATGTCCGACATAGTGTGTTGATGTTGACAGTTGAAGTAGGTGAAAGTGCAAAAATCAATGTAACTTCCTGGAGAAATGATTGAATACTACTGGTATGTAAACTATATTATCTAACCATCAATTTTATTGTTTCAAATTATCCAAATTACTTTTAATTCTATTTTTTCTAATAAAATATGTGAACAGTAATGTGGTTCGTTTTATTCACCTACCCGAAAACCATACATATTTCTCTTCGAGATTCTATTCCCTTTGGAACAAGTCAGACAGAACTTGACATAAATCTGAACAGTAGTTCTTGTTATTAACTTTTACTACGGTGTGCATGTAGTAAAACAAATAGTTAAAACGGGCCAAGAGCGTGTCGGGCCACGCTCAGTGTAGGGTTCCGTAGTTTTCCGTACGTCACAGTAAGAGTAAGTGTCCCCACTTAAGAGTTCAAATAAAACCACCATGTAGGATATGATATGAGCTTTCCACGTACAGCGACATCTATCGGCAAATTAAGTAAACTATTGCACGCGAGCTTAAAGTATGGAAGATGATTTTTATGGGATAATTCTTTATTGCGTGAACCGATTTTCACCGTTTTTACTTTATTTGAAAGCACGTCATTTCATTGTGATTTTGTAGAAATTACAGGTACAATAAACACCTGCTTATACGGTTAAATTACAAACTTAGTTCAGAAATTATTTTGTAATTTTTTTTCAAAACCTATTCAACCTATCAAGTTCAAAATAATTTTCCTAGAAAGTTTTCATAAAGTTCTCCTTTTGAGATTTTTTTCATATTTTTAAAACATATGGTTCAAAAGTTAGAGGGGGGGGGGGACACATTTTTTTTTACTTCTAGAGCGATTATTTCCGAAAATATTTACATTATCAAAAAATGATTTTAGTAAACCCCTATTCATTTTTAAATACCTATCCAACAATATATCACACGTTAAGGTTAAAAAGAAAAAAAATCACTCCCCACTTTACGTATAGGGGAGGTACCCTAATAAAACATTTTTTCTCACTTTTAATTTTACCACTTTGTTGGCGTGATTGGTATACATACATATTAGTACCAAATTTCAGCTTTCTAGTGCTAACGGTCTTTGAGATTATTCGCGGACGGACGGACGGACGGGCAGACATGGCGAAACTATAAGGGTTCCTAGTTGACTACGGAACTCTAATAAAAAAGACAAGTGAAAACAAGCGTGCACGTAGCTCATTTTCTCATTTGTCTTTTTAAGAACCATAAAATAATGCATGAAACGTTTATTGAAATTGCTACTTGTAGGTACATAAAGTAGTAATGTAGAATACTTGTTTAAAAAAAATCTAGTTTAAATATTAACACTGAATGCATAATAGTAGTTTATGTAACTGTGACGTAATAAGGGTCCTTAAAACATGAGTGTGGTTTTATGAAATGAGCCGCAGGCGAATTTCATAATAAGATCACACGAGTGTTTTAAGGCCTAATTACGTACAGTTGCATACACTGCTTTATCTACACTCATATTATTTATTATAAATGCCGTATTCGGAAATCATAGAATGGCCGCCTTTGCACCGCCGTGGCCATCTCGAAAGTGTCGGCGTGGCCAACTCGATTGTGTCGGCGCTCGCGCGGGACCAATCGAGTTGGCCATGGCGGTAACATTATGTTATCAAATTCGATGTTCCAAATTTGAAACTCATTGCTTAACAATATTTGAGCATGCAAAGTTAAAATTACGTTACTGCCGCAGATAAGAAACTTATCATAGTTAAATCGTTTGTTGTAATGCTTGTTATTGTCTACGGTTTTTGAACGCATTTTAGAGTACTTACAGTATGAGTGTAGATAAAATAATTTTCAACACACCTGCTCGTAACGAGGTTCTTATTCCACCGCTTTTATGCTGATAATCCTAGATATTAAACACGCGTGCATTTCACAATAATTATCGAACTAGCGCAATAATTTAATAATCCGATCAAGTAGCGTTTGTACTCTAGTGCCAAGTTGTATTTACGCAGACGATGCGTTGTAATTTAGTCGGGTATTACCTTTACTTTTATTTAACTCATTAGGAGTTTGCATTGTAAAAAAGTAAAAAAAAGTAAATATTTATATTAAAAATGTACACATTTACGATAGAATACAAATTATACAATGATGTGAAAAAGAATCATTCTAACTTATTACATTACTCGTAATACACAATAAATTATGTTTTAAACACGAATTGTTTGTTTTAATATTGGCTGTTTGGCATAGTACATCCGCGCCTTTGCCTCAAGCTGCAGGCACTACCAAAAAAGAAAATTGCGCCCCATTTATAAGTTAACCTCAAATCATTGTTGTTAGATTTTTCTCGTTGTGTTTTATTAATTTAAACAAATTATATTTTAAGTGAATAAGAAGACAACTTCAGCGTTAATTTAACCTCTGGATATATTTCAAAATTGTGTTACATACTAGTAAAATGTTGTCATAAAAATCTAGTGAGCAATACGTAACAAAAAAATACGATAATTTATTGCACAATAAATGTCTTTAATTTTAGGAAATGATTTGAAAAAGAGTTACAAATAGTCAATACCATCACAAAAAGGTTAGTTAAATTTAATTATCTCAGGTTCGTAAGTACCTATATCCTGTAAACATTCTGAAAATTAAAGTATTTATCAAAAATTTAAACTATAAAACTTTCGTGAGACTCTAACATATTAATAGTACATTATTGCAGAGGACGGGAAAGATAAATTCGTGGACGAGCGATTTTATAAGACGAGTCCACGAATTTATATTCCCGCCGAGGTATATATAACGCTTTTCTCCAAATGTGCGAGGAAATAAAGTAAATTTAATAAATTACATATTCAGGTTAGCATTGAATATCATGAATTTATGAATTAGGTTCCCTTTACAATAATTTTTTTAGTATAGAGCACTACCTATACTGCCAATCATCTCCCAAAGTTCATTCAAATAATATTTAAAAATCAATTTTCGTCAAAAACTATTTAAGACAGTATTAAATATGCTCCTTCCACACAACTGTAAAAGCTTAAACCTTAAAAAAAGTTGTTTTGTCTATGATTATATGAAGCCGTATTCGCACGATCAGACGCGGTGGTCCCGCAAGCTATGACACAGAACGAGACAACCAAGGTTTTTGATCTGACTATCTCGCTCTATCCTATAGTTTGAAGGGATTGCCGTTCAGACGGTTGGCTGTTTGAAATGATATTTCTTAGTCGAATGAAATGTTTAAAAGGTAAAAAACAATGCGGACCGCAAGTACAACTTGTCGTCCGCTAAAACAGGACAATAATGATTTTTTATTTTATTTGTATTAGTAAATAATGACGAACTTCACGTACTAATTTTACTACAGTAAGGTGAACATTTCCTAGCACGTTGGAGAAAAAATATTTATAACAGGTTACTCACGTAATTTAAGTCGATTTTTGCTCGACATGTTTCGGTCAATTTACGATGACCATTTTCACGAGCTGCCTTCCGCGACGGCTGCGCGACGGCTACTACAAAAATAATATTAATAATAATAATATCATTTATTTGATAATATTTATCAAAAGTTAATGATTACACTATTCTGTTATTTCCTCGCAAGTGTGTTGAAAAACGTCGTATGAAACGCGTGTGCTTGTGCATAGCTCAGCTTCCTTAGCGTGCTCACGTGCATTCGTGCGCAAAATATCGCTTCGTATGTAATGATCAACTTAGCACACTTGTATCATAATGTACTATTAATGCGGCGTGATATATTACAGTCACTTTTTTGTTTCTCAATTGCTTGATAACTCGGAAAAGCATATATTAGAATTATAAACATACAGTTGCAATAGTTGTACCTACATATTTCCATACGCAAACAAACTCTTTTATTGTGGAGAAAGAGAAAAATAATTTCAATCTCTGCTGCCATTCAGCAGCATCGCTTTATGGCACGGACAAAAAAATTGAGTTCTCGTTAACCTACACAAAACAGTAGACTGCAGATTTTGCACAATAAAGTTAAGCGCCGTACGGCTACTCTCTGTTATGTTAATAGAGGTGATTAAGCGAACAAAGGGTTAATTTTAGAGCTCAAGTTTTTCATTACAGAAAGGCCCGCAGCTATTGAGGACAATTCTGTCCACTAACTATATTAACTAGGTACGAGTATTTATTCCGAATTAAATATATGTCTAATGAATGTGTGTTGGTAGGCTGCTCTGCTACCGATTTGTTTATCGTTTGATGTACAATCAACCGTCACCACCGGATTGAGATTCTGATTTCTTCAATGTGCCACGTATTAAAATAAGTGTCTGTTAATATCCTGGAAATGTTGGAAGTTGAAATGAGTAGTAATATATCTGAAAGGAATGTACTTATTACTATAATAAATATGTAAAGAGAAAAAAAGATAAATACATCGAAAATTTAATTTTTTTTTCTGAAGTATATGACATCTATTTTCAGTTTATATATAGTAGTGTAACTACTTAAAAATTGCAAATCAAAAAAAATATTGAAGTAAAATAATTTGATTTGTTTCAAGATTTACATTGAAAATATTTGAAAAAGACTAATTCTGGGGTCTTAAAGACGTTGATTGAATACATTTCAGTAGTTTTGGAATTTTCGTCTGTTTGTCTGTAAGTTTATTCGAAAACGTGAAACTACCGCACATAATTTCATAAAATTGTGTATATTCACATCATAACGTGCCGCAATGCTCATGGTGGTCTGTCTGTGAGCACGAGCGTTCGGCTCGCTTGAAACGCCAGGAAAATAATAAATACTAAAAGTAAGTGTAACGGGTTTAGGGTTTTCACTACGTAAACCTACTTTTTCTAAACTAGTTTTTGTAACGTACGTTAGTTTACTTTGGTTTTTAGTCTTATTTGGTGAAGACCTCTCAATTAACAGTTTAAATTACTATAATTTAGTTATAAAAGATTACCTAACTGACTGCATCAAGATTTAGGGCTAAGTACATAAAAAAACATTCGTTATTTTTAGAAATTAATGTTATTTTTACATGTCCAATCTAAAAATATAACAGCCTTTTCCTAGTCGCTTTTAATATTTTTGCATCCAGCCAGAACTCTCATTCAAGAGTTTGTACAAGTTTATTTATGTTTAGTCTTAATTTATCAAATTAGTTTAGTTTAAAATCAGAAGAAGGTATCATTCGTTAAGCTTGATATACTGTGCGGTGTAGGGGAACAAAGCGAACATTAACCGCGACACTGGGAGACAAAAGGCAACAAGTTTCCTCGTTTAAATCTAGAAATGATGGCGTTTATATGCTAATCTTAGCCTTAAGGCTCGAACAATAACGTAAACTGGTATTAGCGAGACTCTTATTAAGGCAGAGTTAGTCGGAAGGGTATGTTGTAGATACGAGTTTAAGGCAGACGCTACACTTGGAGAATCAGTTCTCGTTGAACGACGGGCTTTAATTAGATAGTTGAGAGACGCAATAGCTGTCACACATAACCCAGACAATGTAAACGCAGTACTGGGCCTCAATTCGACATGGCATAACTGACAGTAGCTAGCGAGACAACTATGAGATCACACTTTTGTGACAGTTGAAATTTGGGGTGGAATCACTCAAGTGTGACATCTAAAATGGTGGCCATAGCCATAGACAAAACGCTCTAGCGAGACCTACTGACAGATTGACAGTTAGGTGTGGACACGTTTGGACAGATGGATTTCACTCTAACACCTAGCGAGACAAGTGTGAGAGCCACGTCTCGCAGTTTGGCATGTCGAATCAGGCCCAGTAAGATATGATAGGCTTTACATTCTTATTTCTACCCATGTTTTGTCTTATGGCGTTATCATAAATATTATCTGTCAACCCTTACATTCATTTAATAGTTAATCGTTTGTCCTTATATCATTTTGTCATTTCTGCTTGTTATATAAATATACAAAATTTCACAGAGGTTAGCTTTTATATACGTAGATACGTCTCTTACTCATAATGTAGGTAGTTTTTATTATTATTTCTGAATAAATGTTTATGATAAAGAAAATTAGAAAAAAAATCTATTCATCCGTATAAAGCCGTAACTTTTTGATATTGAGTTAAGCATGCTTTTTCGTATCCGTTTAGTAACAAACAGGTGTAAGTGTAATGTAGCTAAGCTACAAGCACGGGCTTAAATTGTAAACCATTTATTAGGGTTCACTGTACATTGGACATTTCATAAAATAAGTATTAAACAAAAGAAAACAGATTGAACCGCAAATGGCTTAACAATTAAAGTCCGTGACTGTACTATCTGCAAAGTCACTTTTCTCATTGAACTACAAAAGTGGGCACAGTCACAAATGTCATAAAATAGAGTGTTTCAGCCTAAGCCAAAGTTTCGCCGTTTGAGGTGAGCGGGGCACGAAGACCGGGAAGTTTCGCATGACGTGTGGTCGAAATAACCTGAATGGTTTGTTCTAAACTACTTTGCTAAGTATGTGCCTTAATAGTGATGTTACCTATAGAACATTGTAGTTAAACATAGAAGTAGGTGTATTTACAGTATCTCAAACAAGTAATTAACGTGTTTAATTTAGTTATCTAAAAAAAAAGACATACATAATAAATAATAATTATTGTTATTGCCAATATAATAGCGGTATAGTTTTCTACTACATAAAAGGTTTTTCTACTTTTGTATAACGTCCTTTAGTACGTAAAGAGGAATATGGACCAAATAAACATGTATCTTTGTACCTACCTGGCTAAGCAATTAGTTTATTCTTAAAGGTATGTCAAAGGTCCAATGCAGGCATATCTTCAAGTTGGCTACCTGACAATTATCAGGTCCGAATCCACTGATGTCACCCTTGATACAATTCTCTTTAATAACTTCGACTAATGCTGGGGATCTGTTAATGTTGAGTGGCTAGATTCTCGATCCACCGATTATGCGGGGAGGTCTGCTTACGAATTTTCTCTGGCCTATGGTCTCTCGCAATTGGTACGTTCTCCCACGAGAATACCAGACATCGAGGACCATATATACAAGCTCTTTACTGGACCTCCTGCTGACCACACGTCCGGACGGATATTCCGTCTCAGTGAATGCACCTCTTGGCTCGCCCGATCACTGCCTCATCCGGACGCTGGCACCTTGCGCGCGGCCTGATCCACCGCGGCCAATTAGCTCGCGACGCGTGTGGCAGTATACGTCAGCAGATTGGGATGGATTGCGTGAATTCTACGCGTCATACCCGTGGAGGCAGTTCTGTTTCACATCAGATGATCCTGACTCCTGTACAGCCGAAGTCGCCGAGACTATACTGGCGGGAATGGATTGCTTCATCCCCAACTCGGTAATAGCTGCAGGAGCAAAGAAACGACCTTGGTTTAATCGGTCCTGTACAGAAGCTACAACTCGCAAGCAGGCTGCTTACAGGACTTCGACCAAGGCCGTTACTGATAAGGATCCCAACGTATCTGATGTGAAACGCTGCCTCGAGGTCCAGTAAAACAACCATTGCCAGAGCCAAATTCGATTTCGTCGGCAGAATTGGTGAGAACCTAGCGGGCTACCCCACCGGGAGTCGTGCCTTCTGGTCACTTGCCAAAGCTGCCGAGGGAAACTTTTGTCGGTCGCCTTTACCACCACTGCGAAATTCTGATGGTAATCTGGCCCATAGTGCAAAAGAGAAAGCCGATCTTCTTGGTACTATCTTCGCCTCGAACTCGACCCTGAACGATGATGGCAGCACCGTACTGCCTTCCATTCCGTGGTGTGCGTCCTCGATGCCGGAAATTACCATCAAGCAAAGTGGTGTCCGGCGGGAGCTGCTATCATTAAACGTTCACAAGTCGAGCGGGCCAGACGGCATACCAGCAGTTGTGCTCAAACGGTGTGCTCCTGAGTTGTGTCCCGTGCTAAGGCTCCTTTTCACACTCTCTTACCACAAACGGCAAGTGCCGTCTTCATGGAAGACTGCCCTCGTGCACCCTGTGCCTAAAAAGGGCGACAGTTCGGACCCGTCGAATTACAGGCCTATCGCTATAATCTCCCTTATCTCTAAGGTTATGGAGCGCATAATCAATGCAAAGCTCCTGGGATACCTAGAAGAGCACGACCTGGTCAGTGATCACAAGTATGGCTTTCGCCACGGTCGCTCGTCTGGTGACCTTCTAGTGTATCTCACTCACCGCTGGGCTTCAGCCATAGAGAGTCAGGGAGAGGCATTGGCAGTCAGCCATGATATAGCTAAGGCGTTCGATCGGGTCTGACATCGAGGTCTTCTGTCGAAGTTGCCAGCTTACGGCCTGCCCGAGGGATTGTGCAGATGGATTTTCAGCATTTTGTCCGGCAGAAGCATACGAGCCGTAATCGACGGAAGTTGCTCCGAAAGCATGGGCATTAACGCTGGTGTCCCGCAAGGCTCCGTGCTATCCCCAACGCTGCTTTTGCTGCATATCAATGATATGTTGGCAGCACCGTGTTGCATATCAATGGTATGTATATCGGCGACATTCATTGTTATGCGAACGACAGTACTGGGGATGCTTGTTACACGGGCCGTGCCAATATCCCTCGATCCGTTGTGGTAGAGAGTCGTGAAAAACTTATGTCCGATATCGAGAATACTCTTTCTGGAGTCTCGGTGTGGGGTCAGGACAACTTAGTCCGATTCAAACCCACAAAGACACAAGTTTGCGCGTTCACCGCTAAGAAAACCCCATTTACTGTGGCCCCTCAGTTCCAAGGCCACCCTTACAATGTCAGGGAGTATTGGGATCCTCGGTGTCGACATTTCCAGTGAGGTCCAATTCCGTAGTCACCTTGAAGCGAAGGCCAAGCTGGCGTCCAAAAAGCTCGGTGTGCTCAATAGAGCAAGGCGATACTTCACTCCGGGGCAGAGACTGCTCCTATAAAAGTTGCAAGTCAGACCCCACATGGAGTACTGCTGTCACCTTTGGGCGGGATCACCTGGATACCAGCTTGGGCCCTTTGACTCGGTGCAAAGGCGCGCTGTGCGGATCGTCGACGATCCCAAACTCACGAACGATATTGAACCTTTAAGTCTTAGGAGGGACTTTGCCTCCTTATGCGTGTTCTATCGCTTGTACAATGGTTGTGCTCTGAAGAACTATTTGATATGATGCCCACGGCAGCTTTTTATCACCGCACCCGCTCGCCGCCGGCAGGGTGTTCATCCCCACACCCTGGAGCCCAATGGGTCGCGCACAGTACGGTTTAAGAGGAATTTCCTCCCACGAACGCTGCGGCTGTGGAATGAACTCCCTGCCGAGGTTTTCCCAGTGGGCTACAGTATGAGGTTCTTAAAAAAAGGAGTGTATAGGTTCCTAAAGGGTAGGCAACGCGCATGTGAATCCTCTGGGGTTGCAGGCGTCCATAGGCTACGGTAACTGCTTACCATCAGGCGGGCCGTATGCTTGTTTGCCACCGTCGTGGTATAAAAAAAATGTATGTGTAGACATACCCTAGTAGTAGGGTATCCCATAATTTGAGAAATTAACAATGCATACCCCCTAAATATATTTCGTTTACACAAAAATAGCTTACAACAAAATTTCAGGCCATTCCTGTAACTGTAACCCGTGCCGACTTTTATCCGATTTTCCCATACAAAGTATGAAATTGACCAAAAATTTTTTTTTCATGTCGTCAGTGTATCCCACTCCTGTATGAACGTTTTTTATGAAAAAAATCTCGCTACGAACCGAAAACCGATAAAAAAGTAGCAACTTAAATTATCTTCTGCCCAAATTTCTTCATAGTAATTTATGTGGGGAAATTACGATGCAAGTCGGCACGGGCCATTCCTGTAACTGTATACAGGAATGGCCTGAATTTTTTTTGTAGAGTATTTTGGGGTTAACGAAATATATTTAGGGGGTATGCATTGTTAATTTCTCAAAATAACAATTTACGGGACACCCTAATGTCTACTGTACCATCATCGGAGGCGTAGCCGCGTTTCAGTACCGACGCAAATACCGTGCTCACACTCTAGATAATTGTATTTTTTTATTTAATAAAAAAAAAACATTACCCGAATGTACGATTCCCACTGAACGGGCGGAGTAGGCTCTGTAGCCAAGATGATAATCGTTTGCAGAAAACGAAACGAAACGAAACGCTACACGAGACGAGAGACGGATAGCGTTTCGATTCGTTTTCCGCAAACGATTGTCATCTTGGCTAAGCCCCTAGCCGCGCGTTCTACGAACAGTAAAGGAATTTGAACGTTTTATTG
This sequence comes from Pammene aurita, assembly GCA_947086415.1. Classification (NCBI taxonomy): domain Eukaryota; kingdom Metazoa; phylum Arthropoda; class Insecta; order Lepidoptera; family Tortricidae; genus Pammene; species Pammene aurita. The sequence goes on from OX352290.1 coordinate 25,180,823, forward strand.
ACATATGACAGCAGCACGGCTAGCACGTCTTACAAGAGCGACTTAAGTCGCGAGTAGGGAAAACATTCCCGCGCCTGTCAAAAATCTCGCTTTCCGGTAGCATAACATGTACCCGCGGCTACAACTGACACGAAGAGAACTCAAAGTTATGCAAAGGATTTTACTTCAAAGTCGCGAGTCACTGTCATTTTATGACACTGGCATTTGATCGCGAGTCTGTCGCTCCTTTCACGCGCAAGTTGTGCTGCCAACTAGCGACAACGCATGAAGTCGCGCAGATCTGTCTTTTGTCACGCCAGTCGCGCGTAAGACGTGCTAGCCGTGCTGGTTATGTTTCATATGAATACATAGCTTTTCACCGTGCATTGCCCTTATACGCCGAATTGTAGTACTCGATGAGGGTATGGTTGCCTACTTACTCTTATTCTATAATTTACAAGATTGTTTTATTGTTCAACGTAGTAGATTGAAATACGAATTCCATGATATTTTATAATTTATCCTAAGACCTATATAGAAAACAAATTTTTGCGTTCCATCACGGAATCTGGTAGCTCGCTGATCCATTTGAAAAATCCAAAAAGACCAAAAAATGCTATCGTTTCATTCTTGTTTGATTGACTAGGCATTTTATCTTCTGAGCCACGGATAGATACACGTAGACATACAATGTAGCGACATATCAGAAGGGCGGGGAATTCTTAAAAAAAAATATTGTGGCACGATGATACAATAATATTTATTTAAATCAGTAGCATACCGTTTACAAAATAATTCTTACGAATATATTATACTAGGTAATTAATTGCTCATTCATCCGTCTTGGTGCACTCCTTGACCAGGTCTTCGATGCCAGCACACGGTCCATTGTCATCCCAATCCTTGCAGTCCTGGAAATAAAATAAATAAATGTTTATTTTATATCACGCCTATAAGAAAGTTCTTCTTGATTGAGTAACCGTAAATATTGATCAAAATGAATAAATAAAGGAAAAGCAAACCGACTTCAATGGCGGAAGCCGGTGAAAGATTACGGTGCACTCTTAGATTCCAAACAATAGAATAACTTGCTTGATAAACACAGCGAAGAGGACTTTCCAAACGTTAACTATGCGTCGTTGAAGAGTTCCATTCTAATCATCATCAGCAGTTCCACTTCATCAACTGTCACTTTTTTAAATGTAAATGCTTGATTTGTTGATGAAAATACTAAAATCACTATATGTATACCTTTAACATTTGAGGAGTTCCCTCGATTCCTCATGGATCTCATTATCAGAACTACGTTTTCACAAAAACGACCAATCTGTATGTATACAGGGCGTCCCACGACTTTGCCACATGGAGGGGAAGTACTTTAAATACTGTAGATAGGACACTTTACTGAAAGAAGACTTCATTTATATTTTTAAAACAATAAAAACTGCATTCAAAGAATTTTAAATAATCGTCTGTCTGAAATCATGTCTGTTGTATGGGAGCCCCCTTAAATATTTATTTTATTGTTTTTTATTTGTATTTGTTGTTATAGCGGCAACAGAAATACATCATCTGTGAAAATTTCAACTGTCTATCACGGTTTATGAGATACAGCCTGGTGACAGACGGACAGACAGATACACGGACAGCGGAGTCTTAGTAATAGGGTCCCGTTTTTACCCTTTGGGTACGGAACCCCAGTTATTTACGCATTTAATAAAATCTTATCAGTGCCTACCATATTTAGGGGGTTCGTTTCCAGGTTCAGACAGGCGATAATTTAAAATTCTTTAAATGCAGATCGTATTGTTTTACAAATAAAAATGAAGTCTATTTTCAGTAAAATTTCCTATCTACAGTATTTAAAGTACTTCCCCTCCATGTGGCAAAGTCGTGGGACGGCCGGTATACTTACAATCATAAAAATTATTTACAAAATCGGTTCAGACATGACGGTGTTATGAAGTAACAAACATAAAAAAAAACATATAACCGAATGGAGAACCTCCTCTTTTTGAAATCTCCAAGTCGCTTAAAAATTAATACGCAGAGCCAAGATTTTAGTTAAATGGCGTGACTTTTATTGCCTTATTAATTTTTTCTATTTAGTTTCAGTTCAACTACAGGTTTTTCATTTCTTTATTTAATGTACGAGTAATACAACGGGTCGACTTAAAATGAAAGGAATCAAATGTATCAAAGGTAAATTCAAAAGAAATCTAATAGATTTCAATAAATTAATGAATATTTTCATTAAACTGCTTTCTATCATGTTTTCTTAGTTTTTACTTAACTTTTCAGTTTAAGCAACGGAGATTAATTATAAAATTTATTACGTTTTGTTAAAATCTAAGCTAAAGCTAATTCGGTACAAGTTTTAAATAAATTGGTCTATCAACAAGAAAATGCTATTTATCTAGTAAGTATACTTACTAGGATAGCAGCCCTTTGGACGCACATCTTCAATTTAGCCAACTGGCAAGCATCAGGTGGTCCGTATTTGCTGATGTCACCCTTGATACAGTTCTCCTTGATAGCTTCTACTAATGTAGGAGAGCTCTGAAAATCTTCCAAAGTTATCTTCTCCCATGCATCCATGTCCACTGTACCATCATCGGAGGCAAAGCCGCGTTTCTTACCAATGCAAATATCGTGCTCACACTAGAAAAAAATGTTACATAGTACATTTTATTATAGTTTACGTAAGACTAAATATGAGAGCTTCCCTTATGACAGAATAAATCTTTTATTCTGTGTTCTAGAGAACGAACAAAACAGGACATTGCAACTGACACGATGCCGGAGGCCTTGTTAAGCAGTTCTCCCGGGTTTAGTAGTTTTTTTATAAATATTTATTCACAATTCACAACAAGTTTTGTGTTAAAATGAGGTTTTAAATCACAAACGTAATTATTTTGTAACTAGCTTTTGCCCGCGGCTTCGCTCGCGTTAAATTCGGGATAACACGGTTCCCCTTTCCTGATTGCCGCCTGGAATGCTCCATACAAACTTCCACCCCCCATTTTAGGGAAGTGGGGGGTTAGAAAGAGACAAAAAGTAGCCTATGTCACTCTCCATCCCTTTAACTATCTCCACTTAAAAAATCACGTCAATTCGTCGCCCCGTTTTGCCGTGAAAGACGGATCAACAAACAAACACACACATACACTTTCCCATTTATAATATTAGTATGGATAAGAATATGCGGCGCGCATAGGTATTTATTTTATAGACGGAGTGCTAGCCACGTCAGATATGACACAATTACGGAGCAACGAGACTCAAGTCAGTTTACTATACTTTGCTTATTCCTAGATGTGGACATCTGGCAGCTGTAAAGTTGTGGAAGTCAAAGAATGCAAACCACTTCAAGAAAAAAATCCTAGAGTTCTGAGTTTGATACAGTGTTATGAGGAATTATATAAATAATTAGATTATATCATTGCCAAAAGTTTCTGTTGGGGGAAAGTAGTGACAAACGAAGTACGAGTATAATGTAATTCGTAGTTAGTCGCCTACTGTTTCAGTTTCCGTATTAATACGCCAAAACATTGCGTTGTTCTAATGTTAAAATGTCGCCGTCCTTTATAACTGAGACAACTTCGGCATTTTTACCTATTTTGGTATTACCTACCATTTTAGAATTCAAAAACTTTGCTAGTCTGTCACTCTGATCTCCGCCCATTAAAAGCTGCCAGATGCCCGGATCTAGCTATAAGGATAGTATATATTTAACCAGACGGGTTTTGTTATTGTTGCATTATTATGTCATAATATCTGACGTAGCCAGCTCTTACGTTTAGGATCCTATTGAAATAGGAAGTTTGATGTTACAAATAATTTTTTTTGAGCTGTGCTGAAATTTCAAGGGGCCGGCAATTTTGTGTCAATTGACCAGGTTTATCATTTAAGCAGGTCGTACCAATAACCAGGTCCAAAAATGTTGTCTCAATTATAGAGGTGCCCGAAAGAGGTTACGGTGTCAAAAAAATATTTTTTCTCAATTACAGAGGTAAATTTAAGAAAAGTCTTTAAAGCTGAATGTGAATGAACGATTAAAGAGGTTTCATAATTTTAATTATAGAGGCCTTTTGGTGTCAAGGGATCGGGACCAGCCCTTTGTTTGCAATTATCTAGGTTTTTCATTTATCCAGGTCCCAATTATCCCGGTTTCACTGTAATATGATATTGACATAAGACATAACGGTATAGCATCTAAATTTGTAACAAAGTAACTGACATACATTATAAAATACACACCACTTACCGAATGATGAGCATGTGGAATTTTGAAGCATTCTTTCAACTCATCCTTGTCAATTTTCGGCGGCGGTATTTTATTTTTACAGCAATGCGTAGATCCCTAAAAAATAAAATATACAGGTTGATTTCTGGATTGTGATCCGGAACCACTTTTTGTGACTCGGTAACTTTGAGTAGGTTGACCAAATCGTATGCAAAAATGTTCTTTTTCTACTAATCATCTGAAAAAAAAATTGACAATATTGGCGATAAAAAATAATGACCACCATCATAAGACAAATCAAGGTATTAACGACACCATGATTCTACTTATCTATTTAATGTTTACTTTAGTCTCTATTTTAGTTTGTTTTTAGGAAAAGCTAATACGATATATTATAATGGTAGGTTTTGAAAGTTTTATGTTTTTTTTATCGTATGGCCATATAGGTATCACTGAATATATAATTAGATACTATTAGAGGTAGTAGTAGTGGGAAAACAGATGATGAAGAAAATCCAGTGATTGCTGCGAGGTCCAGATGGGACAGTAAAAAAATAAAAATAAAAATAAAAAGCATTTATTGCGGACAAAGAAATCCATATAGTGTTAGTATTACAATAGAACTTAAATAACTATGCAGACACACACACACAGTGATAGTGCAGCTGCCAAGTTTGTTACTCTTTTAGAACCACCCAGGGATCACGTGTAGGGTTGTCAAAGGTGTTTCCTATGGACGCAGAGTAACATTAATCCCCGTTTTATGTGTTCAATATAAACTAAACATGCTTACCGGGTGAAGCAGCCTTAAGCATTTTTTCCTATCATCACCGTCAGCCTGTAATTCATAATAGAATAATTTCAGTTAGCCAATTACATGTAGATATTTTTTTATCATTTTGAGTAAACTTCTCTTTAATATATTAAAGACATTGTTGGATAGCACACATATTAATATTTTTATTATTAATAAATATATATTCATATCAATGTAATCTAAAGTAAACAAAATTGTATGAATATTGCGTTCGTACATAGTTATCAAACATTTTAATTTATGTACAGCTAATATATGCTTAACTAAAAAATTGAAGCAGTATATTCATTACAAAATCATAATTCTTGTAGCATTATATAGGAGGAAGAAACAATTATTTGGAACAACCATATACCTACAAATAGACCTAGTTTCACTAATAAGATGTCTGTATTAAATACCTAAATACATATCCACAAAAATAAATATGGTTACCATTGAAACTTAGGTCCACCAGCTTCGCAAGGCTGTTAAGTATAATAATGTTTAAATTCATAACTACCTGTACGGACGGTTTCACCCGCGTGCGTTTGGGAGGTTTTGTCATTTTCATTTACTATATCCCGGCCATGATTGTAAAACTCACGCTTTCTACGTGTCAATGTCCATCAAATTGGTTACTGAATCAAAATTGATAAGTTCAGCCGCGTTAAGATAACTTGACAAAAAGGAAGCACCGAGACCTGAGAACGCTAATGGCCGAGTTCCTGTAGCAGAATAGGTATGCTTCGAACAGAGGGCCGAACGCTGTAGGTTTGGCAAGCGTGTGACGGCAACGTCCCAGCGGAAAGTACCTTTGCACCAGCAGAACAAATCTACTAAGGAAAACGGAAGCGAGAATTGTTCCAGCAGCATCATGACAGGGTCCAAACAAAACTCAATGATGAAGTTTCTTGGTGAAATCGAAGGCCAAAGGCCCGAGGGTGAGCGGCAATGTCTGCGAAAGCCAAAGGCCGAGTACCATGTAGGGCCCAGGCCCGGTACGCTGCAGCAAGAATTTCTTCAGCAGCAGCATGACAGGAACCGGATAAAATTCAACGGTCAAGTGTCTTAGCGAACCCAAGGGCCAAGGGCCTGAGGTTGAGTGGCAATGTATGCGTAGACCAAAAGTCAAGTACAGCATAGGGCCCTCAGGGCACGTAGGGACTCAGCAGCAACACAACACAGACCGGACAAATCTCAGTGGCCAATTGTCTTAAAAAAGGGTAAAATTAATTGATAGATTTATGACAACTTTTTTTATTGTATTCGGCTGTTAAAGCGAGATAAAACATGTTGCTCTCGTGATCGGTAGAATTTCTGCTGTCGGGTAAATCGAAATCGGTAAATCTTAACGATGTGTTTTATTTCTTTTTACTTATATTGTAAGTACCTATGCTTTATGTTTACTTAGAGTTTCTTTTTCTCTTATTTTATTTCAGGTAGAAAGATGATGAATAAATATACATAGATACAGATAGATAATTTGTATGTTGAGAGGTTTCGTTCTCAACATACAAATTATCTATCTATATCTATGTATATTCATCATCTTGCAGCTACCTAGTAGCTGAATAGCTACTTACAAATTTTGAAAAGGAAATGACCGTTTTTTGAAATATTTAACCCGCAATCCTTAAATTGTAAAAAGCATTAAAGATCCATATTTTAAATATCGTAGGAACGCAATAGACTGAACCGCTTTGTTTTTAAAACTAAAGACGCCCTAAACTAAACGAATGTTTGTATATAAAATAATTTTTAAGAAAAAAAAACCGACTTCAATGGGGGTAGCCGGTGAAGGATTATTGTAGATGGTGCACTTAGATTCCATACAATGAAATAACTTGCTTAAAAAACGCAGCGGAGAGGACAAATCGCCAAACGTGAACTATGCGTCGTTGAAGAGTTCCGTTCTGATTATCATCAGCAGTTCCACTTCATCAAATGTCACTCTTTTGAATGAAAATGCTTGATTTGTTGATAAAAATACAAAAGTCACTTTATGTATGCCTTTAAGATTTGAGGAATTCCCTCGATTCCTCGTGGAACTCATCATCAGAACTTGAGCTTGACGAAAATTGGTCCTGACAATCTAACTTGCTTAACAAACATAGCGAAGAGGAAGAATCGCCAAACATGAACTATGCGTCGTTGAAGAGTTCCGTTCTGTTCATCATCAGCAGTTCCACTTCATCAAATGTCACTCTTTTGAATGATAATGCTTGATTTGTTGATAAAAATACAAAAATCACTATATGTATGCCTTTAAGATTTGAGGAGTTCCCTCGATTCCTCATGGATCCCATAATCAGAACTGCGTTTTGACAAAAACGGGACCAATCTGTATATATATACTTACAATCAAAAAAAAATTTTTCAAAATCGGTTCAGACATGACGGAGTTATGGAGTAACAAACATAAAAAAAAAAACAAAAAAAAAAAAAACATACACGCCGAATTGAGAACCTCCTCTTTTCAAATCTTGAAGTCGGTTAAAAAATCATGATCATGGGTTATTGTACTTATACAGCGCCATCTATGATCACTTTTGAGAACAATACAGTTGAAAAAAAATTAAGCGGAATATAAACTACCTTAATTGTTGCTCCGGGGTATAAACTGTTACTATACCAAAATTCGGACAAACTCACAGACGGATAAACAAAACTTCCAAAAATCATTGAAATGTATATAGTCAACGTTTCTAAGACCCCCTCCCCCAAATTAGTTTTTCTCAAACAACTTCAATGTACCTACATTTTGTCTCTCCTTACGTGTTTATTATTATGTATGTATGTATAGATATCTTACCAACACGGCGGTCAATACAATTGCCAACACTATAACACGAAGCATGTTTCCCGTCGAATCACTGGACACTGAGTATCATAAGGTTGAGCACGTTCTTTTTATATTAAAGTTCACATAACTGGCGATTTAGCCTAGCTATTTAATTCTAGACATGACAATTAAAGTGGCAAGCGACAATGGACATAGCGTCATTACATTGCTGATGTGATTTTTTTGTAAAAAATTGTCCGTTTACCCACTTGTCAAATCATTTACGCGCGGAAGTTGTTATACTGAACCAAACCATACCTACCTAACTTGCAGGTATGTTTATTACTCTTTTTCTGTATGTGCAAATAGTTAAGAAATTTACTTTTCACCTCACTACCTCGGAAAGCCCTTTTTTAGGGTTCCGTAGTCAACTAGGAACCCTTATAGTTTCGCCATGTCTGCCCGTCCGTCCGTCCGTCCGCGGATAATCTCAGTGACCGTTAGCCCTAAAAAGCTGAAATTTGGTACTAATATGTATATCAATCACGCCGACAAAGTGGTAAAATAAAAAGTGGGAAAAAATGTTTTATTAGGGTATCTCCCCTATACGTAAAGTGGGGAGTGATTTTTTTTTTCATTTTAACCCTAACGTGTGACATATTGTTGGATAGGTATTTAAAAATGAATAGGGGTTTACTAAAGTCATTTTTTGATAATGTCACTATTTTCGGAAATAATCGCTCTAGAAGTAAAAAAAAATGTGTCCCCCCCCCCTCTAACTTTTGAACCATAAATTTTAAAAATATGAAAAAAATCTCAAAAGTAGAACTTTATAAAAACTTTCTAAGAAAATTATTTTGAACTTGATAGGTTGAATAGTTTTTGAAAAAAAAAATACAAAATAATTTCTGAACTGAGTTTGTAATTTAACCGTATAAGCAGATGTTTACTGTACCTGTAATTTCTACAAAATCACAATGAAATGACGTGCTTTCAAATAAAGTAAAAACGGTGAAAATCGGTTCACGCAATAAAGAATTATCCCATAAAAATCATCTTCCATACTTTAAGCTCGCGCGCAATAGTTTACTTAATTTGCCGATAGATGTCACTGTACGTGGAACGCTCATATCATATCCTACATGGCGGTGTTATTTTAACTCTTAAGTGGGGACACTTACTGTGACGGACGGAAAACTACGGAACCCTACACTGAGCTTGGCCCGACACGCTCTTGGCCGGTTTTTATTCTTTAAAAACAGATAGCAAAACTGCATTTTATTCACAAGAGTGCAAAGAATATTTGAAATTCGAACGTGTCAGTAGTAACTTTTTTAAACATAATAACATGTAAAGGCCACTCCAGACAGGACAATCTTCGCCCATCTGATTAAATTGTCTGACCAAATCAGGTGCTGTGGACGCAAACATAATTCTATATTTAATTGTTAACGGCCTCCTAGCCTAGTCGGTAGTGACTCTGCCTACGAAGCAGGAGGTCCCGGGTTCGAATCCTGGTCAGGGCATTTATTTGTGTGTTTATCACAGATATTTGTTCCTGAGTTATGGATGTTTTCTATGTATTTAAGTATTTATCCATATTTATCTATTATATATATCGTCGTCTAGTACCCATAACACAAGCCTTATTGAGCTTACCGTGGGCCTAGGTCGATTTGTGTAAGATTGTCCTATAATATTTATTTATTTATTTATTAAAAGAAAAAAAAAAAAAAAAAAAAGAAAAAAGAATTGTATTCAATTAAAAACGTTTAGTGTAAACAATCTTATTACACGATTTTACCATAAAACGCTTAAAATCTTACAAGAAATTTTATTTTGATCGATTCTAATTGATTTTACATTTTCCAGTAGTTTTTTTGTACCTATGTAATAGTCTGGCAAACCATTTATGTCAGTAGAAAAGCGCGGAAAATTTGACAAATCGCGGGTTGGCAACACCTGTCTCAGAATAATTCGAAAATTGCGCATTGTTTTTGTTTTATCTGTGGCATGTAACTTTTTAAGTTTAAAAAGTTAGTTTTGTTTACTTATATTTTTGAGTTTCAGATTGCGTTTTTTATTATTTATTAATGTAATATCTGCCGTCACCTTTCAATAAATGTATTAAATCAACGCAAAGACCAGCTGAGATATTTATGTAGGTACTTACGATAGGTGTAATACATTTTGCGTGATATATGTGACTTTGAGGTTATGTAGAGATTTGTACTGAATTACAATTTCAAGTTCTTTCTTTCAGTGTTAAATCGAATAATTGAAGTGAAAACTAGTGCTAAATGAAGTCCAATATCGTTTGTTGCATAGGAGCAAGCGCTGCATATTGTCACAAAGCAAGAAAACAGTAAAATTTAACAGGTTTAAGCACATTTAAGCATCCCGCTACCTACAACAGACTATTATTAAGCCTTTGTAATGTTTTCCTTCATGTACCTAAGCTATTTATAAAATAAATAAATACCAAAATCTCACGTGCGTTTATTGATTAATCAATTATACAATTCGTACAATAGATTAAATAGGTACCTACCCAATATAGTCGTCAAACGAAATGATAAAAGGAAATCATAATAAATAGGAGTATACTAAGTAATATAATAAATGTAAATTAACATGACTCTTATGCATACAGACAACGAAGCTAATCCTGTTCCAGTCTAAACTAGAAAGTTGTATTTACTGGTAGATATAAGTAGTTACTCGTTTCCCTCGAATGGCCTTATGATTTTAGCAATCAATGTACCTAGGTAAGTATCAATGTTTCATTCCTTGCTGGATTTTAACTATTGTGTTATGACCGCATAATCATCTTTTTCATTTGTATATGTTGGTTATTTTAATTTCTTCGCACCTTCCTTTTCCTTGAAAAGTTATAAATATATCAGAAATATCAATTATTTTATTATTCAATGCAGAATTACAATTTTTGAAATGACGTAGGTACAAAAGCGCGCGACAGACGTTCAAACAAACTTAAGTTTTGTTTGATGTACATTGCTACTGCGTTCGTTGGCTGGCCAGACTATATTTTCCTCGCTTTAGTGAGGTGAAAAGATTTGTGTTACACACGGCTGCAAAGTTATTTTTACGTCTCGTGTGTTGCAACACTCGCGACGTTCAGGATTCTATTTTTGAACTACTCGCTTCGCTCAGGATTCTATTTTCGAACCACTCGCTTCGCTCGCGGTTCAACCATAGGATCCATTCGCTAGCTCGTAGTTCAACCTTAGAATCCAATCTCTAGCTCGTGCTTCAATTCCACACTCGCGGTTAAAATACAACTTTGCACCCTTGTATAACAAATAACTATTAACTACACTCATATTGTAAGTCCTCTAAAATGCGTTCAAAAACCGTAGGCAATGACCAGCATTACAACAAACGATTTCACTATGATAAGTTTCTTATCTGTGGCAGTAATGTAATTTTTACTTTACATGCTCAAATATTGTTAAGTTATGAGTTTCAAATTTGGAACAGCTGTCAAAACCAACACAATTTCAATGGGTTTCTATTCTAGTATCCATAGATTTTAAAATGTTGTCGATACGAAACGTCAGTACGATATATTTTTTGACATAAACCGCACGACATTTTGATCTCGGATGACATGAGAATAAGGACTTCGTTCGTTGGCTAATATTAAAAAAAACTCGCGACAGAAGTTTGTACATATAATATATTTCTCTATGGTTTGTACGGCCGCCATTTCTGTTATCAACTTGTCAGTTATTGTTTGACGAAACATTTTTAATTGCGAAAATGTAAATGTTTACTATTAACTATATTATAATAAATAAATATACTTTCCTTATCAGTTCTAATTTGTTTATTTTTATTAAGCTTACACCTGTGGGTATGTTTCAGCACTTGTATCTATCTACCTAGTAATGCAGGTCAATTGCCTTCGGCTTCTGAACCCATCTTTGAGTACTTGCAATATGTGTGTAGATAAAGTAATGTATGCAACTGTACATAATTAGGCCTTAAAACACTCGTGTGATCCTATAATGAAACTCGCTGCGCTCGTTTCATTAAACCCCACTCGTGTTTTAAGGCCCCTCATTATGTATCAGTTGCATAAACTACTATATTGCATTTTTGCATTTAGGTATCAATTTTCAACAAGATTTCGAAGGAGGAGGTTCTCAACTCGGCGGGATCTTTGTTTTTGCCATTTTTTAGGGTTCCATAGTCAACTACGAGTAGGAACCCTTATAGTTTCGCCATGTCCGTCCGTCCGTCCGTCCGTCCGCGGATAATCTCAGTGACCGTTAGCACTAGAAAGCTGAAATGTGGTACTAATATGTATATCAATCACGCCGACAAAGTGGAAAACAATGTTTTATTAGGGTACCTCCCCTATACGTAAAGTGGGGAGTGATTTTTTTTTCATTTCAACCCTAACGTGTGATATATTGTTGGATAGGTATTTAAAAATGAATAGGGGTTTAGTAAAATAATTTTTTGATATTGTAAATATTTTCGGAAATAATCGCTCCAGAAGTTAAAAAAAATGTGTCCCCCCCTCTAACTTTTGAACCATAAGTTTTAAAAATATGAAAAAAAATCTCAAAAGTAGAAGTTTATAAAAACTTTCTAGGAAAATTATTTTGAACTTGATAGATTGAATAGTTTTTGAACAAAATTTACAAAATAATTTCTGAACTAAGTTTGTAATTTAACCGTATAAGTAGGTGTTTATTGTACCTGTAATTTCTGCAAAATTACAATGAAATGACGTGCTTTCAAAAACTTAAGTGGGGACACTTACTGTGACGGACGGAAAACAACGGAACCCTACACTGAGCGTGGCCCGACACGCTCTTGACCGGTTTTTTAATGTATGTAACGGCCTCCTAGCCTAGTTGGTAGTGACCCTACCTATGGAGCAGGAGGTCCCGGGTTCGAATCCTGGTCAGGGCATTTATTTGTGTCTTTATCACGGATATTTGTTCCTGAGTTATGGATGTTTTCTATGTATTTAAGTATTTATCTATTATATATATCGTCGCCTAGTACCCACAACACAAGCCTTATTGAGCTTACCGTGGGACTAGGTTGATTTGTGTAAGATTGTCGCATAATATTTATTTATTTATTTATTTTATTTTATTTTATTTTATGTTCACCGATTATTCGGAGACGGCTGGACGATTTCGAAAATTCTTTTGTTGTTTGAAAGAGTGTACTTTACAGTTGGCCCCGTTGTTATCAGGTCAGGTTCTGATGATGGGATCCTGGAGAAATCGAGGGAACTCTTCAAATGTTATATATACTTACAGTGATTTGAGTATTTTTTACAGTAGCTCGGGCAGATTAAGCAGATGCTAAGTGAAGTCGGTTCTTTTTTGTTTAAAATTATTTATTAAGTTTCATCCACAGGATCCATAATCTATTATTATAGACTCGTGACATTGCAAATATTGTATCAAGGTTTCTATACCACATAAATTGTTACAGATATTTACATCAATTTTAAGTTTCTATGAATAAACGCATTATAAACTGTAAGATTGTGGATGTAAATGTATATTTTTAAAATAAAGTACATCCACATCATATACATTAAAACTTATACTAATATTATACATCTAGAAATATTATACTAAAATTTAGATTTTTTTAACATTAAAAAAAAAATAAACTTAAAACTAAAATTTACTTATAAAACACTAAATAAAATTGCATTAAATAAAAGTGGTGACGCCGTCATAATATGAGATATTATTAAGCCAAACTATTTTTGCCTTGTGTTCACACAATTTTGTCACGCATGCCTATTGTATGGGTTTTCTATAGTACAGTAATAATGACTGCCTCACTTATTTGTGAAATAAAACTGTCTTTACATGCAGTTTAGATTTATTGCGCAATGTAATAACACTAGGACACAAATAATTTATCCCTCGTTACCAAAATAGCAACCAGTTACTTTGCAATGCCTTACCTAAGTTTTGTTAACATTTATTTAAGTAAATACTTATCACACAAATCGCATGGAAAAGAGTCACTTTTTTAAGTAAACTTAAATACTACTGAACGAAACTTAAATACGAAAGAACAAATCAAATTATTTTAATAAACCCCGGCTCCGCACGGGATAAAAAATGGTTATTGTGGGTTATCCCTAAGAGATAGACATATACTATTGCGGACTTTTTTGTAGATCTTTTTAAGGTGTACAATACTGTAGTACATTATTTTGATCTATCTCGTAGGGTTCAGCCAGCGTTTGCAATGTAGGCGCAAAAAAATGTGTTTATTTACATCACATTAGAAACCTCCAAAGTTATCAGTGTTTCTCTACTATATTATGCGTGTATTATACATATAAACCTTCCTCTTGAATTACTCTATAAAATTTAAAAAAACCGCATCAAAATCCGTTGCGTAGTTTTAAAGATCTAAGCTTACATAGAGACAAACAGCGGAAAGTGACTTTGTTTTATACTATGTAGTGATGATAGTGATTTTGATTTCTTCAATGAACTTCGAAGTACTTCCAATCGGAGGAACGAACTCATAACGCTGTAGCTTAGGTGATTGGCCAAATGCACCTTAGCGCTAAGGTGTATTTAAATTACAAAGATTGCATATACACAGGAAAATATGACCGGTGCCGCTGTGACCCGGGTAGCCTAGTGGTTAGGGCATCTGCCGCGAATACAGAAGACGCTGATTCGATCCAAGCCCTGGGCACCGGAGGCCTGGTCACTATTTCCTTTACATATGACATCTATATAAGTTTATAAAACTTAAATACTTCAAATAAAGTATTTTCAGCGTCGGTTTTACTGGCGACCGTGTTCGTTTGATTCGGATATTCCATAAGATTGGGATGAAAAGAAAAAAAATAGAATTTTGCCTATGACGCAGAATTCATAACGAAGCTGAAATTTGCGTTTTCAGCCTGCCTCGGTACGATAACAGGATGATGTCATAAAATCAAATTTCAGGTTTCGCGAATACGACGTCGTTCCGTCGAATGATAAAGGTTATTCGAGTTTAGATGCGCATTACCTTAATATGGTTTCGGCTTAATTAGGGGCATAGTGTCCTTACCTTGGGAACTAACGTGTGATTACATCATACTTATGTTGTAATTGCTACATTATAAAGAAACCGGTAAAGTGCGTGTCAGACCACGCATAATGGAGGATTCCGTACCTCTGTCGAAAAAACTAATACAAAAAAGTCGTATCTGCCTAATTAAATAAGTTCTTTGGAGATATCTTAAAAACGCATTAATATACTTACAAAACAATTTTCGTTGATATAATGATGTCAATTTTTTTCATATTTTTTATTGTGGCTTTCATGTGGATCAATTGGTTTCGTATAATTCATATACTTAGATATTTCAACCCACTGATTTCTTATGTTTCATCTCCATAAAAATAGGATACCGATATTAAAACCGCAAAGTAGGTAGTCAATATCTAAATTTCCACTTCTTATATATAGATGCCATATCTCAGGAAACTTTATAGACGGAGAGCTGACCACGTCAGATATGACACAATACCAAGAGCCAAACCGCTCTAGTTAGCTATACTAAGTTTATTTCTAGATCCGGATATCCGGCAGCTATTCATTGGTGGAAGTCAAATAATGCAAACCAGTTAAAGAATATTTATCCTACAGTACTGGGTTTGATGCAGTATTATGCAAAAAAAAATAATTTAAACTTTATTGCACAGTATAAAATATACAGTTACAAAAGGCGGACTCTCTCATTCTCTACCAGTCAACCTTTAGGCCAAACAGAGAAGCATCATTGGTGCAGGGTATGTAAAGAACACAGAACTAATAACTAAAATAACAAGAACGTTATCCATACTAATATTATAAATGGGAAAGTGTATGTGTGTGATGGTTTGTTTGTTTGTTTGTCTGTCTTTCACGGCAAAACGGGGCGACGAATTGACGTGATTTTTTAAGTGGAGATAGTTGAAGGGATGGAGAGTGATATAGGCTACTTTTTGTCTCTTTTTAACCCCCCACTTCCCTAAAATGGGGGGTGGAAGTTTGTATGGTTTGTTACCCCGAATTTAACGCGATCGAAGCCGCGGACAAAAGCTAGTCTAATATAAATAAGCATTTAAATAAATATATAAGTATTAATAAGATTTAAAATATACAAAGATAGTATACTATAACCTAGCGTATTAGGTCACAATCTTTATTTGTTATATGTTTGTTTTCGTATGTATGCAATTTTCTATAATACATCTAATATATAAGTACTATAAACTTTATCCTTTAATTCCATATCTATCTACTCGCGCGTTATTCTATTCATTTTTCCGTTTTGTTTTCCTCTCACTTTGTGTGTCTACTTTTTATGCAAAATATCTTACGTCAACTTTCTTTTTTTAAACAACGTTAGACTCTTTCAAGGCCAGGACAGAATAACAGCGTTGCAAATTGTGGGGTCAACTCGCAATTTCGCAACATTATGCTGAGTCTGAGCCTTTTCTTTATCGCGCACATTGCTGAACACATTGTGAGCTTCTGTAGTTACCTATACTCGACTAGTGTTTACCTTTAGGTATGCATTTTTCAACCTCTGTTTTTTATGTTCTGTAGTGTGTGCTTTATTGAATAAATTTATATCTATCTATCTATTTAACATATACGTTATAAATACAAATAAATAAATATATATAAATAATTAGATTATGATATTGCCAAACGTTTCTGTTGAGGTAAATTACTCTGACTTCCACCCATTTAAAGCAGCCAGATGCTCGGATCTAGCAATAAGGATAGTATTGCAATTTAACTAGACGGGTTTTGTTGCTCTCATTATTGTGACATATCTGACGTGGCTAACTCTTAGTCTATTATTGATTGGCAAGTGTGAGTGGGAACCCACAGGCGTTACTACTGGGCGGGATCTTTCTGCGAGCGTGAGTAATGTGCTTTGAGGTATTCGATATTAATTTGAAAGTTCAGGGTCAGAAGTAAGTTTTTTGCTGAAGTAAGTACATACCTATATTTGAAAACAGTGATGTCAATGAACTGGTGTCGAGAAAATATACTCTATATTTAACCACATATTAGGGATAATAAATTATTAACATAATTTTAAAATATTAGGTATGCTATAATGGTGAAAACAGTATTCCGAGTAATCATTGTTTTACTCAAAATTCTGACTGAAACGATCAAAAATGATCTAAAGGCTCTAAAAAAAATACTGATGATCCGTTTAAGGGCATAATTGGTATCGTATTGCGACTAATATAAAGTAAGAGATACATTTTTTGGACGCAAAAAAAATGGGACACGAGGTCCCAGCCGGCCAACCCTCCATACAAAACCTTTTTTTTTCGTGCAAAATTTCTTTTTTCTTAGTTTTTGAATCCTGATGGCAGTGACATAGTAATTACACTCCGGTCGACATTAAAATTGTTCTTAGAGTTGTTAAAGTTTATTATTAAGCTGTACAGTTGAGAGCAAGCTTGGCTGCGCCTGAACTGATGAGCGGAGCGTGACGGGAATAGTGAACTAACACAGAACACCGTACGGAAACAGTAACCAAATTACTTTAAGGGATACCGTCAGCTACATAGTATCAGATAAATCAAATAGTCAAAAGTATCCATCCCACTTAAATAGAATGCGATTACAAAAAATCCGCCGTCGGTATGCAACGGGAGCGTCAATGTTATTTCAGATCAGTTTTATTACATATTACTACAATTCTCATTTTAACCTGATACTGAACCCAATGATTTAAACAATTTAAAGTCGCTCGCTAATATCCTCTATTTTTTTCTCAATATGATTAAATTAAGCGTTAACTTTAATTCCAATTTGTTGAGATAAGATGTCCTCATCTGTATGCGTTAAAAAGTATCTGCCACAAATTACAACAGTGTTACAAAACAAGGAAGTTAGATTTAATATTTATATAAAGCTATACATTGACATTTAGACATTTGGCGTTTAAATTTATTCATGTTTTATCAGGCTGGCTCGCATATATGTTACGTTGTCGCCTGTCACTCCATACTCCGAGTCGCGCTTGAAGTATGAACTGTCGCATCAAACGTCAAGTTATGCTAGGCGTGCAGATAGTTTATACTTGTCACTTCTAATTGTGCCACTTGATCCTTAATCATATCTTTCATAAAATATGATTGCTTATCTGTTTTCTGCAGCATTTTCTTAAACACGCAAGCAGCAAAGAATTTCACTTGTGATTGTTTGACACTGACGACGTGATAACAAGACAATATAAAACGATATTCTTTGTTGTTCACCAGTATTTAATAATACAAAAAATAACCGGCCAAGTGCGAGTCCGACTCGCGCACCGAGGGTTCCCTACAAACCTGTAGGTTTGATATGAATTTCAATTCAATACTTCTACGCGTTTATGAGAAAGGGCACAGTAACTTTAAAATTATTGAAAATATTTTTATATGATGTAACTAAAACTTTACAGTTTTCGCAATTTTTCCTTTATCTGTGCTAGAAGACTTTGCTTCGTACCAAATTTCAAGATTCTGAGTTTACGGGAAGTACCCTGTAGGTTTTGATTCTCTTGCGAGTTTCGAAAATTTGCGGTATAAACGGCTGTATCTTTTGATTGCGTTGGCTTAGAAGTTTGATTTTTTCACAGCTCCAAGGGACAGTAGACCTGAGTATTTGATATCAATTTCAGCTTGATACCTCCTCGCGTTCCTGAGAAAAAGGGTCTTGACAGACAGACAGACGGACGGACAACAAAGTGATCCAATGAGGGCTCCGTTTTTTCCTTTCGAGGTACGGAACCCTAAAAAGGAGATATTAACTTAAGATCAAAATTAACATTAGGCATGCATTAGGCCTGTAGACCGGTTAACGTGTTATACTACTGTTACCCGCAAAATATAAGCTATTGTTCTAGTTAGTTTAGTACTTTTAAGGCAATACTACTTTCACACTATCTTCTGTTGAGCTAGTCACGCGCACGACACGGCACGCGCGGTATTTGTACCAGCGGACACACTCAGATTTTAAAAAATATATTTTTAACATTTTTTTCCAACCCTTTCCTTATCTTCGTCATTAAAAGCAATGCTCTACGAGGACCTAAATAATAATATGCTGAAAGATACAGATTATAATTTGGGTAAACATTTTATTCAAAAATATCCGGCAAGGTTGACTTTTACGGTTAAAAACTAGGCGGCGAAGTGCCTAGTTTATGGTCAAATAAAAATTAAAAAGTTACGGAAATTGCAGGCTCGATTTCGCGACATAAATGTTGCATACAAATTCCATTTTTGTCGAGGTACAAACTTTTTAAAAAGTTCAACAGCCATACAAAAATAAAGGCAAAGGTCCTAAACAGCCAAAACACAACATCGGTATTTGTTATTTATAATGTTGGTATCGCGACTTTTTAGTTATCTCAAATAGCTTACGGTAAATTCAGAAGAAAAATACACTTCAAACTTTTTAATAAAAAGATATAAAGGCGGCAAAGCTGAGCGTGTACCGCGGTGACCGCGAACATAGAAAATTTTAGTTTCGAATATATCTGTCTCTCTCACTCAAAATGAGAAGCGATGGAGATGGAGATAATTATAGGATTCGAATCGAAATTCGATGCTCGCGGTAGTGGTCATTCTTTTAACCTAGAATTTATCCTGAATATATTATTTATGTCAATATTGTTTGTTGGTCATCAACGTTGGCTGTTTTGCATTATTTTTGAATAAAGCACTATATTGGACTCGGCGCGAAGGGCCATTGCTGGCTTCGTATTAAATTAAACGGACTCCTAAAGTCGTCCGTTTAAACGTAATACTCAGCCATCAATGTGCTACTTCGGCTCCTCGACAATAATGTACTATTAATACCTCGATAATTATTTCACTTCTAATATAATACTTATCTACATCACTATATCTACAATGAGGGTTTCCGCGATCGAAATTTCCACTAGATGGCAGCACCGTGGCGACAGGTCCAGCTGTCACAATCCACCAATCATGTTTAACCATATATTTTTTGATTGGTGGATTTTGACAGCTGCTGCCAAAAAGACCTGTCGTCACGGTGCTGCCATCTAATGAAAATCTCAATCGCGGCAACCCTCATTATACTATAGTCAATATCACTAAGGTATACATCCGACTGCTTGTCCCAATACAGCTAGGTTACTTTTAAACTTGAGTCATTCACAAGTAAGGTGACAGCAGGGTGTCAACTATTGGGTATTAGCGTGTCGAGCACTAGACGACGATTACCTTACATATTATATGTATAATTTTTGAACCTTTACATTATTAAATATTGCCACTCGAACGTAAAAAAATGGTTTATCTCTGAATAAGTATATACCATTGTCTTTACAGCTTCACTGGAAACATTGTTGTTACACTTTACGACGCAGTGCAGAAAGTCTTGAAACGTTCGTCAATAGAGTATGTTGACACAAAGTTTCATTGTAGGTGTTCCGGGTCTAAAAGGTAGGTTCAATAATAACGTGTCAGTAACGTGCTCGTTCAAATAGTTGTACAACTTGTATTTCTACGAGTACGCCATTACCAGTCCTATGAAGCAACGTGTATTTCTAAGCCATTACCTGTCTTCAGCAAACTCAAAGTAAATTACTTATGGATTAGTAGACTTGATATTATATTTAATCCGCAAGTCTACATATATGTAACTGCAATCATAAAGTTATTGTAAGACTGGCCAAGTATCTACGTGTCGGACCATGTTTAATTAAGGGTATAATATTATCTTGTTTTTATTTTCATACTTTTTACACATGCTCATTGTTTGCACTTTCGCGCGAATATCATCGGTGTGGTGTCAAACAAGCATACAATCCACTTGATGGTAAGAGATGAAAAGAATCACAGAGCCTGATTGTAGTTTTAACCTTGATTATTTCATTAATGTCACAAAATATAAAAATACGTAAAGTACCTCCTAAAAAAATAACTGAGTAGGTACTTATACCATAATACTCAATCGTTCACGTAGTCCACCGTCCACTAAATAAATTATAGTTACGTGTCAAGTAGTGAAAGTGCTTCGGGTAAACATTGATTTAATGAATGTAAGGAGCTGCGCTGAATATGTTTGTACGGGATGAGGTTATTCGTCCTTCGAGTGTTGTTGAAGCCTGTACGAGGGATGGTTGAACCAGAAACTTAATAACGAAATAATGCTGCGAGGCGTGAAAATAGAAATGAGAAGATCTTTCTACTAGGATGATATATATAATTTAAACAGTAAAATTAACTAACATTTATCTATCATCAGTTTAAAATACATGTTTTAACCAGACACTACACTCGAGGACAATAAAAAAGGGTCATTTCGTATTACTTAACCCATTTTTTACTCCCAAGTTATTATTACAATTACTTTTGGTCTAAGCTTCCTTAGGTTGCGTGCTCTTTCGGAGGAGGAGGAATGTCGGACCCCTACATTCGCTGGATATACTAGTACGAGTAATAGTAATTTTATGATAATCAGAATCGCTCAAATCATATAGGCGTACTGGACAATGAATTAGCTCTTAAAATAACATTCGGTTTTAATAACATATTTCGGATTTCGGTGGTGACACGCGATTATCGTAGGTCAATAAGTCATCAAACTTTTTTTAACTCATCATAAAAAGTTAAGTAAAGAATAATACCCTGCCTAAGATTTCATTTGGTTTTCATAATTTCATATTTCGGATTTCAGTGGTGACACGCGATTATCGTAAGTCAATAAGTCATCACACTTTTTTAACTCATCATAAAAAGTTAAGTAAAGAAAGCCTAAAATTTCATTTGTTTTTAATAATTTCATTGTAATATTACTTTTTTCTAGAATCAAAATAAAATTGAATCCAAATTAAGAATAGGTTTGATGTTTTTTTATGTAGGTAGGTATGGTTTCAATCGATTCGTTTTGTTGTGAGGATCAAGGTCAAATATAAAACAAAATTTGACATTCGCACGTGCCGCACAAAAAGCCCCTAACAAAAAAAAACAGTCGAATTGAGAACCCTCCTTATTTTTTTAAGTCGGTTAAAAATAATATGAAACGGTGACGTCATCGGCAATACAGGGTGAAAGATAGATCGTCCAGTAACCTTTTTTTATTACTCTGTAACTGATCACCATTATCATAATGGTACTTTGTATTTGTTCAAAACAGAATGAATTCTATTTAGTTTTTTTAATTTTCAAGTAGGTATAATTAATCTTAAACTATGTAAATTATGGTCCCCGATTACTTTCGACATACTCTGTACGAAAAAAAATCGATAGGACATCACATTGAGTAGGGTGACCAAATTGTATACAAACATTTATTTTTTTACTTGTCATCGTAAAAAATACCTAATCCAATATTGGTGACAAAAAATTATGATTAACATAATTAGGTACATGTTTCAATTCTGTATCACGCCTTGATATCTTGCTATACGTCCCTGATTTCATCCTATATTATTTATTATTTTATTATTTTAACCGTCCTGTAGATACAATACCACAATTTATACTACGAATATAATCTACATAATTAAATATTCAATGTTAAACATGCATAATGTAAAATTTAACATGCAAGATTTATATTGCTTATGTATAATAATTATTCTATTCTATTTATATTTATATTATAATTTTTCATCTCACTTATTCGCACAAGTGTTTATTTTTAATTATTCTATACTATTTATATTGTAATTTATCATTTCTATACCATCACTCATTGTCTATATGTATGTACTAGACTCTACAGGTCATCCCATTGCTGGGCAAAGGCCTCCCCATAATGATCTTCCAGTTTAGTCGGTCGGCGGTGAGTCGCGTCCAGGTGACGCCTAACTCGGAAGTTCTGCAGCTCGTCTCGCCAGCGGACTCGCGGGTGACCACACCCGCGCTTACTATATCACGGAGCGCATTACGTGTCCTGCCCACTTCCACTTAAGTTTTTTAGCATGATAGACGACATCGCTAATCTTAGTTTGTTGTCGTAAATTTTTTATTCTATGCTTTAGTGATAAGTCCAGCATACACCTTTCCATTTTTCTCTGCGCAATTTTTAGTCATTCGTTTCACCTTGTGTAAGGGCCCACGTTTCTGCTCCATAGGTCATTATAGGGAGTAGACATAACATAACATAACATAAATACTCTTTATTGCACACCTCAAAATAAAGAAACACATAAAATACAAGTTACAAACAGAATAATCAGAGGTAAAACAATTGGCGGTCTTATCGCTAAAAAGCGATCTCTTCCAGACAACCTTTGGGAAGCGGAAACCATTGAAAATAATCAGAAATACGTAGGTGTTGCAAATTCAAATCAACAACCTAAACAATAATAAACTTACGCATATAAAATAAAAATAAACTAACATAAACCAGACATATATAAATAAAAATTGATAAATTAAGAACATACAATCTAGAAGCAAGATACCACAGGTAGTTACAAAATCCGTTTAATGGAGTTACAGGATAACGTATCATGGGAGAGACAGATAATATTCTTTAAGGTATTTCTTAAACACAGCAAGAGATTTAGCACGCCTTAAGTCTGAAGGTAAATTGTTCCAAAGCCTAACAGCTTGAGAAGTGAAAGAACTACTATAAAATTTAGAAGAAGAAGATGGGACACTGAGTAGAAAATTTTGAGAGGATCTGGCCGAAAGCAGGTAACTAAATCGTTCTTTGAGGTAACGAGGAGGTGCGGGATGAAAAAGAATGGTGTATAAAAGAGACAGAATGTGGGAATTATGCCGAAGACATATAGGAAGCCACTTGAGCTGAGAGCGGAAGATAGAAACGCGATCATACTTGCGTAATCCAAATATAAATCGGATGCATAGATTTTGAATGCGCTCAAGCTTGTTTAGCTGCTCTTCAGTGAGGTCAAGGTACGAAATATCGGCGTAGTCCAAAATAGGGAGGAGTAAAGTTTGAGCGAGCGCAATTTTGGTGGGAATGGGAAGAAAATTCCGGAGTCTTCTTAAAGACCCAACCGCGGCAAACATCTTCCTACTGACTTCGCTAATTTGAGGAACCCAAGATAATGTCCGGTCTATGATAATACCCAGGTTTTTCACTTGATCAGAAAACGGAATACGGACACCATCAAAGTAAATAGGGGCTAGATTTTCAAAATTAATTCTAGAGAGAAGTTTTGAGCTGCCGACAATGATTGCCTGGGTTTTTTCCGGATTAACAATAAGCCCAAAACTACGGCTCCAGTTTATTATGCTCACCAGGTCATTGTTTACCGTATTAATAACAGATGGAAGGTTGGCAATTTCACCCTGCGAATATATCTGAAGGTCGTCGGCATAAAGGTGATAGCGAGAAGTGAGTTTCTGAGTAATAGAGTTTATAAAAATGGAGAACAGCAAAGGAGATAACACGCCACCCTGTGGAACACCGGCCAGCGTGTCACACCAATCAGAAAGGGAGTCATCCACCTTGACATGTATTAAATACTTTACTCTTCAAATGGGTACTAATTTTTTATTTTTGAATATAAACTTTAATTGCCAAAATCTTTTCCAGGTGTTTGTGATACGTCTGTTTATTTTTTCTTGCATGTTATCATTTTGGAAGCTGAGAATTTGTCCTAAATATATGAAGTTGTTGACTGTTTCTATTTTTTCGTTATCCATACATATATCAAGATCTTTACCGGTGTTAGTCATGACCTTCGTCTTCTTCATATTCATGTAGAGTCCGACCATTTTGCATTGTACATTAAACTCAAGTAGCATGTCTTGTAGCTGCCTTTCCGACCTCCCAAATAGAACGATATCATCAGCGTATCTTATGTTACACAAATATGTTCCGTTAATCTTGACGCCTTTATCTTCCCAATCGAGGGTTTTAAATATATGTTCCAATACGGAATTAAATAGTTTTGGTGATATACAGTCTCCCTGTTTTACTCCTCGATTTATGTGGAACGGTGATCCAAGTTGATCTAGTTTTATTCGCGCCGTACTGCCCTGGTATATTTGGGCAAGTAGGCTTATACATATAGGCTCAATACCCTCTTTTTCTAGTGCTTGCCATGTTAGTTATAATGTTCTATAGAGTCGAAAGCTTTCGTAAAATTGATGAAAGCTAAAAAATTGGAATTTTATACTCTTTTACTTTTTCAAAAACTTGTTGCATAGTGTGTAGATGGTCGCTAGTGCTAAATCCGCCACGAAATCCCGCTTGCTCTACTGGCTGTTCTCCGTCGAGCTTGCTAGATATTTGTCGTAAAAGTGTTTTTGTAAAAGCTTTATATATATTACTTGTTAACGTTATAGGCCTGTAGTTGTTTATATCGTTAGCATCGCCTTTCTTAAAGAGTAGAGTAATTTCGGAGGACAACCATTGCTTCGGTATTTCTTGATTTTGAATAATGGTGTCAAATAGGTCCTGAAGGGGTTTTATTAAGCTTTCCTTTCCTATTTTAATTATTTCGCTATTTATGCCATCTGTACCGCTGGATTTTCCATTCTTCAAAATATCAATTGTCCTCTCTACTTCACTTTGTAGTATTAATTGTGGTCTAGTCCAGGTATGTCTATTTATCGTGTAGCTTTTAGTAGCTTCGGGATCCATTTTGCTTGAATAGAGTTCTGCGTAGAATTCGGTAGCTTCTGTAACAATGCTTTTCCGTTTTAGAATTGTTTCAGTCTGTGTTTTAGTAGAACTCAGAGACGTGATCCATATTTTTTTATCGGCTCTACATTTCTCTAATTTTTTTACAGCAGCGTCGTTTTCAATGAAGCGATAGATTGCATCATTTTCATATTTTCTACAATCTTTTCTAATTTGACGTTTTGTTTTTTTGTTTAGGTATTTGATAGTTTTTTTCTCTTGTTCCGTTATATTCGAAACTTTACTAAGTTCAGCTCTTTCCTTAATTAATGCGACAGTATTTTCCGAAAGTTTCTTTTGTTTTGTTTTCTTTACTGTTAGGTATTTATTCGCTGCAAATTTTATTTCTTTCATCAAGATATCGTACTTCGCTTGTACACTTGATGCTGACTTTACTTGCTCGTAGAGTGATGAATGTTTAAGCTCTTCGGCGAAAAGTTGATTGCAATTTGAGTTGGAGAACTGGTAAGTTTCCTTCTGCATTCGTATTTTTGGCTTCACCCGCACGTTGAGTTGTACTTTACATCTAAGGGCCCTGTGATCGGAGTAGAAATTAAAGTAATTTATAATCTCTACGCCTTGGAATTGTGAAAGATTTTTGATCCTATATTAGTCGCCCTCTTTAAAGTAAGAACCTATGGGAAAATAATAAAATTGCGATTTTGACCTGTGAAATATTGCATTTATTCAATGAACCGGTGGCAAGTAAGAAAATTAATACGGAGAGCCCTGCGGGACCACTCCGTAAACAATTCATTCACATAAACTTCATTAAACTTAACGTACGAGCTGTTTAATACTTGCTCTAGAATGTTTACAATAGAGCCATGGTCAAACAATAAAATAATTGAAAACTCTAATATTCGATCAATTTATTGTCAGTTTAAATTTTAATTAAAGTTCAAAAATTATGTAAAATTTTATATTATGCGTTACATTTTTATCTAGATACATTAACTTTTGATATTTTCATACTAGAAGAAACAAGGTCACACTGCTTCACCATTTCCCTATATGTATGTGTAATTACATAAAATTTGTGCCATAGCGGGACAGCAATATTGCCAATTTCATCATCATCATCTGATGCCTGTATCAGTCCACTACCGGACATAGGCCTCTCCCATGGCACGCAACTGAGCTCGATCCTAAGCTCTCCTCTTCCAATCTGTACCCGCTACCTTACGGATATCTTCACCCTACCTTGCTGCCAATTTCATAGACACCATAATACATTTGCAATAATTTAAAACAAGGTGAAAATCCTTCGTAAAAAAAATCCAATATTACCGAGTTTCGGATGATGGATGAAGCACATTAGCGGGAGAACGAAAGCGATAACTCAGAGGGATGAAATACCAAATCTAGGTATTGAATTTATAACTTTACATGCGGTTGAAATGAAGTAGCATAAATTGCATTTTTGGAAGCGACATAACATTGCGATGCATATATTTTTGTTTGTAGAACTTTTTTGACTACAGTCAGCGGCAGAAGTAACTTAACGGTGAGATGTTGTAAGGGTTTGTCTTTTTCACTTAGGAGTCGTGCCTCTTTTGTCACTCGCTCGTGCTAATAAACTTGTGCTGGTCAACTAATGACAGGAATGTTTCTGTATGACAAATAAGGGTGACTATTCACCAACACCCAAAAACCATTAAGTAACCATCTTTTAATACCTATGAATTAATTTAGAATCGGTACATATGACAATAATCGGTACACAACGAAAGCAAGAAATTTTGACGTAACCTTAAAATAATTGGCACAACAGTTGATGACAGAACGGTTTATGTATTATGTAATTGCAGACTTGATGTCATCAAACGACTAGTTTAAACAACGAAGCAGACATAAAAAGGTAACATAGCCTCTAATTTTATGGGTTAAACAAATCAAGCAGATTACAAGTCACCGTCAAAATTAGCTACCTACGGGAACTGACAATAAATTGACGATTTGTGAAAGAGCTCATATCCATTGCATGTTTAATTTTTGTTTATTTATTTATGATTTTTAGTTACTTTGTAGATGCAGACCATGTATATACTCGCAAGCTAAACTCATAAAAGAAGTTTTTGTTGAAATAAATTAGAAGCTGTTTGAACAATTTCATTTGAAATTAGCGATTGCAACTGGTTTACCTAAGACTACTATAAAACAATCTAAATGACGGAAATATAGTCTTAACAGTTCTTTTCCTTTTTTCTTCAAACCTTTTAAGTCGAATATAACATCGCGACGGTGGTATAATGGAAATATATTTAAAATTATTTTCGTAATGCCGTTTGTGCTTTTTACATCGCAGTCAATCATTATGACTTGAGCATTTGGATATATTGGACATGGAGTTCGAAACAGCTGATTCAATCCAACATGTTAATGCCTCGATTCAACAAAAGAAAAATTCAAATTTCAATTATTATTTGTAATTACTGTTTTTTTTTAAATTTAATAATAAAAAAAAGGATTCATCGAAGTGTAAACTTCTCAAAAGCGTTAAAAAGGCCTTGGCACTATTTTTTTAAGTCATTACTTCCACCATAAAGGTGAAGGCAATCATTGACAGGATGCCGAAAATATGGTAGTTTATTCAAATGCATGTTATTATTTCAGATTACCACCAAGGCAACAGATATTCTATCAAAAACTATCATTCGCGATGAACGTCTTCAGAATGGGAAGCCGAACTTGGTGGGGATTTCCTCCTGTTCGTAGAATTTTCAAGTGGAATGCGTCGTTAATGATGACCTTTACCCCCGTGTGTTTAATTTTACAATTTGTATACATGTACATAAATTTTGATGATCTCAACTTTAGAACTTTGGGCACTATGTTTTCAATTATTCCGGCGACTGCAGTCGTGATGGTATGACATTGTTTTATATAAATATAAAAAATAAATATATATTATAGGACATAGGATAATCTTACACAAACAGACCTAGTCCCACAGTAAGCTCAATAAGGCTTGTGTCGTGGGTACTAGACGACGATATATATAATAGATAGATATTGATAAATACCTAAATACATAGAAAACATCCATAACTCAGGTACAAATATCCGTGATAAACTCACAAATAAATGCCCTGACCAGGATTCGAACCCTACCTACTACTACTTTGTAGGCAGGGTCACTAGTGTCACTACCGACTGGACTAGGAGGCCGTTACATGTAAAGTTATGAAATAAATACATAATATACGAGTTAAACAAATCAATCAAAAAAATCAACTCATCATAAATAAGCGTAAATATGTTTATGTTATAGGCAAAGATGTTAATTTGCATGATACCTGCTTACCCTCAGATTATGAAGGAACTCATGGACAAAATCCACCTTTACAATTTCATGGATGATGACGACTTTTTCATCAAGAAGGTAAGTTGTTTAAATTTGCTTTTTAAACGTGTTTTTATCTCGTTTTAATACCTACTTATTAGACACTTTCAACCTATAAATCAGTTTTGCAAAAAATAACATACTTACTAAAATAACCCATTTTCCCAAGGTCTTAAAGAAGACTTACTTACTTTACTTAAAGTATCACTGTTTTTTAACTATTGACTGTTTTATTCAAATGGAAATGTATTTTTCTCTATACCAAGATAGTTTTACAAGTAAAACCTAAACCTTATTTTAGTCGACTCAATTATATATCAGACCCAGTGCAATATTTTCCAACGGCAGCTGTCATAGCGATAAGCAAGACATATTGCTTAAAAAGAAATAATCTAGTTTATTCGAAGTTTCAAAACAGGATCGGGAAATCGTTTCGTTTATTAGCTTTCATAAACAGAGGTTATACCAATCGAGTAAAAGTACATCTGTATATTATAAAATAATTGGTTTTAAACATAATATGATTCTGGAATGCGTAAAAATTCATGCTCGTGAATTCAAAGATCTGCTGATTTTAATTAGTTAAGATGAATATAAAATTAAATAGTTTATTATCAGCAAGATAATAATTAACTCAAACTCAAATGATAATAATATAATGATATCAAACTCAAACTCAAAATGTCTATTTGCTAGACATGCATGCAAATACAATTTAAATCAAAATATTTACACATATTTGTATGACATTACAGTAACATGAACAGTGTGTAAATCCAATAAGTACGACTACGAGCAATAAATTGAACCAGATATAGGATTTAATAGTTTTATCACTAATTTAGAGCTGTTTAAGTTCCACCTAATAATGCCCTTTAATATATTTTTTTAAATTTGATGTACTGCAAACATGCAAACGTTTACATTACGGGCCGAATTATTTTGTATGGTTAAATATTTCGTCGTAATTGTGAGAAATAGTTGTCTATATATTTATTTTGTCCTATGCTACCCACAGTTTAGAGGTGTGCCCGTATTGGATTTACATACTGTACAATAAAATCAAAACGTATATAGTTAGCATAGATCATAAAATTCATAAACAACATGTCAGGATTTGAGATATATATTTTTTTATACAGATATTAGACAGAATAAATAAAAAGTCTGAAGAAATGTACTATTTATTTATTATTCTTTCAGAAATTAATTCAAGTTGAACGCCACACCCGTTGGATCTCGCTGTGTCTCACCACTTTCATTCTTTTTGATTGGCTACTATGGATCTTTGTCCCTCTTATGAATAATATTAAAAATAAAGAACTTATAGAAAACCGGTCCGTACGGATGGAAACCTGCTTATATTTATGGATGCCGTTTGATTACGGATATGATTACAATACCTGGGCAATCACTCACGCTTTAAATGTGTATTTTGTTGGCATTGGGTGCTGTGTCTTTGCGCTATATGATTCTATTAACTTTATATTCATTTTTCACTTCCTGAGTCACATAGATATACTAAAATACAAGATAAAAAGGTATTTTGCTACAAAAATAGATGAATCTGCAACTAAAACAAATATTGTAAAAATTATAAAGTATCATTCATTTATTTTAAGGTAAGTAATATGCTTTATATTGACTATTTTTATCCCTCGACGTAAAAAGAGGGGCGTATAAGTTAGACCGCTGAACGGTTGAATCAATGTAAATGCGGTTATTGTTTGAAAGCAGGTTTTCTATTGAGTTATCATAGACATGTTTCATCAAAATCGGTTTAGCAATTTCGGGGTTTTTCATTTTTATAATTTATTATAAATAGTCCCTTTTATATCTGTCCACTTTAACTACTCCTGTAATAGCTATACGATGACTTATATACTTTTTTATTTATTTAGTTGAAAGTAATTTAGGTAAACAAATAAATTATAAAATTTACATAGAAATACATCTAGACCATACAAAATACAAACAATTAATTAGAAATATAATATAATTTTATCGAATTTTATTGTTCCAGAACGTTTAAAGATATGCAGGCGGCATTTGGAATGAATGTAGCAATAAACTATGCTCATAACCTCATCGTTGATAGCTTACTCTTATACCAAATAATGATTGGGGTATGTTCACTGACTACTAAATTTATGTAACTAAAATAAGTAATTATATTGAACCTTACACAAGTATCTATATAATATGTAGGTATCTAAATAGTGGTAAAATATGAGTCATCCGCATACTATTAAATAAATTTTTGAAGTAGCGGTTACACTTTTCGAGCGACATGTGAAGTGACTAAGATTGAAAGATACGTGAGTGTAACCGTTATATTTTATAGTGTTAGTAAGTCTCACGAAAGTTTATAATCATCCGCATATTTCATCTAAAGAGTATCTACTCGTATGTCTCATTTACAAGTAATGAGTACCATCGCTTATTGCATCATTTATATAAAGTGAAAAAATATATATATATATATATATATATTGAAATGGCCTTAAGAAACCAGACCCCTAAATTAAAAAAAATACGGGTTTTTATAAGTACGAAATCAAAATACAATGATACCAGTCGATTTCTCACATTTAGCTTTAAAATAAATTGTATGGCAACTATATTACATCGTAAAACCCCGTCACTTCGACAACTGGTTTTCTACACTTTTGCCATTATAAAAATACCTTTATCTCTATTTTTACACTATTTAAAATCAAAATGCCGCTACTGTACAACAAACGTGTTGTCTGTCCAACTAAAAAAAAGGCACTGATCAAATGATCATAGACGGCGTGAAGTTAGCCATATTTGGTGCGAGAATATTGCAATGCATGAAAAATACTCTTTATTTAGTAGTTTTCTGCGGAACCTGCCCTAATATCTAGGCGGGAATTTTAACTTTGAAAAAAAAATGTGCGAAGATAGGAGCGCAGGTGAAGATACGGGGTTTTACGGTACCTAAACGCAATATTTCACGATCAAAATCACTATTTCGTTATTTTCCCATAGTTTAAAAAGGGTGACTAATGAAGGGAGACGTCACAGTTTAGTATTATTTTGTTAGAAGCGCTTTGTGCGGCAAGTGCGAATGTTAGATTTTGAATATCATTTCATATATAGTACTATAGTGTTGCTTTAACGTAATTGACCCCATATAGATATTTCATCCTCACAATAAAACGAAACGATTAATCCATACATAAAAAAAAATCATCACGCCTATTATCGACAGGTTGCCGGCAAAGTAATTGGTAACCACCACGAATTGCGTACGTTTTGTATACGTGCTGTTCCTACATTGAAATTAAGAAACATGTAAACCTTTTCAACCTCTGAGAATTCAATGAAAAATTAAGAATATTTATTGAATGTATGTAATCGCAATTTTGAAATTATTAAATTTAAGTTTACGGTACACAACGTGATGAAACAGCAGACATCGCAAAGTAATTTAATTTTTTATTTATTTAATTTTTATTTTGTAAAAATATATCCTGTACATTATTTATTAAAGAACCTACTTACGAGTAAATATTACTTAATGTTAGACGGGCCTGTTGCCAATAAGTAAGATGGGTTTAGTAGTAGTTAGATTTGAACACTTTCCGTACCACCTAGTGCTACGCGCTACGCTCGTAGCCCGTAGCCACGTATTTGTCGCATGTAGCGCGTAGTAGCTACGAAGAACCCGACAGTCGTGAAAGTGTTAATGAAGTGAACCATATATTTTTGTCATGGAAACATTATCTATTCGGATATCTCTGTGTTTAAACAACATTTGTCCGCCAAAATGATCAAAGCAATGCACGATAATCGTTAGAGCTCAAGATGGCGACGATGTCCTGGGAATATTTTTTTGTTTTTT
The DNA here is from genome assembly GCA_947086415.1 of Pammene aurita. Lineage (NCBI taxonomy): Eukaryota > Metazoa > Arthropoda > Insecta > Lepidoptera > Tortricidae > Pammene > Pammene aurita. The sequence continues at coordinate 25,213,504 of OX352290.1, forward strand.
TTTTTCATTTACGTAGTTCAGTGTGTAATATTGATAGCGTCTTGTGTGGTGATCTAACGAACAAGTGTGCAGCTAATAAAAAATCAGTCTCAAAACGCGCGGAACCACCGCTTAGTTGAACAAACGGTTATCCATGGCTCGGCCACAATTTTTTGTTTGTAGGTTATCAGTAAATATAACCTTACAATCAGCAAGGCCTCTACCGAACAATTTACCTATATTTTATTTTATTCGTAAAACTTTATGGCAAAATTCCCATTGCTGTGTACAAAGGGAGAAAAAAATACCAATGCATAATGGAACTGAAGGTATGTAAATTAAGTCAAATATTTTTCAATATCCTCGAGTTAGCAATATCCTTTTCCCCGAGTTACAGAAAATGTTTTTCATCAGACTTACAAGCTACAAGATTCGAAGGGAAATAAATAGTAAATACGCGAAATTACATGATTAACGTCTGTGAAAATGAAATTATGTCAAAAATTCGTCATGAAATTTAATGATGAACAAAATGATTAACGTCTGATTTTCTTTTTTTTTAAACAAATATGTATTTAACTTGGTTCGTCTGAGTCTGTTATAATTTAAAAAATCAAAAACTCCCGTGGGAGTAAAATGCGATTTTCCTCCCGCATCACTAGCGTAAAAATAGCACGCTTTATGAATAGTAAAATTCATTTACGATAGACCCGTCTCATAAATAGTTGATGTATAAATATGCGTAAATGTTATAGTTACATATTAGTACCTACTAGTACGAGTACTGTCAAGTTATAGGAATTGTATCAAGGCTTGGATAAAAATCAACAGATTTTTTTTAAATCTTTTGGCTACATGTCCCCGGATATACGAGTATATAGGCATTTCTTCTCTGGGGTAGTACTAGTGGGAAAGCCGATGATAAAGAAAATCCAGTGAGTGCTGAGAGGTTTATCAACACTATGCAAATACGTTACATGATTAATATAACTATGTTAAACAGTTTGTTACCAAGCTATTTACCGCATACGACAATGTTACACTAGGTACACGCTTAATGAGGCAAGTTTTGAAACTAATCAGTCATTATGCCACGTAAAACATGCTAACTGTTTTGTGTCTTTCGATTTTGTGTGATATTTAGATGGTAAAAGTGTTTTTATCTACACTCATATTGTAAGTTCTCTAAAACGTGTTCGAAAATGGTAGGCAATGGCTAGCATTACCACGACCGATTTTACTATGATAAGCTTTTTATCCGTGGCAGTAACGTAATTTTAACTTTTCATGCTCAATTATTGATGTGCTATGAGTTTTGGTAACATAATGTACACCTGCACCCTCCCGCGCTACCCCCGACAGCCCGACACGCGCCCGCGCGACCGCCGGCACAATCGAGTTGGCCATGGGGCGGTGCAGTGGCGGCCACGGCATGTATGATAAATAATATGAGTGTAGATAAAGCAGTGTATGCAACTGTACGTAATTAGGCCTTAAAACACTCGTGTGATCTTATTATGAAATTCGCCTGCGGCTCATTTCATAAAACCACACTCATGTTTTAAGGACCCTTATTACGTAACAGTTACATAAACTACTATAATCTTATAGGATTAGATACAAATGCAGCTTTTAATGGGTAGCCAATAATTATTATCGGTCAACTCATGCGATAACTTAGTTATAACTTAACTCACGCGATAATTAGTCCCCGCGTTGGTTTAAGCTCTTTCATAATAACAATTATGTATTCTTAATGAGTATGAAAATGGGTTACTTCGTATAAAAATCCATACATGAGGACCGTTTTTACTATCCGAGTGTCGCATAAATTACTATCATTATGTAATATTACTGAAATTAGCTCGGCATAAGAGCATAAGAGTTTTAGCATGCTTTTGGACGAAAACTATATGGGAAATATAGTCTACGACATGTTGGCTGCAACAATCACCCAGGGGATATGCGGCATGAGCATGACCGGCATGACAGCCTACTGTTTCGTTTAGACAAGTTTGGTTTGCTAAAATGTATTTCTTTTATTTCAGGATAAAGCAAACAGACTGTCATACATTATTATGATGCAGTTTCACATGGGAGGCCTGATTTTAATGTCGCTAGCATTAGAACAGATACGTATTAAGGTAATTTTCGCAGGCGCCCATTTTGCATCGGCAAATCGTAGGTGTTTGTGAGCCGTTTGATGAAAAGTTTAGGTATAGATGACAATTATTTATAGTTCAGGAATATCAAAATGAGGCACTCCGTACATAATGTTTTCATACAAGGTGACCCATTTTCATTGTTATTGAGTGTAAGTAGTACTTATAGAACACCAGAGCCCACGAATGTTCATAGTTTTGCTACATCATTCGGCACCATTTCTTTTAGTTCGGCTTTTAGCACATAACCATTAGTAACCAATACGGTCACAATTGTAGCAGACCAGATTCAAAACTTTATGTTGATTCGATATGAATAAGACTTTGTTCCTAAGAGTCTGCGTCTTGCTCGTATTAAATAATATGCAAATGCGGGTTCATTAATTACAATGATATTTATTTTTATAGACGGATGACCTATCGCTAGTGCTCTATAACGTGCCTTGGGAGAAGATGTCGATATCTAATCAGAAGTTACTATTGCCGATCTTGCGGCGAATGCAGACTCCTTTGGTGTTTAAAGCATCCGGCGGGTTAAGGGCTGGAGTACGGCCTCTGGCATCGGTAAGTTACTTTTGAGGTTTTATTTGGCATTAGCATTAAAAATGCTATCATGAGACCAGTTTTTTTAATAGAACGATTAATAGATATATTGTGATGTAAATAAGAATCTTTCTTAAACCTTCAAACCTCCTTTGGATATTTGGGTATCCTTATAAAAATTGATGAAAAATTTATACTTACTTGAAAGTGTTTTTTATATATAACGACGGTAGCAAACAAACATAAGGCTTGTCTGATGGTAAGCAGCTTCTGTAACCTATAGACGTCTGTCACTCCGGAGGTTTCACGTTGCAGACCATTCATGAAAAGTAGGATTCACTGTGTTAACGGCTAAAGGGACAAGGGCTCCCTCCTCGTCAAGGGGTCATCGCGTGTTTCTTCTTTGAGCTCTCTGGTAACCTTACTCACCGGTAGACACAACACTATGAGTAGGGTTAAGTGCTATGTAGCTGTGGTTTTCCGTAAGGTGGGAGTACTAGTACTACCACTGTAAGTAGGGTTAAAATAATTTGTGATTACTTTTATTTCAAGAATTATCAATTGGTATTTTATTTCAGATTCTCAAATCTACTTTTTCATACTATGTTATGTTGAAATCGAGCATAGAATAGATATCGGATGGGTAAGTAATCAAACGTATACGAACTTGTGGTATATAACTCATAATATAACATTCAGTAAGTATAAAGTGCGAAACGTATAAGATAAAAATATATAAGTAATTTTGTAATAGATATTGAATATAAGATATGATATCTGTTAAGATAATGATCATTTGGTATAATGTTAAAATTATATAATATAATTATCATTCACGGCCTCACCTATTCTAACCTAACCTAACCTATTCTGGTAGCAGTTTTTTTTGTGTAGGGGGTCACAAATAAATACCTAACCTCGCCTCTTTCCAATAGTATATTTTGTATAGGGTCGTAGTATTAAGTTAGCTTATTAAACTTCTTTACGGTTTCTGATCATAATTGGAGATATAATACGATATATTAATTTAAATACATAGTAAAGGTAATACAAATTAGTCAAAATATCTGTTATACGAAACGACGATATGGATAACGTATGTTTTATTTTTTTTACGTTAAAATAATAAAAACATGAGGTTAGTTCGTTATATCTAACGTTTTTATACCTTTAGAATGTTTGAAAATTGAAATTATACCAAAAGTTTGTGGACGTTATAAGACGCACCAATATCGGAATTGTTTTTTTTTTAATTCAATTTATTTATTAAACAGTAATTACAAACAGTAGTTAGTATTTTAAGTTCATGACAGCTCCAGCTCGGTCGTCGGGATGATGTTCGCTCGACAACCTTATCCAAGTTTAGCTTGAGTTACGCGCCTTACCGCTCAGCTACCAGCCTTCACGAATTTGTTAATTAGGTACTTACCTATTTTTGACGTTTTCAAGCCAAAGGTCATTATCAGTTGTTAATAAAGTTTATTTCTAAATGATTTCATGGCAGTGACAACCGACAACGATGTACCTTTGACTTGAAAACATCACATGTTATGGCATAAATAAATGAACTTGTAAAAACATGTGTATTATTTTTATCTTTATCTGAGACCTCGTTGAATTAATTCATTGAAAACAAAAGAAAGAATGGGAGTTATGTTTAATTTTGTATTATTTACGTTTTACTTGTACTATGGGTATTATTTTTGCGTGGGATCTAGACACGAGCTTCATATCCATTTATTTAATGAGTCGGCAAGTAAGACAATGGACGCAGAAAACCTTACGGGGGCACTCTGATACAATTCATTCACATAAACTTCACACTTAACGGCGTAAGCGTTATCTACTGTAAAATATTATTCGACTCAGCCCCGAGAAAGCTCTGCAGCTTCTAAATGATCAACAAAGTTGGATACTTTTCAGATATAATTTTATAAATATTTAAGCACTACATGTTTTTCGAGAAAAAGTCGAGTGTTAGAACTTACACTGTTCTCGGGGCTTATGGTACTGAATTTGTTTGGTTTAATCATTTTTTATGAATGCTTTAGAAATTGATTAGGCTTAAGAGGCTGACAACACTCGATGATCTTCAAATTGAATTTACTTAAAAAGTTTTTTAGCTAAAGCTATTTGTTTCGGGACAGTAAAATAAATTTATATTAATATCCATCATAATATTTGGAACAACTATGTTAATTCCGATACCCAATTGGACAAAATCGGCTCGATAGAAAATAATTCCAAAGTTACATCTTAAAATTAACTTTAAACAGTTTTATGTCTTTAGTTTTTTGACTTATACCTCTGTAATTAAGGACAATATTCCACCTAAATATAATAATACTAAAAAAACTTCGTTTTTAGGGTTCCGTAGTCAACTAGGAACCTTTATAGTTTCGCCATGTCTGCCCGTCCGTCCGTCCGTCCGCGGATAATCTCATTGACCGTTAGCACTAGAAAGCTGAAATTTGGTGCTAATGTGTACATCAATCACGCCGACAAAGTGGTAAAATAAAAAGTGAAAAATATGTTTTATTAGGGTACCTCCCCTATACGTAAAGTGGGGAGTGTTTTTTTTTTTCATTTCAACCCTAACGTGTGATATATTGTTGGATAGGTATTTAAAAATGAATAGGGGCTTACTAAAATAATTTTTTGATAATGTAAATGTTTTCGGAAATAATCGCTCCAGAAGTAAAAATATGAAAAAAATCTCAAAGTATAACTTTATAAAAACTTTCTAGGAAAATTATTTTGAACTTGATAGGTTGAATAGTTTTTGAAAAAAATTACAAAATAATTTCTGAACCAAGTTTTGTAATTTAACCGTCTAAGCAGGTGATTATTGTACCTGTAATTTCTACAAAATCACAATGAAATGACGTGCTTTCAAATAAAGTAAAAACGTATTAAATTTAAACTTTCTTGAGACATACTATCACTATAAAATATAACGGTTACACTCACGTCACTTTAGTCACTTCGCGCGACATGTTTCGGAGAGCTTAGGTCTCCATCTTCAAGCACTAAGAGTGCTATTTCGAACCGGCCCGTTGCGCGCTGTTGCACGACGCGTTGCTGACTGGCCTGCGTCCCGCTCGCCGCGCAGCTCGTGTCGCCCGCTCTGACAAAGCTTGTTGAGGGTGATCTTGCGCCGGCGCTGCTACCCTGCTTTGCAGCGCATTCGGTTCATCCGACATGAGCGACGATAAGCAAACCACACTCACTGTGTCCACTAAACTCTCACAGCACACGCAGCACTCTCGCAGCGCGAAGTGACTAAAGTGACGTGAGTGTAACCGTTATATTTTATAGTGAAAGTAAAAACGGTGAAAATCGGTTCACGCAATAAAGAATTATCCCATAAAAATCATCTTCCATACTTTAAGCTCGCGTGCAATAGTTTACTTAATTTGCCGATAGATGTCGCTGTACGTGGAACGCTCATATCATATCCTACATGGCGGTGTTATTTTAACTCTTAAGTGGGGACGCTTACTGTTACGGACGGAAAACTACGGAACCCTACACTGAGCGTGGCCCGACACGCTCTTGGCCGGTTTTTTTTTTATATTTCTCAATTAATGCGCTGTTTTTTTTTTAATTCATCATTTTGAACTGAAAAAGATAGCGATGGAATTTAGCTGTTGTCATCCCCATAAATAACATTTGTTAAACTTTCAAACTAAAACAAAATAACTGTGTGTACTGTAATATTGTGTGAAAATCTATGCCGAATATGCTCGGCGGTGCTAATATATACGATTATAAAAGCTCTATCGAAAAATAAGCTAGGAGTATGGTCTACAAAGTCTCAATTTAAGCATTATAGTCGACGAGTAGAAAAAAGGACTATATAGTAACAAAGCTGGCACTTATGGACTAAGAGCTGGCCACGTCAGATATGACACAATAATGAGAGCAACGAAACCCGTCTAGTAAGATTACAATACTATCCTTATTGCTGGAATCGGGCATCTGGCAGCTTTTAATGGGTGGAGGTCAAAGTAACAGACTAGCAAAATTTTTCATTTGGAAAAAAGTAGTACCAAAATAGGTAAAAACTGCGAAAATTGTTTTATTTATAGAGGACGGGGCCTATATTTTAACATTAGAACAAAAAACATTGTGTATTATTACGGAAACAGAAACAGTAGACGACAAACTATGAATTACGTCATACGTCGTTTTGGACTACTTTCCCCAATTAGAAAGTTTTGGCAATGATAGATTCTAATAATTTATATCATTTCTCATAATACTGCATCAAAACCAGAACTCTAGGATTTGTATTCTTCAAGTAGTTTGCATTCTTTGCCCTCCACCACCTTACAGCTGCCAGATGTCCGGATCTAGAAATAAGCATAGTATAGCAAACTAACGAGAGTGTTTTCATCGCTCTCATTATTGTGTCACATCTGACGTGGCTAGCTCTCCGTCTATTAAAAAAATAGGTAGGTGAATTCGTAATGAAGACGATTTTACAAAGAACATGATTTTATGGTTCTTAAGATGCAGCACATGCTTCTGTTTTTAAGGGTTTGTTCCTGATTCGCCGTATTCCTGTTTCGTCGGATTCCTGTTTCGTCGGATTCCTGATTCGTCGTATTCTTGTTTCGTCGGAATTATATACATATAATTAAATATGTCGTGCAGTAAACCAGTATTAAATGTAATCAACTAATCACGCATACATGTATAGTTTCATTGGGTCGTGGTAGAACCTTATTGCAAAATGTCAATTTTAGACAAGCAAGCAAGACGTAGCTCGTGGGCATCATCTATACATATAATAATGGAACTTTTTATTGGTATCTTTTGTGCATAGTTTGTGTTTCACCATTTATAATAATAAATATTATAGGACAATCTTACACAAATCGACCTAGGCCCACAGTAAGCTCAATAAGGCTTGTGTTATGGGTACTAGACGACGATATACATATAATAGATAAATATGGATAAATACTTAAATACATAGAAAACATCCATAACTCAGGAACAAATATCTGTGATAAACACACAAACAAATGCCCTGACCAGGATTCGAACCCGGGACCACCTGCTTCGTAGGCAGGGTCACTACCGACTGGGCTAGGAGGCTGTTAAAAATTTGTATTTAATCCTTTCTCATTTTCTCATGGGTTGGCTGGAAGAGATCCCTAGCAGGGATAAGCTCGCCTTTGTGCATATCTTTTATATATGTTACTGTTGTTTTTATGTTATACCTACTTGTTTATGTGCAATAAAGTGATACATACATACATAATAAAGCTGAAGAGGGTCGAAAGTCTGTACATGGAAGATATTAAAAAAAATGTGACTAGGGATACTTAAAATCGATAACAGAACACGATCGAACAGTTTTAAGAATTTTTGTCTGTTTGTCTGTTTATTTGGCCGCGTGAAAACGGCTGAACTGATTTTGATAAAAACTTCACTAGCAGGTTCATTTCATTTCTGGTCAACATGTACGGAAATAAAAATACAAACTTTTTGGTTTTAAGGGGGTGAAAGGTCTTTACAAATGAATGGGTTTCCTAAAACAAATTTTCAATAAAAGCAATAGTTTTCGAAATAAGTAATGTTTTATAATATTTATAATAACAGGTTGAAATTAAAAGGACTTAAGTGACGCAAAATATCTTATAAAAACCGACCTTTTTTGTGGGTGTATTTTTACGAGCCGAAAACTGCAGAACCATAACAATACATTGAGAATGGCCTATTAAGATTGGAAAAATCGTGCGATTGTCGGGGTGCGATTTATAGAAAACTACTATAAAACTGCCTTATATTATATCCCTGTCCTGTAATTAAATAAATTAAATGAAAAATATTTATTTAGTACTTTGGCTTTTATAACTGACGTTTTTTGTGGGCCTATTGTTACGAACCGGAAACTACAGAACCCTATATTGAGCATGGCCTGACATGCTATCGGGCGGCGTTTAAGATAAAAGCAAATTGTGCGATTGTCGTAGTGCGATTTGTGTAAGTATAAAACTGCCTCATACCCCTGTCCTGTAATTAGTAAGAGAAACTATCCATTATCGTTTCCAAGCTTGAAAAAAATAAAAACTGGCCAAGTGCGAATTAGACTCGCGCCCTGAGGGTTCCGTTCATAACATAAAGTTTAGTTCACAGAAATAGAGCCCGTACGGAAAAAGAAATGTCGTAATGTATGGAAGCCCATACATTCTACGACACTTCTTCCGTACAGACTGTTTTTCTTTCTTATTTCCGACTCACGCTTGACTGAAGAGTTCCATTATTTTTCCTGTAATCTTTGGGTAAAGGACTTATAATCAGGATTTTTAATTACTGTTTGCCCCTGCAAAGAGTAGTTCAAATATCTATGGCGGAAGCAAAAATAGTTTTGTTAGAGTGTGTCACGTGAAGCCGAGGACAAAGGGGGCTCCGGAGGGCGAAGCTCCCGTAATAAGAAAATAATTTGAACTAACCTGTGCAGAGGCAAACAGTGATCAGTCACACTATTTGCCTCTGCACAGGTTAGTTCAAATGCCTATGGCGGAAGCAAAATTGGAATAAGGGCGAAAAAACTATTGATTTTGGAAAGTAGTTTTAGTTTCATATCCATTTGCCATACTTTCAAGTTCTTCCTCCAGGCAGGTAGATAGTGGGTAGAAAAATTAGGGGTACATACCAGGCGAAGCCTCGGTCACAGCTAAATACATGTATGATTAAAATTCTTGATAAGATCTAAACATCACCGTATGTAAGAGTAATACGTTAAAATAAATAAATTACTATTTTACCACGTAGAAGGAGGTTTTATTCTAGATTTAGGTATTAATATAATCTAATACTGGCCACTTGTATGCTGTGAACATTTTATCAGCTATTAATTGTTTTGTTTATAATGTCATTTGATTGTCAATAACACTAATTGCGAGAAGTGTGCGAATGTGTTTTGATCTAATTTCATAAAAATGGATATTGACGAAACTGAAAAACTAGTTTTTATAGACAGTAAAAGAGGAAGCAGAAGAGTCTTGTTGCGGGGAGGTTACAAGTATAATTTCGAAAAACAAAACAAAGGTGGTTCTACTAACTGGAGGTGCTCTAACAGAACGATCTGCTCAACTTCCATTTCTTTGAACAAAGATGAGAAAGTGATCAGGGAGTCAAATCACGTGTGTAAACCAGAATTCATGAAGAGAGAGGTCGAGGCCCATCTAAACGTATTGAAACGCAAAGTATGTGATAGCATGAAACCAATACCAGCGATTTTTGAAAATTGTGTCCAAGATTTTGCTGAAAAGTGTGGTGGAGATTTTGATTATTCGCTTATACCGGACTGGAAGACCAAAAAAACGGCTCTATATAGTGCACGAAACAAGGATCTCGGTGTAGAAAAGTGCACATTTAATAATTTAAGTGATGTGGTAATTCCTGAAAAGTTGTCTGACAGTTTTCTTATATGTAACGATGGAGGCGTCGATAAAATTTTGATATTTAGTACACCATCTGCTATGCAAATTTTATCGGTACATACTGAATATTTTGGTGACGGCACATTCAAGGTGGCGCCGGCTCCGTTTCTACAACTGTATACGCTGCAAGTAAACTTAAGTGAAACGTCAGATAGCACATGTTTTGTTCCTGTAGTTTACGTCCTTTTGCCTAATAAGGAAGAAAATACGTACAGACGGATGTTTTCATTATTGAAAAGTGAATTCGGCCAAGAAATTAAAAAATATAAATGCGATTTCGAAATTGCTGCTATCAACGGTCTAAAAGCTGAACATACGAATGTCGTAGTTACTGGTTGCTACTTCCATTACCAGAAAGCCTTATGGGAAAAGTCGAAAAAGTTACGCTTGGTTGAAACTGAAGAAGGTAGAATTTACACAAAATTATGTACTAGGCTGGCTTTACTGCCTAGGGAAGAAATACCAGCGGCATATTTAGAAATTTCCGAAACGCTACCTGACGATCCAGCGATGATTCAATTCCACAACTATTTTTTGAATTTCTGGATGAGGCAAATTACTGGTTCAATGATTTCAGTAAGCGAAGACGAATACCGGACTAATAATGCTATCGAGGGATGGCATAACCGATTAAACCACAGAATCCGCAAGAAGCCATCCCTTTTTTTATTCATTCAGTTACTGAGGATCGAAGCTCAGTTTCAAGATATAACCATTCGAAAAATGCAACTACATTCTTCAAATGTTACAAAAATACGCAAAGCAATGGACATGCAAAAGTATAAGCAAGAAAGATCAATCGTCAACGACTTAGTTGAAAATAAAATTACCATTTTAGATTGCTTCAATAGGCTCTGTGCATTGATTTGATTTGCATGTGTATATATCATAATTTTATTTTTCCAGACTTCTGTTAAGTTTTGTTTGTAATTTTTCGTTTGTAGGTAAATAAAGTGAAGACACGGTAATTACATAGTTTCATTTCATATTGACAATTCAACGAATCAGGAATCCGACGAAACAGGAATCCGACGAAACAGGAATACGGCGAATCAGGAACAAACCTTTTTAAGTACATACCCATTAAATCCTCAGACAAACTGCAAGCAATGGGTTAATTAAGACTGGTGGATATACATTTTAGTAGTTTCTAGGTATTTTTTTTAGTCTCAACATATAATTCTCAGCCCTAACACAATAACTACGTGTTTGTTCCAAAATAACAATATTACAAATGCAAATGTAACTCTCTCTGTCTGTCTGTTTGTAACCTCTTCATGCTTAAACCGCTGGAATGATTTACATTTCTGATATCTCACCACAAAAACTGTCAGCTCATCTAAAATAAATCATTTGCGCAAGTGATGACGAAAGTACAAAACTTCATACATCATGGATGAATTTACGAGCGGTGAAGTGATTTCGCAGCCAATAGCGAGTAAGCGTTCATAAGACGAAAGTTTCTCGCAACTGCTTCTTCATAAAAGAAAACGGGTGAGCGACTGAGCACGTCGCAAAAATATTGGCCACGTCGGACCAACCTTTGAAGTGGTACCTTGCGACTTTTATTTTGGATGGATTATAACCGTAATAGCAAACAACGAGACATAAGTAATGCCCTGCTGTAATGGATCCAAGGCATCCATATAATGCTTATTTCAATGGACGGTAAAGTTGTTCGATATTGTGACATTGCTATTAACTTTATGTAGGAGTTAATTTCATTTTCAGTTTCAGGAAAAATTATGACTTTACGATTAAGCTTTCATGAAAAATTATACTGTAATATTAAAGTTCGAATTATAACTCGCCTGGAAAATATGGAGTATCATAAAGTCAATTAGTAGTTATGTCTTAATTCTCATAGCTTTGGTGCAGTTCGGGAAGGAGAATTTAGTGTTGAAATAAATACTGAAAACTAGCTTTATTTCAAGTGGCATTTCTAAATAATATGCCTTTTCTTTTAAAAATTGAGATAGTAATTCATTCGGAATACAGATAATAGTATTTTCCAATAAATTTTGGATCCTAAAAATCTAACCTCGAATTTATAGATGTTAGTGTATGTAGCAGAAAACAAATGATAAAGTAAAATCTAATTCCTTGATCGAAATAGGCGTTAAAAGTAACACGGTTTATTATAAGACCGAATAAAAATAATAGTTATTTTGGAAGATTTGGTTAAGAACAGTATTGTGTCATAAACACGTGAATATTTACTTCTAAGTACAAATAAATGTTTTCATTCGATAAACAATACAGTCCTCTTAGCATTCCTATTGATATTTATTATAAATATACGAGTTTTAATAATTATTGGTAAAAATCGACCATGCGGCTACATTGAATTTGCTTTCGTTTCCTATAGAAACACTATTGTATGTATATTTCATTATAATATATATATTCCCTATATTTTTAGCGTATTTATCCACATGTAGTTTCTAAGTTTTATTCAGCAATTTACCAGAAAATCCTGAAATTGTAATTATCAATTAATAATTTCACATAAATGCGGGTAGGAATAATCTTGCAGCGCGCGAGGTTAATCTTAACCCACCCGCATATTTGCTTAGATTTTCGCAGGCGATCGAGAAGCGGTGCGCAGACGACGAGTGAGGAGTTCACACGAATTTGAACCCTGTCTGTTAGACATTTATTTGGTTTTAGTATATACAGGTTGGATCATCAACCTTATTATTTAGATAACTAGGTTCAATAGCGGAATCGGATGAGTAATCGGTAAGATTTTTACAGAGACGTTTGGATTAAAGCTACAGAGGGGAATGTAGGTGATTGTGGGGGACAGGGTACGGAAATTATAAAAGCGGGTGGTAAGGTTCGAACTTAACTTAGTTAGAACGAGATTTCAAGACATCAGCATTTCTCAGCCAAGGTCGAGGTCTACAACTTTAGGTAAGTCCTTTTAAATATTTCACTTTTATCTTAATTGTTTGTCGTGTACTAGCATTTTATAATATCATTACTAGTGAAGCGTACGAATATTATAATAACGGTCAATACCCTTCTTTTATTAATTGGGATATTTGGGTACTAATATTACAGGCGTTACGCTTATTTACCTGCAGTGAGTGTTAGAATATTGAGGGATATATTATTAATCCACATATGTAAATATTTTAGCTGTGTTTGGGATTACAATAAAGAAGGGATCTGCGTTGCTTAATATAATTAATTAAGTACTATTTCAACTATTACTGAGCGAGCGAAGCGAAGCACTATTCCGCTGTGCCAAGAGCCGTCCGTATGTCTAAATAAGTAGGTACTTATGTTTTGATTATTTATTGAGTGTGAAATTTAAATACCATCTTCGTCTTCCTTCATAAACGATTATTAAATCGTATGGACGTTTCAACATAGGATTAACTTCAGAGCAATGGTTTAATATTTGAGTTATAGCTTGATGTAGGGTATTATTCGACTTGGTTTTCAAACACATAATAACACAGCTAATAAATAATAGTATTTTGTATTTACGTGGAACTCGTTGTCGTGAGGAAACCATTTCACAATTTAATGATATTCTATTTATTTACATTCAATTATATAGGTTGATAGCGTATATTCTGACCAGGTTCTTCATAATATATCGCCTGTGTTTGTTATTTTAACATTGAACCTTTTATATTTTCTATATACGACTGTGTGTATTTATGTGTGCGTATATTATATTTACAATATCTAACTATTTAGGATACGTAATATTTATTCTCCACCGTAGTATATATTTACTGTTGACGAGTCGAATAGGTTCTATTTGAAGGTACCAAGCCATATTTTATCTAAGTAGATTTTAATCCACTGTTTCGGGTGACTACCTACGTTCTATTCATTAACTATTTCTTTCTACTACCTTATAAATATAAATATATGGTTTAATGTAACGGTTGAAATCGTTTAACGTACTATAACCAAGATAGGTTTCGATCTTTTAAATATTAATTGCCGATGTCTGTTAACTATTGGCCATGGTTAAACGATATCGCGTAATATGTACTTCCATGTAACACTTTAGTAATTATATAAGGGATAAGATGCTGGATTTCTAGCGTAGAGGATTATTCCATGTAGAATGCGTGTCTGTTGTAGTGCCTAGGTGGCATCGGACTCCCCTCGGGTTTGAGACCAAAGCGTTCTGTATCACCCAATGATCTTGAACATATGACATGAAAAATAGCATGTGCTTACAGAGGTTTAATGCCATATAGGTACGCCATTAGTGTATAAGGTGTTCTTTGCTAATCCCGTTCTCTTGCAGTGATGAATCGCGAGCGGTGAGGGTCTTACACGCCTGGGTTACTGCACAGATATTGCTTATTAACGATGATAGGTACTTGCTATTTACTTCCTAAATTTATATACCATTCGTCATAAACGGTGGTTGGTATTTGCTTACTTAATTCTTAAATGTACCAGTCGTTATTTGCACATGTGGTGTGGAGGAATTGGCGGTTATCTGTCAACTATACATTGATGTATGAAGCGAGACTGTAGGCTACTGGCCCGGTCGCACACTTGGATCATTACAAATGCTCAGAACGCACAAACACTCGTCAGTCTGTAGGCCACTGGCCGTGGACAACATATATCACCAGATCCATTAAGCTTCGAATCGTAGACTACTGGTCGTGGTTCCACCGTTGGAAGACGGAACCGTCAAAACTGAAATGCCACATATTTTGTACAGGCGTACTTCGCCAACAATCACTACGTCGGGAGTCCAGCAATCCTCCTTACATATATTTTGTTGTAAATACAACTATTTAACAAACAACGAAATATAATAATCATAATAATTCTAGTGTAATTTTAATATTCAATTTGACTATTTATTAGAGTCTGTTAATTAGGGTATATTTATATGATGCTTCTTATTCTATTTTTAACGTCAATAGTTAATATGCTAACCTATCATTGTCTATTTTATTTATATTCCATTAGATTTAAGTTAGGAATTATATGTATTTAAAATATTGCGGTTATTTCTCACCTTATCGAAAAGGACTTGCGGTAACTACACACACAACGTTGGGTTTCCACTAGCTTTCACGATCATCTTGGCCAAACTGCGTATCAGAGCAAGCTACTGTATAGATAGTTTATTAATTAATGTATTTGATATTATATTTACGTTACTTATTTTACTGTAATACGGCGCGAAGGTTTTATGCTTCGTTAGTTTCGTTTTTACCTTCACAAAGCCTAGGAATCGAAAACTAACACCTAATGACGTCTGCAAAGGCAGCATTAGGGGTAATTAGTCAGTGTTTCGCTTTTCAATAACAAAAATCTTAAATCTAAATTAAAATAAATAATTTTCTTTTCAACTTTCAATCTTTTGTTTGATTTTCTTTCCCTGTAGTAAGTTCCTTTATGTAGGTATTTATATTTACAGAAGTTTCAGCCTGAAGCTTGAGGTAAGTAAGCTTAGTAGGCTCTTGTAAGCATTTAGAAGACTTTGACGAAAAGCTTAATAGGGTAGGCATTACACTGCGCAAGACAGACTACCTGCCTTTTGTAGTAGGTATAAGAAAGATACCGATAGCCCGTTTAACAAGTAGCATAGATAGGTATATCAATATTATGTGGCCCGCGATGGAAATAAATAAGATTAGACTTGACAGATTTGTTATGTGTATGACAAATCTGTCAAGTCTAATCTTATTACATCCACGGATCATTATATGTATTGGATATATGTATACCGGTCAGCCTCTACGGTTGAAAAGAAGGCACAGTGGGGGCTGCATCTCGTATTGTTCAAAGAAGTAATGACGTCGTTGGACAATATGTGTCAATGTGTCAGAATTATAACGGATGCGAGAACCGTTCAAAGAATACCAGGGGTACACAATCAGCCCAAATGGCTCCACAATAAGTAGTACCGCAAGAACAACTAGGGTGGTACTTTCTTTGACAGTCTTATTACGGTATAAGACTGGCCGGTTACAAATTTTCACAAGCTATATTTTCAGTTAATCTTGTTTGAGTCTGTACCCCCTTTACATTGTTACTCGAAGGATGCGAGTCAGACACCACCCCATAATTTATGCACTCTATCGGACCGTTTTTTCAAGTCATAGTATTAGAGCCCACGATACTAAACCTAGTTCGAATATTTATTTCAAATACTAACTCCTATATATATAATTGTCTTTGTGATGGCAAACAAGCATACGGTCCGCCTGATGGTAAGCAGCTACCGTAGCCTATGGACGCCTGCATACTTGGCAATCGCACAGCACAATAAACAATCTAATAATATCACATTACGTAATGATATAATATATCATATTATGTACCCGTTGCTAGGCCTACTAGCGCTATGCGTATATTTAGCCGTGCGACCACCAGGTCATTCTATTTAGTTATTATAAAAAATAGACATCTAATATTCAAAGGGTCACAATGACATGTTGGTTACATCCAGTGGGGCTTAAGTTCTATGGAAAGCGGCTGGTTTTAGCGGTTGGTTCTCAATACTTTTTGCAGTAACTGCTGGGACCTGCTTTGCGAGACCGGCATTTTTGTACATGTGATGTTTTTGATGGGTATAATTAGTTACAGCTTTAATGGGGGAACACGAAATGGAGACCCTGCAATGCAAAAAACTTGGCGGCGTATTAAAAAAAAATATTTGAAAAAAAGCACGGGTTTTATTATGATAAGGTTCCCAGGTTTCCTTTGTCCTTCGAAGCAGGGAGTGGTAGGTCTATACGATAATGCAGTGCTGCAAGCCCCCGTGATTGGCTTTATCAGTGGCAGCAGCATAATAACCTTGTAGATGTAAAACGATAAAATTTGTGGGCCAATACTAGAAACACGCTAGTAGTTTGGTAAAAACCTTCCCTAAAAGTCGAATACCTGATGTAGACAAAGGAAAAAATGACGAAAAATTTTGCAAAACAAAGTCTAAATTTTGTATGTAAATCAAGATAATGATATAGGAAATAATAAACCTGGAAACGGTTACGCAAAATTTCTTTCCCGTCCATACGTTACGAATTATTAATAAGTCGGGTTATCATCAACCATGTAGAATAATTATGCACAAACATTTCAAGATAGTAATCTGACGGCTCTTGTGATACATAGTAGTTTACAATGTATGACAGCAGCTGTTATATTACTGTCTTGAAGTAAACATACTAAAAGTAGTATTTTTAAAGACTGAGCCTGCTACCTTGTATCTTATTAAAAAATAATTATTTGCAATTGTATTTGTTAGCTGTCAGTTACAGTCGAATCTACAACTTTCACACATAATATAGACCCGTCTAACTTTACACGAAAAACTTCTACTCTTGCAAACAAACTTCTAGTTCTGATTTTTTAATATATTGTTTGGACCACTACGACTAATGTATACTTAAGTTTGCAGCTTTGAAAAACTTGTGCTAACTTTGCAGCACCCAAAAAACCGCGAAATTTTCGGACTTATTTTTGTATTATCAATGTAACCCATTAGGTGTGCGGTTTTTTTTTACGTTTTAAGAAACTATTAAACTTGAATAAAATTGCTACAATTTGAAAGTAAAACCGGCTCCGTAGGTATAATACTTACCGAAATAAAGCTTACCAAACATTGCCATTTTTTTCAAAAAAAAGTAAAATGGGTGCCATTAGTGCTGTAAAGAGGACAAATTAATGAGGATAGGGAGGATATTTAACCTTTTTTAGTTTACGATATCTTTACTGGCAGTTATCGGGTTTTCATTTTATTGTGGTCTTGCTAGAGACATTTGCAGTGTCATCTGCAATAAATCTAGGTACGACTGCATTAATAAAATTGCATCTTGTGCCGTAACATCGAATAAAGGTAAGTAAAAATATCACGTTCGACCTGTTATGAATTTTATTTCATGTTCTGAGGTTGCCGTAGAAACTTTTACTCATCTAGTTTAATTTCAATTCAGGTCTATGGGCGAAAGAAGTAATGTCGGCTCCTACGCCAGAACGCTGTTTTATTTGTTGCAAAACACTTGATGAAGGAAAAGTTATTGTTGTTAAAAAACGCGGAATTATAACTTTCATAGAAGTGAGTGAGAAACGCGGCCTACTGCAGAATAAACAATTTCTACAGGGGTTAGATGAAGTCAGTGTTCACGACGCATGCAGAAAAAGATACACGGTCGACAGTAATGTTCTCGCGTCGGTTCGCCGAGGTTCTGATGTATCTCCTCAGCCAACGACGTCCAGAGAATCAAGAGCCTCAGGAAACTTTAACCTGCAGAAAATTTGTTTCCTCTGTGGGGAAGAAATCACTGAAGAATTTCTCAAGCTCCAAAGAAAACTGCCTACTTGTCGACGGAATATTGTCCACACAGTTGAAAATCTGGATGTGCGGGAGACCATCCTTGAAGCAGCTGGACGTAGAGGGGATGAGTGGTCCCAAAAAATTATACATCGTCTGTCTGCTATAAATGACTTAGTTGCAGCTGGTGCTAGATATCACAATGAATGTCGCCTCAAACTGTACACATCTGAACCGATCACTGGACTTAAAAGAGGGCATTCTGAGCCAAAAAACATAACTGAGAGTATGGAGTGTATATATTCTTTCCTAGCTGAAAACAGGGAAGAATGTCAGTTCTCATTAAATGACCTTGTAGACCAAATTAAAGGAGATTACAAGCCTGACATAAGAACCATTAAAAGTCACCTTGAGAAACACTATGGCGACAACATAACCTTTTGTGAGGTTGGCCGTGGCCGTAGCCACCAAACACTTCTTTGTTTTCGTGACGTAGGGGAAAAAGTTATACACGAGAACTGGTATAATGAGAGAAAAAATAATCCTGGAGAAGAGCGACTGCGGGTAGTCAAAGCTGCCGCAGAAATACTTTTACAAGATATCCGTTCAATGGTATATGACGTCAGTGAGTATCCTCCATCGGATACTTTTTTAAAGGATGCTGACTCTGGCATTCCCGAATCTGTAAAGTTGTTGCTCGAAACTATCATACTAAAAAACAAGCGTACTCGTAAGTCTGTCGAAGACTATAAGAAGAAATGCGTGGGATTTGCTCACTTACTGATATCTGCAGTAAGGCCGAATTCTTTTGTTTCTTCCCTGAAGACCAGCTTTGGGGCATACTTATACAGGAAGTTCGGTTCAAGACATCTTATAAACGTCTGTTCTGCAATGGGATTTTCATGCACTTACAGTGAGGCAGTGCGCATCGAAAGCTCAGGCATCGTTCGAGGGGAATCCACTCCCCTCATTGAAAAAGGCTCATTCATGCAGTTCACATTTGACAATGCCGACGTTAATGTCAACACGTTAGACGGGGAAAACACTTTTCATGAAATGGGAGGTATCATGGTGATCACCCCAAGCTCTGCTGTGTTGCCCGATAAGGCCATCCCCCGCTTGAAGAGCTACATACCTGCTCAAACAATTTCTTCATATGGCCTGTCAGAGGTGAAACAGTGCAATGTAAAAAAGAATGCTGGTTTATCAGCTATATCAATAACTGATGTACATGAGATGTTTCAAGATTCTGGTGACATCATGCCATCACCACCAGACCTGTTATGGTTATACGGGAAGTGGTCTCACACTCCACACGTACCAGGTTGGAATGGATTTATGGAGCAGGTAACAGAAAAATTGGAATTCGATCGTTCTAAGATTATTTTCCTCCCATTCATTCATGCCTCACCTACGGACTACAACACCATCTTGACGGCTCTGCTTCAAGCCAGTCAAAAAACTAGTGCCCACTCCCAGAAAACCTGCTTCGTCACTTTCGACCAGCCTCTATACTGGAAAGCCCGAGACATAGTTCAAAGCTGCCCGCTTCCTGAACTAAGCAGTGTGGTGGTGCGTCTTGGTGGCTTCCATCTATTAATGTCTTTCATGGGAAGCATTGGTGCGATAATGGCAGGTAGTGGCCTAAAAGAACTACTATCCACCATATACGCTGAAAATAGTGTTGATAGGATTCTCAATGGCCACGCATATGCTAGGGCTGTAAGAGCTCACATGCTCACCAATTTAACACTTGCTCACCTAATTTTGACTGCTGAGGTTCAGTTCACGGACGAAGAACAAGCTGAAATAAACAGAATCGTCACCGACAGTGACAGGTCATCGATCCTTCATATCAAGGAACATGATATTTTCCAAACTTATAGCGTCAAGTTTAAAACTGCCTTGGAGAAAATTGAATCTGATGGGCCAACCTCAAAACTCTGGATACAGTATTTTCGAATGACGGCGCTAATGAAGCAATTCATTGAAGCGGAAAGGATGGGGGATTGGGAGCTCCACCTGGCCACAGTTGCAAAAATGCTACCATTTTTCCATTCGGCTGGTCACTTTTTTTACGCAAAAAGTGCTAGGCTGTACCTACAAGACATGGAAGGCTTAAAAGTGAGGATGGACCCAGAAGAATGGAGCTTGTTCTCAACAGGAGCTTTTACGATCCGCCGCTCAGAAAAGTTTTGGTCGGGACTATGGTCAGATTTAACCATAGAACAAGTGCTTATGAGGTCAATAAAAACCCAGGGTGGCTTGACTCATGGTCGAGGTATGTCAAGTAGCGTTCTTTCACGGTGGACTGGAAGCATGGTATTCATGCTCAATATATGTGAGAGCCTGGAAACATTTTGGGACGTTTCATGTGCCACTACTGAGCAGCACGTGGATATGAGAGTATCACGGATTGAAAGGGACACTAGTGATGTTGAGAAACTAAAGCATTACTTTGATATCCACCCTCCATTTCCAGTGACAAACAAACTGCTATCCATCAGTAGTGGTATAGTTGGGACCTCTGAGATTAATTGCCACTCAGCTAGAGAAATGGGAATTGAGGGTGTTAAAGGTATCACAGGAAACTCATTTGGAAAGGTATCTTTTAAGCGAAAAGACAAGGTGCAAACTTTGGCAACAATGAGCACTTCAATCAAAGTAAGAGACAAACATGTGAATATTGACCCACTGGCAATATTCCAGCGTTTGTGTATCATCAAGCAGTCAGACAAAGAGTTGAATGAACATTTTAAGTACGAGTTGGCTCCACATCCCACGGCGTTGTTCACAGAAGAGGGTATGCGCAAGGGAACAAAATCAACGTTCTATTCAACTTTCACACCACTACCTCAAAATATCTCGTTGGTGGAAGACTACACATTTTTGGTGTTAGATGGAGGCCACTTACTACACAATGTGATATGGCATCGTAACGACTCCGTGAGGGATATCGTCGCGGGGTACGTCAGTTACACCATTAATCATTTCGGACGGAACGTTGCTGTTGTTTTTGACGGATATCCTGACGATGGGGCCGAGAAGAACACAAAAACTGCCGAACGCGTAAGACGCTATGGTTCTCTTCAGTGTACCGAAGTCATGTTTGAAGAGTCAACTGTAATACAAATGGCCCAGGACAAGTTTTTGGCCAACGACAGTAACAAACGGCGACTGATTGCACTGATATGCTCCGCCTTTCAAAACCAGGGAATTGAGACAAAGCAGGCAGTCGAGGATGCTGACTGTGACATCGTCAATATGGCACTTGATAAAAGCACCTCTTTTCAATCAGTGCTAATAATTGGACAGGACGTGGACCTCGTTGTTCTTCTCAATGGTTTGGGATCAGGTGTGAAGAATGTTTATTTCCAGAAAAGTGGCAGTGGTGGTTCTGGGCCTTTACAATATTCTTCCACGTCATTCAATCGTGGAGGTTCGGACATCTGCTCAGGTTTCGAGTTGTTTCTCCACGCTTTCACTGGATGCGACACCACTTCTGCCCTTTTCGGCCATGGAAAGAACAAACTCTGGAGCGTTCTTCAGAAAAACGTTCAACTCGTCACCATAGCTGAAGTATTCCTCCAGCCTAATTCAGCCCATCAAGTTATTGCAGATGCCGGAGAAAAGTGCCTAGTAGCTTTATATGGAGGAAATTATAGTAAGGATACCCTCAACAGCCTACGGTATATAAAATTTGTAAAAACAGCCGCATCTGTTAAAGTTGACCTGGCCCGTTTGCCACCGACGGCAGATGGTGCAAAATTGCACGCTTACCGAACTTACCACCAAATCCAGAAGTGGTTGGGGGTGGAAAAAGATCCCACTAAATGGGGATGGACAAAGACCGAACAGGGGCTTGTTCCGACAAGAATGACATGCGAAGCTGCACCCCCCTCACTTCTGAAATTTTTATCATGTGGATGCAAGAAGGGCTGTGGTCGAGGGAGCTGTTCCTGCGTAAAAGCAGGGCTCAAATGCTCGGCACTCTGTAAATTTTGTTCAGGTGTATCGTGCCAAAATGTCTCAACGCTTCAAATAGCCGAAGAAATTGAAGATGACGATGATGTCGAGTTTTCGATTTTTCAGGCCGCCAATTATCATCAACCACCCACGAAGCGTTCGAAATATTAGAAATTTGGCCTAGAACTGAGAACTCAACTGTTGAACATAAACTTACAGAGCTGGTTCTAGTTTCAAATTGTAGCAATTTTAGTTAAGTTTAATAGCTTTATAGAAAGTTTTTCAAAAATCAGCATAGTTTTGACGTTACATCAAAAATACCAAAAACAGACTGAAAATTTTGCGGTTTTTTGGGTGCTGCAAAGTTAGCACAGGTTTTTCGAAGCTGCAAACTTGGGTTTATAATAACGGTAAGAGTACTAACAACATATAAAAAAATCAGAACTAGAAGTTTGTTTGTGATTAAAATATCTGGTTAGACCGTCCTAATAATATACTTACCTATGCTCAAGCGTGAGCGATAGGTTGCTAGAATAAAAAAAATCGGCCAAGTGCGAGTCGGACTCGCAGACCGAGGGTTCCGTACAAACCTGTAGGTAGGGGGTAGTAACTTTAAAATTATAAAAATAATTTTATTATATGATGTCACTAAAAATTAACGGTTTTCGCAATTTTTACTTTATCTGTGCTATAAGACGTTGCTTCATGCCAAATTTCCGTACCTTCAGTGAAATAAGAATCAAACTACGTACGTACCTGATGGGCTGATTCCTATGGAAGAAGTTTTTTGGAGATAACTCAAAAAGACTGAACCGATAATGTTCAATATAACTTTTGTAGAAAGTATGTGATAAGGTGCATCTTCTCAATTTTATTTATATTTTTGGACTTACGGTTCATAACTTACAGGGGTTGACACAACTTTCGAAGCGATTATTTCTAAAAATATTTACTTAATCACAAAATGTTCAAATAAACCTCGATGTTATTTTTAAAGACCTATCAATTGATGTGCATCATATTGATATTACATAATATATTTTTTAAATTTAGTTACATGTAAGGAGCGGAGCGCCCGCCAATATTTTTTTTTCTGGAATTTAACTACATAAATAAATAGCGGCATGCAAACTACATCGTATGTCTAAATTTTATTAAGATATGTCTTATAGTTTCCGGACTAAAATGACTGTGACATACGGACGGACAGACGGACATGACGAAACTATAAGGGGTCCGTTTTTGCCATTTTGGTTACGGAACCCTAAAGTGTACCATTTACGTAAGTCCAATGAATTTTGTACCATGAATTTAATTCTTAATCGACTGATTCAAAGTTGTTATTTCAATTACTCAAAAGTCCGTATGCCACTCTAGAAGATCCTTGCATTTTATTTAAGTCTAAAAGCCCAGGTTGGTATAGACCCGTTTGATAAGATGGCTGTTTGTAGATGCAGGGCCAAGTTTTTGCCTACGATTGCTTGTACTGTTCTTCTTGTTTTTATGATGTGGTAAACAAAACATCCCTGAATGTTTACCACAGATGTTCTGAATCTTGAAAAAGTTGTTTTAATACATTTGCTCAAAAAAGTGCTTTTCTAGTGATTTTTAATTTTCCAGGCAATCACGGTTCGGAAACATGAAGAGAGAGAGATTTTCCACATATCGAGTCCAACCCGAGTTGTTGGTTCCCAAAGAAATCTAAGACCTCGGCTTTGGTACCTGCATTTTAAACAAAGAGGTAAAATCTTAGATACAGTTACCATGTTTTGAAATAATTGTTATATTCTATTTCTAAAGGCCTGTTTACACATTGATTAGTGATTAGTGCAGGTGAGAAGTGCAGGTGTTAAGTGATTAGTAAAAACAACGTGTAAACGGTCACGCTGTTAAGTGATAAGTGCGAGTGCGAAGTGCGATTGTGAAGTAAAGTGAATAGACGATCGGTCTATTTTTGCTTGTTAAGTAGTTGCCCCCGCACACCCGCATACTCCCCTCACTCGCAGTTTCGTCCTGCTAAACACTGTTTGCTTATTAATTGCCATGGTATTTAAACATTCGGATATTTGTGCAACTGTTATGAGAATCAATGTCAACTACGGTCAACAGTAAAAACATGTTTTTTTCAAAACCTTGTAATTATTGTTAAAATTTGTTTACATCTTACATTATTATGAATAATATATATATATATCGGGACGCGAAGAAAGGTTTAGGTAGTCAGGAATGCCTAGGAAATGTACTAGGTAGTACAGCATAGAGGACGCAAGGGTAACGCGAGAAATGAACTTATTCGCGAGATCGCGAGGCGTAATGAGGTCTGTTGGTTTCGTCCGTTCACTATCGAATCCCATAACCGAGTGTCCTATGCACTCTACATTCTTATTTCCAAAAACATCATTTAGCTTAATCTATTAACGGCCAACAGAACACATTCAGGCGTTATAAAAACAACCTGACGCCGGGCTATGATCAGAGATCGATTAAGTATCCACTAGTCAAGTGAAATGTGTAAACAATGTCTTTAATGTTACTTTGCAATTTGTAAGTACCTAAGGAGTTTCAATAAGGTCATTATTATTTCAATTTAATTATAATATCGCCTGCGCGTCGACACGGCGATCCTGACTGTCACACGTCCTCGTGTGCAATAGAATATTTAAACACAAATATAAATTCCATGTAAGTTTACCGTTCGGCTGTCCTGCCATTAACATCAATACCGGCCATTTATTCATTGTTATCATTTGAATAATTCGCTTACCATAACCTCCTGGATCCCCCGGTCCTCACTTGAGGACATAAGATTTAAAAAAATCTCCTGTCAAATGTCAAACCTGCTTAACAAGTTTGCACGCATAGAACGTTTCCGAACGAAACTGTCAACCTGATAAAATAAACACCGAGTCACAGATGGCCAATCAGCGAACAGTGCGGCTTAGACATCTGACACTACCGGCTACACCATGCTCCGCGGTAAGTAAATCCAAATTTATCTCAATGAAAGTCTAATTATATATTTTTGTTTGGTTTTTATTAGTAAATATATGATGTATTTCATATGTTAGTAAGTGGATTTCCTCCATAAAATTGAAAAGCTTTAGCTTTATATAGCTTTGAAGTTTATGTACTCGTGCGAGTATACGCGGACTTAAACAAGTAATTTATGTTCTCGTACGAGTACAACCGGTCTCAATACTGTAAATTTTTTTGATTTCACATGAAAGTTAACTACGTTTTACTACCGATTTTCAGGCTTAAAGGACTGTGAAATAGAGGAATACCTTAACTTCGATAAATGCGACGGTCTTTCCTAAGGCGAAAATGTTTCATGTCAGAAGTAATCTTGAACGAAATGGTTCCAGTACAGATGTACCAAACCATTCCGATTCAGATGGGTCGGAAAGCGATGACGAAGTTAGCGATATTTTTGAAAGTATTCAAAGGTTGTCAGAAGATATAACCTTGGCGGTAACTAGCCTAGCTCTGGAAATAGAAATAGAGGGGATTCAAGATGTTGTAGTCCATGTTTACGAAGTGAAATAAGCAGTGCATTCCAAATTTGTCATACAATTTTAAAAACGAAGTTTTTTTCATCTTTTTTACCGCCAGATGTATGTTCTTCGACAGTAGAAGGACTATTCAGAGACTATAACTATTCAGATAAACTGTTATACCTATTTTCATACCAAAGAACAGTAAATTTTTATGAGTCTTATTATTTTATATTGTTAATCAAGATGATTATTTTTGAGAACAGATTTGTGTCACTTTTAAAATATTTACTGATATTGACTGACTGATTTTGGTAACGACTGAACTAAAAACTAATATTTAAGGTAAGATGAAAATTTCCTGATGTAAGAATGAAGATTTAAGTAACTGAATTTAAAACTAAACTCTTTGGTAGGATAAAAATGTCCTAAGAAATGTCAGACTCAAGATAAAATTGTAATGTGATTTCTAGTTAGTAGGTTGATTCATGAGGTATAGAATTTCGCTTTATTTGAGACTGAATTAATTAATGCTGGTACTGTAATAAGTTCAAATAAGTAATTTTTTTACGCTTACATGCAAGTAAATTTGGTTATTGTAGTTTTTTGTTTAAGTGATACTGGTACCTCGAGTGAGGACAAAGTCCCCATGTACTCGCCTGAGAAAATAAGGAAAAATCGAGGGGAAAACGCCATGATTTTTCTTACAAATTTTCCGATATTATGGGTTATATACTTAATCGATTTTTTGAATAAAATATCAGTTTTGACAGAATCGACACCTCCAGGATCCAGGAGGTTAAATTACACGCAACAAAGAACAGTTTGAATTTCTTTCCTCATAAGAACATCATCATCATAATCGGATCATATTAATCAATTCATCCACGTCGATTAAAACGTTAGCAGTCCAAACAACAACTCAAAGAAATACGTACTTAAAACGTTAATGTGACTTTTCAAATAACTATGTAGCTAATTTTGGGTACTACGGCCCTTATTCTCAGCTCAGTCCAAGCGGCTACTCTTGCATGTTATATCACATGTCATTCTCGTTGTCACTATTTTGAATGTTTACCTTTACCTTACCTATACATTTACCTTTACCTTTACCTTTACCTTTACCTTTACCTTTACCTTTACCTTTACCTTTACCTTTACCTTTACCTTTACCTTTACCTTTACCTTTACCTTTACCTTTACCTTTACCTTTACCTTTACCTTTACCTTTACCTTTACCTTTACCTTTACCTTTACCTTTACCTTTACCTTTACCTTTACCTTTACCTTTACCTTTACCTTTACCTTTACCTTTACCTTTACCTTTACCTTTACCTTTACCTTTACCTTTACCTTTACCTTTACCTTTACCTTTACCTCTACCTTACAAATTTAGCTTCAGTAAAGCTTCTAAACACATCTCCTTTATCTACGCCTGCACTATCTGCCTACGCCTACTACGCCTGCTTTATCTGACGCCTGCACTAACTAACACTGTTGACATTGTCATTCACAAACGCCACTCCCGCCGTAACACCATGGTCCACCGACCACACCAGTGACAAACCTGTCACATCACAAAACATGTGGTGCACCGACCACCAGCCCATCATCCAGCAGCACTCTGGCTACTCTCAAAGTGATACACCGATCACACCAACGGTTCCACAGAACCAAGCCACACGAGGCAATCAACAGCACCATGGCCACCATCCCTAACACTATGAACCATCACCTGCCGCCGCCGCGCTGCCTCCTTTGTCCAATTAATACCAGACTCAGGTATGTGACCTACGATCGACGAACAAGCTAGGGACATAGTGATGCATTAAATCACTAAATTCTTTGATACTCCAATAACAAATCCAATAATAAAAACTTCGCAATGAAATAGTCACATAAACCATCTGAATTTCAGTACCAATATTCACTAATCCGTCTTTCTTTTTTTGACAATTAACACTCAATGGCATCGACAGCAGCTTAATTTGACTGTTCTTTGTTACTTGCAATCTACTTAAAAAAAACATCATTAAGAAGTAACCATCTGGAGTGTTTACCATAAAAGGAAAAAGAAATGTTTCAGTCTCATGATCACTTAAACAGTATTTTATTGAAGATAATGTCCAAATCTTGCTTTTTTGTACGTAATAAACTGAAACAGATGTTACACACCAAAAAGTATCAAGGCTTTTATGCCCAAGGCAGGAATCGAACCTGCGGAATCTACATACGCGGCAAACACACGCCATCATATTGGATAAAAAAATTATTTGTTCCATGTTATTGTTTAATGTGTAATCTAATTTCCCAAATTCTCAAATCGATTCCGTATTCAAGTTTACTGTATTTTATCTTGTTTTCAATTTACGTAAAATGGCTATTCTGATTTTATTTGTGAGCGCATAAAAAGTTTCATTATTATCAAATCTATCGTCACAAAAATTTACTACAGACAAAAATAATTATTTAAATAGCAGCACAAACCAGGGAACGACTCTGGAAACACTTGACTAACATTTCGACGTTTCAAAAAAAAAGTAAGCCTGTCTCGATTTTTTTTTATAATTAACCACGTATTTTTTTTTGTAATTACTTTTATTAACTAATAAATGAATTTACATACAATCATACATTCGAGACGTGTAAGGTGGCAATACAATCCTAAATATTGCACGTCATTAGGATAAGGTTTGAAAAATTAACCTTTTTGTTTGTTTTTAAATTCATTTTCTAGTACAAGTCACATTATTTTTAACCATTACAAAATAATTGCATTGTTGATAAGTTCATAAGACGATAGAACGTTATTTCAAAAAACTCGTTCTAGATATAGTTAATCAACTATATCTACAGGTGCATGAATCAAATCACCCAAAATAAAAAACGTGTTCAAAGGCAAAGTAAGTAAGTATTCAGCGTTATAAAATAACTTTACTTCTTATCATCGTAAGAGGCGTAAACATTACTTCAGTCAATCATAACATTCATAACGCACATTTCTTCGGAGAGTTATAACTCTCCGTCATACATCGTTTCATCATAACTTGATACACAACGCACTAAAGGTGAAGTTAGCTATCGTAGTGCAACCCTCTAAGAAAAAGAAACAATTCTTTGAACGAAATTCACGTTAAATTACGCCTCTATACTAGCCCAATTTAGAACATAAAATTTTAATAAAGCCATATCTTTGGTATAACAACATTTCAGAAACAACAAATTGACATTGTCGTTTTTTGTATAGGTAAAGCATATTCCAACATGTGTACATTACTTCCCACTTAACTCAATGTAGGAAGATAACGAAACTCAACTCAAGCTTTTTTTTTTCAATTAACTTGTTACTATTTATTTCACTCGAACGTATTATAACAAAAATGTAATGCCAAACAAGTACTTGACACTTATCACCAACAAAAAGTCGAAAGTAATCTATTCTGGCTACAAAACCAAAAGAAATGTAGCAAAAAATAGAATGACAAAAAAAACCACTTGTGCAATAAGCTTTCTTGGGAAACAACGATAGACACCCCGCTGGGCATAAGTCCATCCATATTCAAAACATTTTAGACTTTAATTAATTTAGGAAAAGGTACCTTCAACTAAACTTCCTGTAGGCACATATTTAACAATTAAGTCACAATGTGAAACGTTATAATGTAGGTACCAATAACATTTCCACCTTGGTTATACGGTTATCATATCGGTTATCACTCGTCCACTGTTTGTTTATAATTAGGAACATTTTTCATTCAAATAAAAGTTTCTAACAAACCTATTATAAGGTCAAAATTCAGTCATTGGGTCAGTTAAATTCAGACTGGTAAGAGATATAAGATACTCGAAAACTAATTTGATAAAAAAGATAAACAGAACTGGATATGTTACTCGTACTCGTATTTCCGAAGTAGGTCCGTCAGTCTAGATGGAAATCTTTATTCACCACTAAGATATTCTGACACGAAAATCACATTAATCAAAGGTCTCCCGCAAAGACACGGTCAGTATTATGAAACTTATTGCCACAGCCTGTGGCCCACAGAACTTGGATAATTAACGAAAGATACAAAAGTCCTCAAAAATAATTTGTTTTTTTTTTCATTTCTCTAATTTCAAAAAAATGATCTCTGAACTAATGTTCTCACAACATAGTCCCACAAGAATCAGCACACTGAACATACTTAACGATGTTTTGTTTGATTCGAATCCGTTACGATGAACAAAAAGTATTTAGTTCAAACATAAAACAAATAAGTAGGCTTGGGGCTTTGTATTAAAAATCAAAAAGTATTCGTTAATATAAACTGCACAGTATCAGCTCAAGTCGGACATAATCCAATTTTCCACAATCCACAATAACTATTTTTGTATCCCATTTTTAACATTTCTATGCAATAATGCATAATTTAAGGAAAAATAATTACCTTAATAACTCTATTGAATTGAAACAAAACCAAATGAATACTGAACTTCTGTAGAAGGCTAACTAAAAAAATAACTTTGGTAGTAGATACCCACTTTCTGTTACCTATGTTTCCGCGCAAGGTCTACTACATTTTTATTATCATGACTATGAATGTAACCTTGTTTTAATTTGAAAAAAAAAACTCTTGTCACACATTATACAAACTCCGTTTAGTCAACTTTGGTAAATAAATACCTATTGCAAATTGACAAAATATCAAATGTGATTATCACAACCAATATGACCTTCATCAAACGCTCATTTGTCTGATAATCAGTTTCATTTTACTTCTTTTCCAATTTTTAACAAACTGAAACAATCATAAACACAGGTAAAAATTATCTAGTCCTCGTCTTAGAAAATGACTCCAAATACGAATAAATCCAACTACTGCACTTGACACCAAATTCAAATCAATACAGCAATAGAATCAACTGTAAGTCTTAATTCAAATCATGAAACCTGCACACACTCAAAATAACTCATATTCGCAAGTAGGTAAAACCCTACTTCAATAATATGGAGTCTCATACGCTAATGTAGGTAAAAATGAATAACACCATAGAATGGAACGAACTAACCAGATTTGACAGATGTACTTGCAAGCAGATACTGCAACATCGACTGCAAGACTGCAACCTCCGCCTCCATAATCTTTATCACTTTGCTATGTCCGTGTACACATTTAACCCTTCACTGTATAGTCCATACATTTACGATTTCGCGATAAATCGAACTTTCAATTTATAGGTACGACCTCGCGGTTTTTCACTCGCGTTTGAATCCACCACTCATGAAGCTCAGAGCAAATTTATCTTCAAGCGCATGGTACGCAAGCACTTATTTGACAATTTACGTGATTAGTTGTCTGCATTATATTTCATAATAGGTACGTATAATAATATGTATGTAAATATATCATATAAAGTATATATGTAAGTATATCTTAAGTACTATTATATATATATATATATATATATATATATATATATGTATTTAGTAAGTGATCATTATAATTTCATTTTCTATTTTCGAACCTGCACCCAACAAATGTTTCTTTTTGGCCCAATGGTTGACTGGTAGAGAATGCCTTAAGGCATTAAGTCCGCCACTTGTACTTTTTTATGTGCAATAAAGTTTAAATAAATAAATAAATAAACTTATTCGCGAGATCGCGAGGCGTAATGAGGTCTGTTGGTTTCGTCCGTTCACTATCGAATCCCATAACAGAGTGTCCCACGCACTCTACATTCTTATTTCCAAAAACATCATTTAGCTTAATCTATTAACGGCCAACAGAACACATTCAGGCGTTATAAAAACAACCTGACGCCGGGCTATGATCTCTTTAAGTATCCACTAGTCAAGTGAAATGTGTAAACAATGTCTTTAATGTTACTTTGCAATTTGTAAGTACCTAAGGAGTTTCAATAAGGTCATTATTATTTCAATTTAATTATAATATCGCCTGCGCGTCGACATATATATATATATATATATATATATATATATATATATATTTCTTATTTGTAAAATTTAAATATTATTAGTGAACCATTCTTCCTTGCCATGGAACTAAACCTGCCCTTAGAAAAAAACATGCGAAACGTTTATCACTATAGCTCCATACTAAATTCGTCTGCTAATCCATTTTCGTTGCCATAACTTCTTCGGTTTCTCGATTTCAACTAAGATCTCATTTTCGATTTCTGAAGCGATGGCTGCTATTCTTTTTTATAATATTACGGAGTTCTAGACGTTGGTCGTCCTCCCTTTTTTGCATACTTTGCATCTGCACGAAGCACAACTAAGCAATGTGTAAACGACTACTAAACACTTAACACTTATCCGGGTAAAAACATGTTAACTAATCATTTAACATTTGCACTTGCTACTTCACAAAGTGTAAACAAGCCTTTAGTGTAAGTTGACTCACAACGCGCATGTCCGTTTTCTATCGCCCGTTATGTCAGCGGTCCGGTCCAAACCAATATTTAAAAAATTTACATCGCGGTATCTGTATTTTTTTATCAATTCAATTAAAAACAAAGAAAAATATCCTGGTTTTTTATTTTATTCCAGATAATATGATGAAAATACAATATTATTTATAATTTATACCGCGAGGCAACGCAGGCAGCATGTTTGGAACATACGCCGGGTACCCGTTAGCCCTAGCTTATTAAGTTATTAGCTTTAGATAATATAATATTACTTGTATTAAATTCTGTTTTTCTAATCGTTTGTATATTGGTTAACAAATAAATTCCATGTTTAATTATTTATAATTTAAGTCCCGTTAGTACAAGTAGATATGTGTAAAAACCGAGAATGTTTAAATCTGTGATTTATGTTTTTGTATTTTTTTCGCAACTGTATTAAAATATGTCGTTCGATACACGGACGGAATGTCATTCTTCACTCGCCTCGAGTTTTGCCACTCGCCTAGGGCTCGTGGCCAAATGTCTAGGTGCTCGTGGAATAATGACATCCTTTCCGACCTAGTATCGAAATGTACTATTTTTCCCTTTGGTTACCATTAAATTAACTGAAAGGAAAAACTGGAATGTAGTTATTTTGATGAATAGATGCTCCGCTTTTGCAAAAAAGTAAAAGGAATGTGTGTCGACTTTAATATGAATGGCATGAAGTACCCTGGAGACATAAATATAATAAGTAGACGTTCATTTTCACGCTGAGTTAATTGGATTATTATTAGGGAATTTAACATACCATAGTTTTTTTTATGGAATCATAAGAAATAGCAACTCAACTGACTCAAAATGATAAGATTTTTAAATGCCAGATTGGCAGTGTCTTGTTCTTATGCAACGGTATTTTCGACTAAATGCGTCTGACTCTGATACGTCAATGTAAACCATTATTCTTAATTATGTTCAGTTTTGTAAAAGGTAGTAAAGGAGATCGTCAATTTTTGTTAGGCGATTTGCCCCAGATCATAAAGGTGCATAATTATGAAATAGATATCAAAAAATTCGCCTTAATTTCTAG
The DNA here is from genome assembly GCA_947086415.1 of Pammene aurita. Lineage (NCBI taxonomy): Eukaryota > Metazoa > Arthropoda > Insecta > Lepidoptera > Tortricidae > Pammene > Pammene aurita. Next base: position 25,246,863 of record OX352290.1, read on the forward strand.
ATTAGGGCGGTCATAAAATAATCATCAAAATCTAACGGGGAAATGGACAAATCGAGGATGAAAGAACATGTATGTGATAAGGACAGTATTTAAAAGTGTACATGTTTATGATTTATAGTATTTCACAAAATAAATACCAGTTTTTTTAAAGAATTTCCACAAAATCTGACATGATAATGACACGGAAGTCACATTTTGATCCTGCCGCTGATTTCTTGTATTTGGGTAACAAAGATAATGGCTGTCAAACCATCATTGCTACTATTAACTAAACAATCGTAGCACTTATTACAAAGAGATAAGGTTTAGCACTGTTAGTGCACTTCTACTAGTATCCATGAAGTTATAATTTTTTACTGGAGCATACTCTTGGGCCACAAAGTGAGGCCGAAAGAGAGAGTAATAATATAGGGAGCTGCGTCTCGGTTTGACTGAGGGAGTTATGACGTCATTAGACAATAATGCCAGCATGACAAGAAGTTAAAATGTCAATTTGTATTTTGTAACGAGTGCGAGTGAGACACCGGCCCCATATTATGCCCTCCATCGGATCGTTTTTTCTAGTCACTTATGAACAACTGTTTTGCACGGTAAAAAGGTTCATCTGTGGTTAGGGAAAAAGTGCAACAATTACATCCACTTTTTATAAATCCATGCTAGTATCTATTGGGGATATTACTAGGATTATAAAATAAACGAATACTTTACCAGTATTTACACTTATATTTGTTTGTTACAAGGTTTAAATATGAATCAATTACACTATGTGACAATAATATTTTCAAGACGTCTTTACAACAATCTGGCCAAGATCCGAATGGCGGCCGCAGCTGTATACCCGTAATTTTATAACATCAAAAATGGCGGGAACGAGCAACAAGGAATAGTCAATTGACAGTCTTTTAAGATGATGCTAAATAAAAAGTAGTTATCCTTACAAGTTAAAGTATTTATCAATAATAATGCTTACAGCTCGGCCATCCTATTCGAGGCGAGACCCTTCGCTAAAACTTAATGAAATAATAGCACTAATAAAATAATTTACAAATCAATTCTGACAATAAAAGTTAATGAGTACAAACTGTTTAAATACCATAATACCATATTAATAACATAATTATAGTTTTGGATCTTAACACATCGGATTTAATACATTTTCTTTTGTAATAAGTTAATGAAATAATGTTTTTATATTACTCATGGTCATGACAACCCTTGACTATCAGTTTCACATCATTGTAGTATATTATTATAAATGATTATACAATATAAAATGAACTATCATGGATATTAAAGTATAGAAAGATCAATAATAAAGATAATAATAATAGCTCAAATAAAATAATTTACAGATCAATTCTGATTGTAAAAGGTAATGAATACAAACTGTTTAAATACCCATATTAATAACATAATTAGAGTTTTGAATCTTAACACATCGGATTTAATACATTTTCTCTTGTAATAAGTTAATGAAATAATGTTTTTATATTACTCACTAAAATTATTGAATATTCAAGTAATATAGAATATAAGTTTGATATATCAATACAGCAAAGGTCAAAATAATAATACTTCTTCGTAATATTTAATTAACATGACTTTATCATCAAGCTTAAGTAATACCAATAAGGTGTAACACAGGCGTTAAAATGATTGAATAATGATAGAGTTTGATATATCAATACAGCAAAGATCAAACCAAAAGTTATTTTTCATGATATTTAATTAAGATGACTTCATCATCAAGGTTAAATAATAAGTAATAACCTCAATTTGCACTAGTCGCAGAAAGTTAAAACTGGATACATGAATTAAACAACCCTAATTTTGCCCTTTTGTCACTGACCTCAGGAGGACATAACATGATAACGAATAATATTAACTATTAATTCCTTTATTTATTTCTCTTCTTACGTTTATTATTGCTACTATATTCTTTTATATGAAATATGAAGTTTAATTCCTTTAATTTCTCTTATTATGTTTATTATTGTTACTATATTCGTTTAACTAACTGTACGTTTAGCTCAGTACACTGAATTCAAAAAGATTTCTAAAATGTACATTTCCGAGATGGATTCACCCATTTAATAAAAGGGATTTGCCTGTTACCCAGCTTTCATATTAAATGTCGTTAAACTCGACTATTAGTTTAAATGTATGTATATAATTCATAAAAATAGGTATTGCACTTCATTAAATTTCTCAAACTGCACAAACGATTAAATTAACGTCTGATATTTATTAGGCATACATACAAAATATTACAATGGTAATTGATGAGCTTTAATAATAAAATAGTAAATGTAATCAGAGACCACTTAAACCACTTTTTTGGTCTTATTTGATTAGATTATCTGTGATTTATTTCATTTGAGTTGTCCATACTTTGCATGACTGCAAATAAAAATATTGGTGTTTTACGTACACCTACAAGAACCAAGCTCTAAAATATATGATGATGTATATCGTGCATTCTCATAATCGCATGATATTCAAAGTTTATTGATTACTTTCCCTAAAAGTGATAAATAATATTGCTAGGTATATTACGGTAAAACTGAATGAAAGTTTCCCACATTATGATTAAATTAGTTAAGTCTAACTTAGTTTTTAAGTTTTAACATAGTTTTAAGTGCCACTAACAAAAATGAGATCACTGTTATCTTTAAAATTAATAAATGAATTGAATTGAATTATTCACGTGCGTTGCGCAGGTACTAGATACATTTAAGTAAGTTTAATTCAAAGTACCGCACGTTCATCCACGTGCGTTTCATGGGTACTAGATTATTAAGGTAGGCCTGGATAAGCCCTGCACGTTCATCCACGTGCTTTACATAATTAGGTTATATAATTAAATAGATCTATTTAGGTAGGCCTGAAAAAAGGTTTGACATGCCCGTTCACTTTTGTTGCTTAACCCCATCTTATGCGTGGTCGACTTCATACGTGTCGCCTCAAACATTTGGCTTTACATAAGAATCATATAAGTTTTTATTCTCCATTTGACTCTACATGTCATTTTTCGTCTCTACACGTTGAGTCTACATCGACTCCAAATGTGACTTTATATTCCGACCTATACGTGATTTTATATTTCGACACCATACGTGACTACATATCGACTCTACATGTGACTCTACATATCGACTTTACATGTGACTCTACATGTGATTCTACATGGCGACTCTACAGGCAACAACTCTAATAATATTCAGGCAACTTCAATTTTATTTATTAGCGTTTTGACTATCATTAGCATTTATTCGCGTTTTGACTATCATTGGCGTATTCTTCTCACTCTATGATTAAATAATAAATCTTCTTTCTTTTGAGAGTTATGTAAAAAGGGAATGATTCAGTTCGTAAATTTCTAAGCAATACTTTGCTCATAAGTCATTAGTGGACACAATTATGACAATTATATTAGATCGTCAAATCATCATCGATTTTCCATCAACTCCCTCTCTAATTAAAATCTGTAATATCCTTTACTATGTTAATTGCCATCTAAACCTTTATCAGGCAAAAATAGAGATCAATTGACATTATAAGTCATTATATTATTTATGATCATATACCTCGATAAAACAGAATACACACATGGGATTATATGCGTGTTAATATGCCGACAACATACACGAGAATAACAAATCTCGACTATTAAGGCTCTTGTTCTTATTTTGGTACTTTATTTTGTATATAAACAGACATGTGAATAGTCAATGTACTTCACTATTGTGATTTAATCATTAACTTTATTGATTGGGTCGAATACAATAAGGAAGTAAAGAACTCAAAAATACTTCGGTCAGGTTACCACACCGAGACTTATGTAAGTATAAAAGGTAATTACTATGAACTTTATAGTACCGTTTATTAAGACGAAATATGTATGGGATATAACTTGTACTCAGACAATACAGGCAATTTATTAATTATTGTAAATAATACTTTAATTTCTTTACACACTTTATTTAATCACCTTGGTTCATATCTCTGAAATTGATTTATAAACTAAATCCGACTTAATACCAGCCTTAAGCTGTTACTTAGCTGTGGCGTGAGCGATCACGTAAACTTGAAAACTGTACACTTTTATGTATATCCAAACGCACTTGGTATTAATTATCATTTAACCATAATTATTTTTAACGGCAATAATGGTTCACGAGAAGTAATAGTAATTATAAGCATTTTAATAATATGAAGTGATACATAAGCGTGAACCATAGATATTGTACACACTACAAGCGTTAAGGATTTTTTAATAAATTATTGTTTTCATCACATTCGTAAAGCATATTAATTTCATTACTGAATATTCCGTTGTCGAAACAAGAATTATATTCGTTTGTGCTAATAATGGAAAAAGAAAGTAAATTACCTTTTCCTAAGATTTATTATTATTTTCAACTTGTTTACATATTTACTTATTAGAAAGATATACAAAGTATTTTGAATGCAGCCTGCTTATGGCATGATATTCGTAATATTCGAAAAATTATTTTGAAATAATATGCGCTTTTCAAAAAGGGCTTAAATAATATCGTAAGACATCGAAAAAATAATTTACTTATACATTAAACATATGAAATAATTAATTTAAAATTATTCCCGCAAATCTTCGAACATAAATTACCGGGTAAGTATTTTAAAAGATTAATTTGACTACTGCAAAATATAAGTAGTACATATTTACCATTGAGACATACTGTAGGCGAATTATACGGTTATAATAATACCAACGTTATTTTATTCAAAATTTAAGCGAATATCAAACTATACTTATTGCAAAGGAATTGAAGGTTAGGTTATAAAAGTTGAACAGAACATATTTTTATGGATTGTGAAGTTATCTTTATTAGGAATGATGACAAAAATATCTGACTTTCTAATCTCCCTGATAATTAATTATATTGATAATGTAACAACATAACAAACATCTCCATCTAACATGTGCATATCCAAAAGAGCAACCTTTGGCAAAATGTCCATGTAAGACTAACCATATAAACCTCCGGACTTACTCCGTTACGGAAAATACAGTTTACCTTCAATTATCAATAAACATACCATCTAACATGTGCATATCCAAAAGAGTAACCTTTGGCAAAATGTCCATGTAAGATTAACCATATAAACCTCCGGACTTACTCCGTTACGGAAAATACAGTTTACCTTCAATTATCAATAAACATACCATCTAACATGTGCATATCCAAAAGAGTAACCTTTGGCAAAATGTCCATGTAAGATTAACCATATAAACCTCCGGACTTACTCCGTTACGGAAAATACAGTTTACCTTCAATTATCAATAAACATACCATCTAACATTTGCATATCCAAAAGAGTAACCTTTGGCAAAATTATGTTAAACTAACCATATAAACCTCCGGAATTAGTCCTTTACGGAAAATATAGTTTCACCAATCAAACTAATTTATTATCTAAAAAAAAAAATGAAAACCTTACGTTTTTGTGCGGCGTGGCAAAAATCCGATCGATTTTTGTTAGATCTCACTGCTGAAATATTGGGGATATCACTAGGATTATAAAATAAACGAATACTTTACCAGTACTTACACTTATATTTGTTTGTTACAAGGTTTAAATATGAATCAATTACACTATGTGACAATAATATTTTCAAGACGTCTTTACAACAATCTGGTCAAGATCCGAATGGCGGCCGCAGCTGTATACCCGTCATTTTATAACATCAAAAATGGCGGGAACGAGCAACAAGGAATAGTCAATTGACAGTCTTTTAAGATGATGCTAAATAAAAAGTAGTTATCCTTACAAGTTCAAGTATTTATCAATAATAATGCTTACAAGACATTACTAAATTTAAAAAAATGCATTGCGTTATCGAAAGAGCATGATATAATGCCGTCATAACGTCCTAAGTTAAAACGAGACGCAGCTCCCTATATTACCCTCTCTTTCGGCCCCACTTCTTGGCCGAAGAGTATACTCCAGTTTTAAATTTTAACTTCATGCGGCAGACATGGATGACGGTGACGTCATACATACGTCATACATTGACAGTGCCAAACTAGTACCATAAACATGATTAGCAATGTAAACGTAACTCCTTACTGAAAATGTCCGTTTCGTCTCGGTGCAGGTGAAGTTAACCTTATGTCAATGCTGTAAAGACGTTAACAACTTATGTTAATTTAGCACTATTTGGATCGCGGAAGAATCAACGAAATTACTTTTTATTTTGTATTTCTAATTCCCGTTTCATTTTTATGCAATATTTTGTCCATTTTCGTAATAAAATGGGTATCAGCTAAAAAATTAAGAACAAACCTTATACGAAACCATATCGCGAGTGGGCCTGGAATTGACGATCTCCTTTGATTAATTCACATTAAAATGTCAGTTTTTTCACATGATTATCGACTTTAATTTACCGCGTTTATAAAAGTTAATTGCACTGCACGGTCATACTTATGTGGAAAATGGAAGGTATTTAAAAGGTTCATTTAGCTTTGCACACTTTTTTATAAATGCATATTTAGAATATATACTTCCGACTAGAAAAATTTACTTAGGTACATTCTATTTTAGTGACTAGTATTAAATTAATATTATTTAATTTAATCTCTTTCGTTTCTTTATAAATTAAATTATGTACAAGCATAAAATGGAATTGAACTTTTCATTGTATTTTTTAATACCATCATTTAAATTGTTGTATAGGTTAATATACAATAAGAATAAATATAATTCTTTGTATGTTGACGAATTCTCTAGAAATTATACTCAACCAGTTTGATTTGTGTTTAGAAATTTTCAATGACATTGTTCGAACTGTTTTTGAAATGTTTATTTACAAAAACATGTTTACAAGCAGGTCGGGTGATCTATCGATGGAGACATTATTAGACTTGATTTTTTTGTTTTTAAAAGCTTAGTCAACTACCTATATTGTATTATTCCATTTGTACAAAGTCATTGTTTCTGCGTGAACGATTGTACTTTGTTTGCCGATTAGGCAAGACAAAAGAAATATATAGATACCTACCTATTTTGAATAGAAAAATTCCTTCACAACGAATATCAAGTAGGAAAGTAAGTACTTAAGTAAATGTACCTAATTAAATTAATCATGAAATTTTGCACAATGTGATTTTAGTTTTTGTTTTGTGCTTTGTGCAAACAATAGTGCGAGGTCGCAACATCCATACTAATATTATAAATGCGAAAGGGTGTCTGTCTGTCTGTCTGTTACCTCTTCTCGCTCAAATTGGTGAACCGCAATAGATACAATTTGATATGGAGATAGTTAATATTTCAGTCCTGGGGAAGGACATAGGATATTTTATATATCAGAAATCATCATTTGAGAGGGTGAAAAGGGGGTGGTTGTTTGTTTGTGTGGAGGTGTAGGGTTAGAACTGGTCGTAGTTTTTTAGGGTTCCGTAGCCAAAATGGCAAAATCGGAACCCTTATAGTTTCGACATGTCCGTCTGTCCATCCGTCCGTTCGGCCGTCCGTCCGTCCGTCCGTCCGTATGTCACAGCCATTTTACTCGGAAACTATATGAGTTACTTTAAAATTTAGACATGAGGTGTATTTTGTATGCCGCTATTTAGTTATGTAGGAAAATTGCAGAAATAAATAAAAAATATTTTACCAAATATCAACATGTTGGACATCAATCGATAGGTCTTTAAAAATAACATTGAGGTTTATATTATAAGTGAATATTTTCAGAAATAATCGCTTCGAAACTCGGAAAATCAACGTAACGTCCCTGTAACTTTTGAACAGTAAGTCCAAAAATATGAAAAAAATTGAGAAGATGTTCGTTATCATATACTTTCTACGAAAATTGTTTTGGATATTATCGGTCCAGCCATTTTTGAGTTATTTCCAAAAAAACTTCTTCCATATGCATCAGATACGACCTTTTGGCACTAGTTTGGTTCTTATTCCATTGAAGCTACGAAACCCTCCATTATGCGTGGTACGACACTTGGCCGGTTTTTTCTTCTCTTTATGACGTTTATAATAAGTGCATTGTAATGTGCCTAAGTTGCAGACTAAATATCTTTTATCTTTTTTTCGTTTGACAGGGTTTTACAATCACTAATTCCACGCAGACGAAGTGGTGGGCAAAAGCTAATATTTTATAATTCGATGTCAGTCAAAAAAAACCGGCCAAGTGCGAGTCGAACTCGCGCACCGAGGGTTCCGTACAAACCTGTAGGTATATATGGGTAGTAACTTTAAAATTATTAAAAATATTTTTATTATATGATGTGACTAAAAATTTACGGTTTTCGCTTTTTCCTTTATCTGTGCTATAAGACGTTGCTTCGTACCAAATTTCAAGATTCTGAGTTCACGGGAAGAATTGTTCTTCATACTATAGAACTATTCTAATACGGTATTGAATGCACGTAGGTTCTCATTCAAGTACGGAAAGAAAGTATAATCATTAGTCTTATGATGTTTCTTAATAAACCTTTTTTACTAGTTTTCGGACTAACCATATCTCGAACGGATCCCGTGCTTCGGTTTGAATTATTTATCCTACTTCATTTAAGGTGTAATATCGAAGTGTAAAGGAATTCAATGGCTAGATTGATCTTTCTATACTCAGACACACCGAGTGTGTGGGACCCACCTTTTCAGTAGAAAAAGGCGCGATATTTCAAATTTTGGATGGAAGGTCAACCATACATAATTTTTATTTAATTTGCCGTCTTTTTCTGACTATTGACAAAGTAGACGTGTATCAGAGTATATAGACATGGGTACCACATTTCATCAAAATTGGATTAGTGGTTTAGACGTGAAAATGTAACAGATAGATTCTCATTCACCTTTGCAATGTAAGTAGGTATCGATATGTTTTGTGATTTTCAGACTTGAAGCTGATTTGACCGGTATTGTAACTTTTTGGCTTGGCACCGACTTCAAACATATCAGTTTGTAACGCATATAAATAATAAAATAATTTATTTTATACTTTTTGAAGTCGGTTTATCTTTTTTTTGTAAAAAGTTTATATTTTTCCATTTTTAGTGGTTATATAATTATCATAATCGGACAACGGATCTCGCAATAATCGGTTAAGATATATAAGAAAAAGTTCATAATACCTACTCAATGTAAGGAAAGTTCCACATATCATATGTGGTCTTCATCATAAGGTCCACTCCATCAAATTAGTGATTTTCGAGAGGAAATGCTTGAGTTGCTTAAAAAAACAACCACATGTGCCTTTAAAAATTGAAGAGATCCCTCAATTCCTCATGGATCCCATCATCAGAACAGCACCAGATTAATGTGGAACTATCTTAGAGGTAGTTCCTTTCAAACAAAAAAGAATTCCTCAAATCGAACCACGGGTGTCGGAGTAATGTCGCTGAACATCCTTCATAAAAAAAAATCATCATTATTATCATCAAAACAACCATCATCATGAGGTCCACATCATCAAATTGGTGGTTGCTTAAGAAAACACCCAAATCACCATACATATGCCGTTATAAATTGAGGAGTTCCCTCAATTCCTCTTAGATCCCATCATCATAACAGCACCAGATTAATAATGGGACCACCTTGGAAGTACATCCTTTCAAACATAAAAAGAATTATTCAAATCGGACCACGCGTCTCGGAGTAATCGGTGAACATACATAAAAAAAAAAGCCCAAACCGAATACAGAACCTCCTCCTTCTATGAAATTGAAGTCGGTTAAAAAAGGTTTGCAATTGATGAGAAAGGCACATGTAAAGAATTAACACTCTTATTTTATAATACAACCATTCAAAGTTTAAAGTACTTCATAAGGATGTCGATAGAAAAGTCGATATTTAATTAATCACTAGCAGAAGTGTATTTTCGCTCTCGTCAAATCGGGGTTTGATCATGGGCAATCAGGGGCTGTATTCTAACTTTACAAATACGTTTAGACAGAATCCAACTTCCATACGAATCCAATGTATTAACTACTCGTACGCCATAGAGATAGTACCTACACGTCTGAATCAGAAATAAGTATAAAAATTTGCTTGAGAATTATTTCGACTCCAATACAACTTCAATATTGGTTGATTATTCGTTGAGTGTTTAAGTTGTGGTTCAGATATATTGTGTTTTGAATCTCTATTAGGAAAAAATAGTTACAGATAATATTCCTAATTGTGAATATTGGAGCATGATTTACAATTCAGATTAATTTCAAGTTAGATTTATTGATAAATTTCTCGTTCACGTCTAATACCTTTAATCGTTAAGTTAGAACATAACTCTTTTCTGTACGTCCACGTGCGGTGGCTTTGCAAATGTGGTCTGTCAGGCCAATTTGTCTGTGGGTACGCCAGGTGCGAGCGGCCGAAAGCGTAATTGTACAACTTGATTAACTTCCAATGCTCATGATTGTACTAATGAACCTAGTTGATGCACATTTTGGAAAGTTCTAAATTAACTGCTATCAAACAAACCGCAAATAGATGTGCCTACTGTGTAGCCCAAAGCGATGACAGATAAATTTGTTTATCTACATCCATATTATAACTTTCCTATAATATCTTCAGAAACGATAAGCTAATGGCCTATATTATGAAACCTGTAACTGTGGCTCATCGTAAAGCAATATCATAAATCCTCTATTCCGCGTTCGGAAACCGTATGCAATTACCACCATTATTGCAACCAGTAACGTAACATCAGTGATAGTGTGGTAAAAACGTATGAAAATTCATTACCTACGGTAAAGTAATGAAAATCTGCCCTCCTCTCCGACCGCCGGTACGCGCCCGCCCAACCGCCGGTACGCGCCCGCCCGAACGCCGGCACAATCGAGTTGGTCATGGCGGTGCAATGGGGGTAATTCCATGTGCGGTGCGGTGGTAGTTTCCGAAGACTTCATTTAGGATTTATAATATGTGTGTAGATAAAGCAGTGTATGCAACTGTACGTAATTAGGCCTTATTAAGTAACAGTTACATAACTATTACAGTATCGATGACCAATACTTTAATTACATTCAAATTTCGAATATAATAACAATGTAATATAACTTCCTGCTGCAAAGGTTGTCCATCGCGATCCAACGCGGAAACGCAGCGAGCGTGATGGGCACTTTTGCACCGGTAGCAGCTCGGAGTGGGTTTTTGTAGATTAGATTTATTTTATAAGTTTAGAATTATTTTATTTTTAAGTTATTTAGATTTGTATTTAATATTTAATTTATATCTTGTAATATTTATCTTAATAATAATATATAAATATTCATAACAGTTGCTCATAAATTGTAAAGGAGGACGTCCTCTTCCCCGACCACCCGCACAATCCAGTTGACTATGGCATTGCAATGGCGGTCATTCTAATGGTTCCCAAAAACTTAATAGAGGATTTATCATACGTCTGTAGATAAAGCAGGGTATGTAACTGTACATAGTTAGGCATTAAATCACCCGTGTGATATTGTTGTAAACCATATTCGTACTCGTATCTGAATGCCCTTCATTATGTAGTACTCACATAAACTACTATTACATGTACTGTTATGTCGCATTTATTATTTACACTGAATTTCCTACCTAATGACAAAAAATAAAAAATTATAAAATGTGCTCGAGATAAAAGTTAAATAAAAATAAACAAAGTAAGTAAATATTGTTTGTTGCAGAAAGAGCTGACTTGGTGAATTCACACCATCCATATTGTCCAGTGCGACATAAATACGACTGCAATCGCAATCACTGTAATGTATAGCGATGAAAGCCTCATGATCGCTGTTTATTTGCTCATTTAAGTGCTATCTCGATTGCTGTTGGAATGAACATTGTTTATTGTTGCAAGCGACATCACTTTGCTAAAAGTCTTTGTTTGGGAAAAATATACTTCAAATAAAACCTCAACACGCTTGAACTCTCAACTAAACTTTGCTACTTAAAAATGTAAAAAAGAAATAATAAGTACATTATATTTTAAAAACCGGAGCAAACAATGGGAGTCCCCATTGATTCCAATACCTGTATGGATTATCTGAAGTTTAACTAAGTATTCTTAGTAATTTTAACGCACTCTCTGAAGGAATACGATTTACTCGCGAGTACAGATTAAGTATGTACCGAGTGTTGATTTACGACAGGTCGATAGAAATGATTTTTTCCCAAACATGCGCGGAAATGTTATCGTTAAGTTAGTGATAACAAGCTCGAATGTATTTTCATACTAATTTGCAGGCCTAGGTCTGAAAAGTGGGTAAGCGCTCCACACTCAGGCCGCCACGCGCCGCGCGCCGTGCCGGTTGCATGTTCCCGGTTGACTAACTTTTAGGCTGTAATATTGCATGTTAGGCCTTATTTCCGCGCATTTTTAACAGACTTCAAGGTTTCAAAAGAGGAGGTTACCAATTCGGCGTGTATGTTTTTTTAAAATGTTTGTTACTCCATAACTCCGTCATGCCTGAACCGATTTTGAAACGTCACCTCACCTCAACTTAAACGAAACGAACTATAAAAAGAAAAAAAGATACATTTACCTTTGAACAAAAGTATCACAACACAAGAAAGAGGCCTGTCAGTAATATCCTTGTGTTAATTTGCACATAATACTTTTCCAATAGGAGGAATTCCTTTTCCATTGAGTATCTCAAGTCCCGACTCTGAACACCTTTATCAAAGCTTCAAGAATAATCCCATTTCGCAAGGGCGAGTAAATACGTCGTATTTACTCGTTCCTGGGCCGATCGATTCGCATGACATTCGGGATTTGATCGTGTTAGCTCAAGCGTTTCAAGTCTTGCATTCCACTTGATGTTTTGGGTAAAATTTTGAAGTCTAAAAGATTTGTAAATTGAACTAGGATAGCAACATATGTAGGTATCGTAAGAGTGGGTGTGTATGAGATACGATACTAATAAATACCTAACTTGTAATATAACTACCCTTTGAGCGATCGAGCCTCAGTGAATGTTTATTTCAGGCCCGGGAGCCCATAAGAATTGTTAGTTACAATGTCTTAGTGCCTTAGTTATCATACACATATTTATGTAATGGCAATAAAAGATATAATTTTTCCAACAATTAAAGTCCAAAATTATAAGATTAACATTATAAAATACAATCTTATTAGGCTGTTATAATAATAATAAATACAATCTTATAATAATACTCGAATTAGGGTTCGGAAGTAGGTACATCTGGCACAAAACAAGCGCGCCTTCAAACTTTGGGGAAAATGTGGTTACAATCATGTGTTGGTGCAAAAAAAATGTAAGAGTACGAGTAACATACATTATAATATTATTCTGCACATTATATTGAAGGTCATGTAAAATTGTCATGTCTCCTTTAAAATTTTTGGACCCGGGGTATGTCCTTTGGACCCGGGGTATGTCCTTAAACTACGTCCGGACCTGGGTATGTCCTTAAACTACGCCAAAAAGAGAGGTATGGGCACTGCGAATGGCATCTCGCTAAGTGTGGTAGGGCACGTTCAGCGAATGTCATCGCTCAAATCTGGAGCAGAGCCCGACTGGGGAAGTACCTCCACCTTACAGAAAACCACAGCCAAATAGCACTAGACCCTACTCATAGTGTTGTGTTCCTGCTGGTGAGTAAGGTTGCCAAAGAGCTCAAAGAGGACCCAGTGTGTTGACGATGAGGGACCTTCTTGTTCCTTTAGTCGTCAACACAGTGAATCCTCCTTTTTGTAAAGGGTCGGCAACGCGCATGTGACGCCTTTGGAGTTGCAGGCGTCCATAGGTTACGGTAGCTGCTTACCATCAGGCGGGCCGTATGCTTGTTTGCCACCGTCGTGGTTTAAAAAAAAAAAAAAAATTCCGCATTTCTACCACAAAAAAATATTTTGATTTAAAGTTTGACCACAACTAGATTTCTTTCGTACAACACTGTCATATTTATGAATACGAGTATACAGGGTGTTTGGTAACCGGATGCAAAGCCGAAAGTAGGAGATAGCCTAGGTCATGTAGAACATTTTTAGCCATACTTGTCTTAGACAAATGTTATTAGTTTTTTTTAAATTTAAATTTAAAAATTTGTCGGAGAAAACTGCAAAACTTCAGACTAAATCGATAATTAGTACTTTTTTTACTGCAGGTAGATTTTTTTTTGTTTTATTTCGTATTGTGCAATGTCTATCAAACACTAGAAAAGTGATTTCAAACATCTGTGTCTAAAGAAAACAAGTTGACAGCGATTTAAAATTTTAGTTACATGAAAATGTAAACGATTTAAGTGATTTCAAAGTACGAAAAAAAAAAAACTAAAATAGCCACGAATTTTCAAACCATTTTAAAAACATGCTTGGCTTTTACCCTTTTATTTAAGCTATCAAACACGACTGTAGCTACTGTATCCTTGAAAATAAGCCACCTAAACCAACTGGGTAGCTAAAATGTTTCACTCTACTTGTGATACTTGTGGTAGTTGTGGTGACGAATCTCATTATGATTTTACAATAAAACATTGGTTCTGAATACTAAGTTGGCGTTGACTTGACATTTGACTTGTTTTAAAAGGGTTAAGTGTACTGGACAAAACTACCACATGCAATTTTAACAAACAAAGGCTTGCGGCGGTGAGAGACAAAAGGGACTGATAGCGGCAGGCGGCGGGCGATAAGACAATCATGTCTCAAGCCATTTTATCTTTGAAAATAGGCTACCTGTACTAATAAGAGGGAATGTTTAGGGTAAATTAAAACAAAAGCATAAAAGATAAGTTATTTATTTTTACGATCAACACATTAAAATTACACATCATCGCTCGTTTTCAAAATGTGACCCGCCGTTTCGAATACAAGCACGAGCCCGTCTTCTTACTTCTGTGGTGGTTGTTCCGAATATCATTTCTTCCCTCATCCTTTCGAACGCCGCTTCTATCCTCTCCCTCAGCTCTTCTACGGTATTAATGACCTCTTGTGTGTAGACTAGCTCCTTAGCTCGGCCCCAAACGAAAAAATCCAATGGTGTCAAATCAGGTGACCGAGCGGGCCAAGGGATTCGTCCGCCTCTGCCGATCCAACCGTCCGGGAAACAGTTATCCAGATGCTCCCTTACAGCCAGAGAGTAATGGGCGGGACAACCGTCGTGTTGAAATGTCACTGCACCGGGCAGCTGGTCTTCGTCAATAAGCCTGGGCAAATCGTTTTGTAAAAATTCCAAATAATTTGCCCCATTTAAATTATTTGGCAAAAAATGTGGCCCAATAAGGACTCTGCCGATGATTCCAGCCCACA
The DNA here is from genome assembly GCA_947086415.1 of Pammene aurita. NCBI lineage: Eukaryota > Metazoa > Arthropoda > Insecta > Lepidoptera > Tortricidae > Pammene > Pammene aurita. The sequence continues at coordinate 25,262,116 of OX352290.1, forward strand.
CATTGACGGAAAACCTTCTTTGGAAGGACACTTGCTTTTTCCAATGTGGATTGTTGTTTTTGTCAGCCCATTGGTGTAGGTTATGGAAATTTGTGATCCCCTCCCGGGAAAATTTCGATTCATCGGTCCAAAGAATGCTTCGCAAAAAACGTCGGTCTTCGATATCCGCATTGAGTAAAAATCGGCAGAAGTCCACTCGGCGTGCAGGATCTCCTTCGTCCAAACCTTGAACTCCGATGCCGCGAAAAGGATATTTTCCCTCACGATTCATTGTGGCCCATACTTTCCATGTGTACAAGTTCAGATTACGAGCTACCACTCTGATGCTCGTATTCGGATCCTCTGCAAATGCCTGCAGAACGTCTTCCTCCACTTCAGGGCGATTACGTCCTGGATTCCCTCCATGTTGCACAGCAATACCATTCTCACGTAGCCTTCGGAATGAATTGTAAAACACTCTCACATTAGGCAATCTCCGGTTTGGAAAACGCTCTTGGTACATCCGTCGGGCCATCGCTCCATTACTGTCAGCTTTGCAGTACATGTAGATAATGTCGGCGTATTCTTCGTTCGTAAACTCCATGTTTACAATGAAGAAGTCGTAATTACACGTGAAGGAGCGCCTACGGCAGCTACAACTTGACACGGTAAATTGAGATGAGAGCGGGAAATTAAACCACAATGAACGTCTAATCGCAACTGAAGTTGTAACTAGACTAAATTACTAGTTTTTGCACAAATACTCATGTAGCTAATCAGTTTATCTTTGTCAATAAAGCACAAAACCGATCATCTTTGTTTAACGCCGCTCACCGCCTGCCGCTATCAGTCTCTTTTGTCTCTCACCGCCGCAAGCCTTTGTTTGTTAAAATTGCATGTGGTAGTTTTGTCCAGTACACTTAACCCTTTTAAAACAAGTCAAATGTCAAGTCAACGCCAACTTAGTATTCAGAACCAATGTTTTATTGTAAAATCATAATGAGATTCGTCACCACAACTACCACAAGTATCACAAGTAGAGTGAAACATTTTAGCTACCCAGTTGGTTTAGGTGGCTTATTTTCAAGGATACAGTAGCTACAGTCGTGTTTGATAGCTTAAATAAAAGGGTAAAAGCCAAGCATGTTTTTAAAATGGTTTGAAAATTCGTGGCTATTTTAGTTTTTTTTTTTTCGTACTTTGAAATCACTTAAATCGTTTACATTTTCATGTAACTAAAATTTTAAATCGCTGTCAACTTGTTTTCTTTAGACACAGATGTTTGAAATCACTTTTCTAGTGTTTGATAGACATTGCACAATAAGAAATAAAACAAAAAAAAATCTACCTGCAGTAAAAAAGTACTAATTATCGATTTAGTCTGAAGTTTTGCAGTTTTCTCCGACAAATTTTTAAATTTAAATTTAAAAAAAACTAATAACATTTGTCTAAGACAAGTATGGCTAAAAATGTTCTACATGACCTAGGCTATCTCCTACTTTCGGCTTTGCATCCGGTTACCAAACACCCTGTATAATGTAGGTATAACTACTATAAATACTAAGAAAATGTATGAATTATATACTTCTGTCTTTACAAAAAGTTTTCGTGGATAACTATATCTGAAAATTTAATTTCATAAATCTTACAGCACCTTCCAAAGGTCTTGTTTATATTCAAGCCTTGTTTTATTGAATTTCTTGCGGTTCATAAGCCCGGCCCAAGGTAAAAGCCCGTCGCAAAAAAGGAAAACAAAAAGTTTACGTTGAGAAGGTTTTAATTATATTTTCGTGGGTCGTGGTATACACTTTATTTTATTTACCCTTAAAATATGACCTATTTTATTTACCCTTAAAGTATCCTTTGAATTTAAGTTTAAGGGTTGGTATATAAACGAAATGCCTTTTAATTTTGATTCTCCAATAGTGAGCTTGCTAGAACTACAGAAGACAGTATAGAAACCCCATGTTTACTGGTACAAAGCGCTAATGTCTCGCATAAGACGCCAAATTAGTCCACTAAGTACTTAAGTATTGAAATAGTAACCTGCAACGCGCTGGGTTTGTGCGTGAGCTGTAAGGGGGAGTGGAAAACCGGCCACTGGCTTAAATTAGCCTTCGGAGAATAGTTGGGTATTATTAGTAGTCGGTAGGTCGACTGGTAGACCTTAAGGCACTAAGTCCACCATTTGTACCTCTTATATGTGCAATAAATCTGTAACAGTGACATATCGCAAACGAGATAACACAAAAAGTGGTGAATACCTACCCTGTTTCTAATAGTGCGTATAATAAATGACTAGTAATATATATACCGAATTAACAACTAAAAATGCTTGGACGTTCCAGTATTTAAATATTATGTATCTTACCAGGGGACCGGAAAACTACAAAGATTTATTAGAAATATGTGGGTAGGTAGAGTACCTACCTGCCTACACTAAGTAGCTGATCTAATTTAGCTTGATTCTGTCATGGTTTCTTCTGTCACGATTTTTATTAGGGTTCCGTAGTCAACTAGGAACCCTTATAGTTTCGCAATGTCTGTCCGTCCGTCCGTCCGTCCGCGGACAATCTCAGTGACCGTTAGCACTAGAAAGCTGAAATTTGGTACTAATATGTATATCAATCACGCCGACAAAGTGGTAAAATAGAAAGTGGAAAAAAATGTTTTTTAGGGTACGTCCCCTATACGTAAAGTGGGGAGTGATTTTTTTTTTCATTTCTACCCTAACGTGTGCTATATTGTTGAATAGGTATTTAAAAATGAATAGGGGTTTACTAAAATCATTTTTTGATAATGTAAATATTTTCGGAAATAATCGCTCCAGAAGTAAAAAAAAATGTGTCCCTCCCCCCTCTAACTTTTGAACCATAAGTTTTAAAAGTATGAAAAAAATCTCAAACGTAGAACTTTATAAAAACTTTCTAGGAAAATTATTTTGAACTTGATAAGTTGAATAGTTTTTGAAAAAAAATTACAAAATAATTTCTGAACTAAGTTTGTAATTTAACCGTATAAGCAGCTGTTTATTGTACTATCGGGTTCAGAATTGCATGGCCAATTTATGAATGAATTCATTGATAAATTGACCATGCAATTTTGAACCCGATGGTACCTGTAACAAAATCACAATGAAATAACGTGCTTTCAAATAAAGTAAAAACGGTGAAAATCGGTTCACGCAATAAAGAATTATCCCATAAAAATCATCTTCCATACTTTAAGCTCGCGCGCAATAGTTTATCGCTGTATGTCGCTGTACGTGGAACGCTCATATCATATCCTACATGGCGGTGTTATTTTAACTCTTAAGTGGGGACACTTACTGTGACGGACGGTCTTGGCCGGTTTTTTGAATTGTAAATCAACCAGGTATTTCCGTCGTAACCCAATGAAAGCTAGATAGGTGGACAAAAAGTGTACTGGGTAGGTACTATATGAAGAGTACACGGAAAGTATATGTCTACTCACATTGATAACATTTTGAGTTATAGCGCTTTTAAAATTTACTAGATACTATTTTCGTAACTAGATGGTTTTTATGAGTTAAGAAGTGGATACATGTTAAAATTTACATCTGTAACAGAATTTGTTACTAATAGTTCATTGCTCTACATTTTGATATATAAATCTCATTTTACAAAAAAGTGACTGACATATTCTTTCCGTGTACCCTTCATATACTTATGGCAAACACTCTTAAAGTCTAGTCAAAAAACGATAAGGTAAGTAGGTATTTATTATTATATATTCTATTGCTCGACACGATAATGACCAATAGTTAACAATCTGCTGTCACTTTTACACTGGTCACTGTAATGGTACAGTGACGAGGATACCTTAACCACTAAATAGTATAAAACAAAGTGGCTTTCCGGTGTATGCTTAGATCTTTAAAACCACTCAACGGATTTTGATGCGGTTTTTTATGATAGATATATTGATTCAAGAGGAATGTTTATATGTATAATATAAGTACATGCATAATATAGTAGAGAAACACTGTAATTTTACAGGTTTCTAATGTGATGTCGTAAATAAACACATTTTTTGCGCTTACCTACATTGCAAACGCTGGCTGAATCCTACGAGATACATAAATCAAAATAATGTACTACAGTATTGTACGCCTTAAAAAGGTCTACAAAAAGTCCGCAATGGTATAAGTCTATCTCTTAGGTGTAACCCACAATAACCATTTTTTATCCCGTGCTAAGCCGGGGCGGGTCGCTAAGTAGTACATTTATAAACCGTAAAATCAAAAACAACAAATATTCCTGATGATTGATTATTTTCTAAACTACATTCAAACATTAAGAAAACTAAATAGTATATACGCCAGTTCCTGGGATTACGTTGCCAAGCGGACCAAATGCTCTATTGAGCCGGTAAAACGCTAAGAGGATAACGATGAAAAATGCTTTGTGTAATTATTTATGTATGTGTTGTTGTGTAAAATGTTGAATATGTAGTTTTTATTTCATGCTTACATTTATTTACTATCGTTTATTGACCTAAACTGTTATGCAATGATTAACTAAGTGATAAAAACGTAATCCAGTATAGTAAATTCAACAGATCTCGGTGTCCGTTTCAATTTCGCGTTGCGAAGGCTAATAATCACATTCTTGGCACATGTTCAAACTCATACTTCAGCTCAAACCCTAGATACTTATAAATACTTATAAGTAAGTGTACGCGATTAAGTCCCGTTTTTATCATAATAATGAGTGAACATCGTGTAAGTTTAAATCAGTACTTATAAATAGTTGTTTACATTAACCGCGTTTAGTAATCTACTTGTGTATTCTATACTAATATTATAATTTTTGGAAGTTTATCACTCAGTGAGTTTAGAACTTAGATTAACATTTTACACCCATAATACCATCGCCTCAGGAAGTAAAAATACTTCAGTATAGGTAACAGTTTAAATAGGAATGTGATTGAAAAACGAGTTAATTGTACGGATTAAATCGAGAGAAGAAACTACTGCACTACATAGGTACTCCTGTCTTTAAACTATGATATATGAAGGTTTTTTTTTCGGAAAATATTTAGTCTTAGTCGTTTTTCGCTGAAGGAAAACATGGTAAGGAAACCGGATCTACTCGAAATCCTGATAAGGCTTGGTTTCCCCTCTGGGTTGGAAGATCAGATGGCAGTCGCTTCCGTAAAAAAACTAGTGCCTACGCCAAATCATGGGATTAGAATAGGACTTCATATGATTAGAAACGCTAGGAAGAAGATTTACCTAAGAAATACAAACACTTATTTTTAATACATATGTATATAGCAAGTGAGCCCCATAAAATATGTTTCCAACAATATAGGTAGGTATAATGACAAAACTAAGTAGCGGTAGGTACGCAAAACACACCTTTAGCTTCAATTTAATTAATATTCGCTTTATAATTTACGAGTAAAGGAGCTGTGTCATAAAGACGCACAGGAGTCGGACAGACAGATAAATATGTATAACGAAACTATAAAGGTTCTCTGTTTTGGCTATTTTGTCTACGGAACCCTTAAAAGCTTTCCTTTTCAATTCAAATATCCAACGTGGCTTAGAATTCCTGAAGTATATGCAGCTCAAGTCGAGCAAGAAATACATACAAGTTCCGTGCATCAACTGCAGTTCTACTATCGTAGTCAAATAAGGTATTAAGTTCTATATATCGAAGTAGGTTAATGATCTTTTGTAAAGTCAGGCATGGATATTTCGCTGTACGTGAACTGCTTCATTTTATTTCGTCGACTAGCGAACATCCCCGAATTGCATTGTTCGAAATGATGTCGCCGATTTCGAGATAGACGCTTCAAACTTTGTTACGAGTTGTATGGGGTGTGGGGCCATTTTATGCAATGTGAATGAATCAAATTTATTGTTTGTTTATTGTTCTTAAAGAAGAGTTATCTCGTGTGGAAGTTATGTTTTTCATTGTTTAAAAACAAAGGCGTTGTAATCTTAAAAGTTAGAGCCTGTATGTGTAACTTACTAAATTTTATCTTAGTCTTTCTCGGGTTCTAAACATTTTATTCACAAGAGTGAGAGTGTAACACGGATTTTAAAATTTAAAACATATATACGAAGGCACACCTCTTTACTAGTCATTCTGGTTATTATTACATTTGATTGTAAAGAATCAAGCTTTACTACTCAAAATATAGCTAGAACTATGGAATGCAAAAAAACAGGTTTCAAAGCCACTTATTTTTTGTAACAATTCGTAGTAGTGTCTAAATAGACTTTTCACCTCAGCAGCAGGAACGAGGGTTCTTTGATACCTAAAAACAGTGAGCAAAACTCAATTTTGCTGCGAGCGTGAGACGAAATGACCTTGTTGACCTTGGAATTACAATTTCAATCCGCGCGCGAGGGCTAATACAAATTCGAAATACTCGGAAGCAGAAATATTTTAAACGTCATTCAATCAAATTTTATTTAATTTTAATTCATATTCTGAACTTTCGATTCGACCCCTGAAACAGAGTCAGAACGAAACGTTCCGAAATGCGCAGAAGTACTAATTTGTAAATATACTTTAAACAAATTTTAATTTTGAAATGTTTAACCATACAACACCTAAAATAATTTACGTTCTTTATTTCAAGATCAAATAAGTATAAACGGAAAAATTACTAGATTATCATGTGAAAAATATTATTACTTACAACAATCTTTCGTATTGTGATCAAATAGTAGTTACGGAACGCAGATAAAAAAAAGTTGACAAAAGTCAAAATGGCGGTATAGATATTTTAAAAATATTTAATTTATTTTGATTATTTTTTGTATTATTAACTTATAATTGAATTTTTTAACTCAAATGTAAGAATATTTAAAATAAATACAAGTGAAAAAAGTGACAAAGAAGGATTAAGAATCACCCAGGTTGTATTTTTCCATGTCTTCTCACTGCTGAGGTGAAAAATAGTATGTTCAACATGAGAATAAAGTTATTTACATCTTGTGCTTTTGAGTCCCTCTCTACGCTCAAGATTCTAAATTAGAATCTTTCGCTTGCTCAGGACTCAAAATTAGCACTCGAAGTAAATATGAACTTTCTTCTCTTGTTGTACAAATATCTATTTATGACAGTTTTGTTCTCTTCCAGAATACGATGGATTAAATATGCTACAATAGGCTGAAAAAAGCAAACAATGAACGGGTGTAATCACGGCCAGACTGAAAAAGATCACGCGAAGCTCGGCGGCTGCAGATAATTTACTGGAGGCACTATTCTGATTTTAAAACAACTGAAACAGACTAGGACAATCACAGTAACTAAAACGACTTTGGTAATGTTACCAAAGTCGTTTTAGTATTCTGAATATGTATTCTGTTTAAGAAAAAGTAGGTTAAAATCTTATAAGGAAAGTACGTATTTTTGTATGGGAAGTTGATCTATTTGTATGAATTAATTGTTACACCAAAAGTAAGAGGCAGTGGTGAAGATTGATGAATATATTAAAATATATTACGAGTATATCATATTTTTACTTAAGATATTATATAAGTAGCTCTGTTGTCCATCCATCAGGTCGTTAGAGGGAAACCATTACAGTATTTTGAACGTCAAATGCTAATTACGCAAAGAAAGGTCTACTCGTAAGCCCTCCTACATACCTAGATATATAACACTGTCACTACTTCCAGTCCCCAGTCCACTCTACTGCATAGAGAGCAAAAGAGTATTTAAGGGTAAGTTTGGCCAGGCCAGCCTTATAAGAGCTTACAAAAATTAATCATCAGTCACCGGTAGCTGCAATTTAAGGACGAAAGTATAACATGGATATGATTTAGTTTACAGTTTGTGTATAAATTATGCATTAAATATGCATTCATTGTTGTATTGAAGTATTTACTTCAATAATAATAAGGAGCTATCGCTTTACAACTTCGCACCACTCATGGTATGTTAATGAAGAGAGATCGTCATCTTTATATAAGTAGGTTAATTGTCTATGATGAATCCAATTGATTTAAAATATCATACATAAAAATCTTTTGGTAATTTCTTAAAATAATAAAATTCTGTTCGTTTTTTCATGGAATATGTATTGTTTTCATTTTAACTTTGCATTGTATCCATGTTACTTATTATGTTCAACGTCAAAGTGACATAGATTGTTACCTGTCATGTAATCATTGATAATAATATATACTTATTTATACGCATAATATTTGGTGGGTGGCAGGTATGCAGTGGTGTTGAGCTCCCTAGGATGCAAAGTGTTGTCAGGGTTTTCGGTGTTCTCTAGGAACTTTTGTTTTCTATCGGTGTGTTAAATGAAACGGAAATAAAATAATTTATTATATAAGCCCCGACCTTATTTTATCCATCGCCTTATGCTTAGTGAAAGGTATTACTCAAATAAATGTCCAGAATACATTTTTTATAAGGTATTACAGAAAAGATAAAAAATAAAATAATCATGTGCTACGTTGCAGTTGCAGTTGTATTTTGATGAATATACCATATCAGATGATTTTAATACATCAGACAGTAGGATTGAATTTTAGTGACATTGCGTTGAAAATATTATGAATACTGCAATTTGCATTGATGTTACTATTCAGCGCGTATGATATATTCTACCTGAGTACAAGCATCAACAATTTGTGTATTTTTAAACTTCTTTGAAAACCTGAACTTTGTTACATATGAGGCGAAGGTACTTTATTCAGTAACGGAAAATAATTTATTTTTGTTAATTCATTGATTTGTTTCTGGTATTTATTTATCAATTAAAAATAATGCATGTGATTTACCTGCATGTGGCTTAACCTTTCCCTTGCATTTTTGGGTTTAACCTCATAGTTGTAGGCACCTAAACTTACGTATTCATATCAATAGAAAATACTCGATATGGCCAGATAGTAACAAAAAAATACCCACAAAATTGTATAATTGGGATTATTCTAATTTATATAATTCTAACTATGATTTTTATGTAACTTCTTTGTAAATTATCAGATATTTTTTTCCTATCTATAGCTTGTAGGCTAAAATGTAATTGCTTTACTTAAAAAAAACTATATTTCACTACTTATCTATTCTATTTGATTAACACAATAATAGTAACACGATAATAGTTATTTGTTACACAAGGGTGCAAAGTTGTATTTTAACCGCGAGTGTGGAATTCAAGCACGAGCTAGCGAATGGATTCTATGGTTGAACCACGAGAAAAGCGAGTGGTTTCAAAATAGAATCCTGAGCGAAGTGAGTAGTTCAAAAATAGGATCCTAAGCGTAGCGAGTTTTGCAACATACAAGACGTAAAAATAACTTTACAGCCGTGTGTAACACAATTCTTGTCACCTCACTAAAGCGAGGAAAATAATACATGGGTACAAGAAAACGAACTAGAATATGTAAAATCAGCCTTTATTTTAACTAAGTAGTACACAAATTGGCAGGAAATATTAAGTAGGTACAGACAGCAAAACAATTAGCGAACTATTAACAGGGTGCTAAACTAATAGATTTGCTGACTGTACATAAGTAAATATTTGTAATATTTACATACCAATATGTAAGTAAATATAATTCTGCGTTTTGTACGGTTTGCCGCAATTCTTCAGGCGTCAATTGCAATACCTCTTCGTTCCTGGAGTCACTCATATTCATACAAGAGTACTCGAGAATTTGCTTATAAACTTCGTAAACAGCTATAGGTATTATATAATATATGATCATAAATTTAAAAATAATAATCTAAGAATCGTTTGATAGTCTGGTATCAAAAACTTATCTTAAATTTTGCATGTACTACTTGTTTACTTTACACCTTAAGCCGGCCGGCCAAGTAGCCGGGCGTAGTCCAGATGTTACGCTTTTGTTCACCATAGGTAGTCCTTTGTTGACCTTGTCGTTATGTTGTATAACCACTTAGTTTAAGTCTTGTTATCTTAGAATATGTATCAAATAAATACAACTAAACTTACCCTTAAACAGACCTGACGATTTTTTTACTTTTGAATCCTGATTTCGGTAGATAATAGCGTGAATAAAAAACTAATTTCTTGTTGTTTTTTTAGTATCATTATTTCCTAAAAAAAACCCTGTGGTCATTATACGCCCTCTGCCCGTTACCAATAGTCCCACGTGATCCGTATGTGGCCACTGCCCTGCTGGCTATACATTGAAGTTTTAAGGGTTAGTCATAATGTTTACATGTAATTATCGGCAAAATAAGACCACAATAAAAGTAAGAAAAAAGGATATTTATTTTTATATTCAAGCACCATTTAGCAAAAACAGCTTCAAAAATAAAAACTTTGTTTCAAAACAAAAACTTTACACTTTCCAAAGTGATGTTAACATTTAGTGTATAGAATCTACAAAATAAAGCTTCAAAAATAAAAAGACAACTTCAAAAATCAAAACATATCTCCGTAAAACTTTGAGAATAGCTCAAGGTGATTAAAATAAGTCAACAATTATTTGATTGGTTCTTGAAATGAAAGTCAGCGAAACAAGGTACCGCACACAAGGATACTTTGCAAACCGTACAAGCTATTGCTGACCTTTTTGGTTTTATCTTTGTACTGCAGAACCGGCACCGTTTTCAGCGCTAGTGTGCACCAATGTTTTTATGAATGTCCTCTTAAGGTAGTTTTCCTCCAGGGCCCGACATATCTTTCCACACTGTATATATATATATATTATATTCACTCATGTCACGGAATGCACAAATTGCCGGCACCTGCTCGGCTCGCATGTCAGTTCCCATGCTAAATAATCCGTTTAATATTTTTTTTAAACCAAGCGTATTACTTGTAAGGTCTTTATCAGATTTTTCACTTGAAATAGTTCAACTACAGTAATGAACTTACCCTTAAATTTCACGTAAATACCCTGCCGGGCAGTGGTCACATACAAACCACTTGTACTGAACCGAAACGGGGAGAGGTCATATAGGGACCACAAACTTTAGGAGCAAAAATTTTACATAAAAAACTTACTGTAACCATTTATGACATACTACACTTACATTATTTTATACAGGGTGGGGCCTGTAACTAAAGCAAAAAATTAAAACGTAGATTCTAGTCCTCAAACTAGACAACTTTTGTGTAGCAACTTTTTAAAATCATAAAGTTTTTAGATTGTTCTTTTTTCAAACAAAGTAAATAGTATTTTCAATGTACTTAAAACTCCGTCTAATTGACATCGCCTCTCAGTCTAGTCACTCTACAGACATAATCAATTTCATAGTACATTGCGTGTTCGAATTAACTTTAAAATGTAATAAAATTCAAACCGCAAGTTTTTTTTCAAAGTCGTCAAACAAACGTTGCGTAGTTTGAGGAGAAGAATGTACATTTTAATTTTTACAGTTACAGGCCCCACCGTGTATACTTCTAAAATAAAGCATCACATAGCACTTACCGTAATTTTTTTCAGCACAATAGTAATATTTACTTGGAGCAACACACAAAACCGGCTACTTTTTCTGAATTTTAATTTGACAACTGAAACGTCAAAGAAAATTGTTTTGACACATCAACTTTGGGTGCGTTCCGAAATCTGTCAGTTTATAGACTATACGTCAATGACATAGTGGCTTCTACAATCTTCCTGCTCGTCAGAAAAAAATCATTTGCTAAGTGGTCGCTATGAGATCACTACCTGGTTAAGGGTTAAATATAACTACATTCTACAAGAATACGTGTTAAAAGTGTTAAAACTTGTGCTAAGGACGGTGAATCCTGACCCACCGTGATACATTTCATACTAGTACGGGTCAGAAGACACTTACTTAACTTTGGTTTTTACCATGTACCGCAACTAAACATGTAAGTAGTCTTAAGCACTTATTTGTACTCAATAAACTGTTTTTTTTTATTTAATTGAAACACCGACGCCAGAGATTTTTTAAATGAAGAATAAAGAAAAAAGTGCATTCGGGTGCGTTCCGTTTCATTTGTTTTGAATTTGCACTGTTAGTTGTGGTGCGTTCAGAATAAATAAAAATGATCGATCAAAACGAAATTTCTAGTAAGATTTTAAGCGTTTTATGGTAAAATCATGTAATAAAATTGTTTACACTAAATGTTTTCAATTTTTTTTATTATATTTAATTGTATTCATTAAATATAATTTAAAAATTCCGTCCATAGCACCTAATTTGATCATACAATTTAATCAGATGGACGAACACTGTCCTGTCTAGAGTGGCCTGTACATGTTATTATATTAAAAAAGTAACTAATAACACGTTCGAATTTCAAATATTCTTTGCACTCTTATCATAAAACGCAGTTTTGCTATCTGTTTTTAAATAATAAAAAAGGGCTTTCCGAGCTACTGAGGTGAACAAGTTTGTTATACCAATACTTACTCGATTTAGCTCCAATAAATCATAAACTACAAACAAATCATTCAAAATATAAACGTTCATTTTATTTAAATTAAGTCTCCATTCCATTAAACTATAGAGAATTTAATTAAAAACACTGGCCACTGTTCGCACTTCGGTTGGTGGCGAAAATATATGGGGATGTTAATGAAACGAATTTAAATTGGATTCGCGTGTGTTCTCAATGGCAAGCGCACCTGTACATTTCGGGATTACATTACGTCGTGGATATTCAGGTTTTCCTTTTGCTGATCAGGACATATTGTGATCCGCACATGCTCATTTGCAGATATGAAGTTACTTGTTTATTAGTTCAGTGTAGAGACTGCAGGGCAAACTTGGAGGCCCTACCTGTCGCAGAGTCCTTTAAAAATAATTATACCATTCTTAATGCTTATCTTAAATGAACATTAGCGGTTGATTTAACTTTTCAATAAAGGTGTGCCCAGATTTAATAAAATGTGTTATACCGCTTGCGCCTTGCACGCGCGCCGAGCAGCGTTAGATTCCCTTCAAGTGATGTCAAAATGAGAGCAAATTCTAAACAAACTCACACATAATACAATTACTAGACGGAGAGCTGGCCACGTCAGATATGACACAATAATAAGAGCAACGCAACCCCTCTAGTTAGTTTGCTTTACTATGCTTATTTCTAGATCCAGACATCTGGCAGCTGTAAAGTGGTGGAGGTCAAATAATGCTATTTGCATACTTGAAGAAAACAAATCCTACATTTCTGGGTTTGATGCAATATTATTGGAAATTATGTAATCAATTAGATTATAGCATAGCCAGAATTTCTATTGGGGGAAAGTAGTGCCAAATGATATATAATGCAATTTATACTTAGTAAGCTACTGTTTTTGTTTACGCAATAATACACAATGTTTTTAATAATTTCTAATGTTAAAATATAGGCCCTGTTCTCTATAAATAACACAACTTTGGCAGTTTTTTTCTTATAAGTTGCATTTTTTTATTTTTATTGTAATGATTCAATTATATTAATGTCTGATAACAGTGATAACATTTATTTGTGTAAGTACGATTTAGTACTAAATTTTTTTTTTCTATTGTAATTTTTCCATGGGCCACTAAGTTGTATGCATTAAATGATTTGTATTTATAAAAAGTAACTAGTTTTAGCTTAAGAAATACTTTTGTCGAATGGTTAGCCTTATAACTAACTATCTATGAGCTATTTTATGCATTTATGTAATACTTTAAACTGTATCGATAACTATAGGGACAAATAAAAAGTGACATATTTTACACATTTTGTATATTTGAATATTAATGTCGTTATGAGATATAACTTAAATAAACATATTTAAGCATAATATAAAGCTTTTAGGTCGGCTACTTCTGAATCCTGGCAATTTTATGAACTTGGATTCGTACATTCTTCATCAAGTTGCGGACAACACTAAAGGTGACAGTTTTGGCCGCTTTTACCCAATCTTTTTTTAATCTGTCTACGCAATCCGCTGCCGAGAAACGTTGGCGTAGCCCTTTCTTCTTCATGATAGCCCAATATTCCTCTATTGGTCGTACTTCAGGGTAGTTGGGCGGATTCATAGACTTGTCTACATATTGGACATCGTTGGATTCCACCCACTCCCTGGTGCGAGCAGCATAATGGCAACTCGCCAAATCAGGCTAAAACAAAGTAGACCATCTATACCGTCTAATCATGGGCAAGATCTGCTTTTTTAAACACTCCTTTATGTAAATGTCAGTAGTCATTGTGGAAGTAGTTATGAAAGCTGTGGTTTTCATACCGCATTCACATATCGCCTGCCATACCATTGCCTTCGACCTGAATTTTTCGGCGTATATTACTCTCATCCAGTTGTTCTCCTTTGCGGACAGTGAAGTATTGAGCCCCGGTAGTACTGAATAATCTAGTTTCACATAGGTCTCGTCATCTTGTATTATACACTGTTTATTTTTCGTCAAAACGGTATCGTATAATTTTCTAAGGCGAGTTTTTACGCTTGCGGCTTGCTTTTAAGATCGTTTAGGCTTTCGTTGCTTTCGATATGTCCTTAAATTGTTTCGCTTCTTTGCCCTCTGGACCATGCCTACCGATGTTCTACACTTTTTGGCCACGTCTCTTATTGCAGCATTGGGTGATTTTTTGATTGTTTGGCATATTTTTGAATCCATATTGCGATTGTATGAAACACATTTTCTCCCGCTATGTGGCTTATCTTTGAAGGACAGATTCTGGCCATACTTTTTCTTGGCATTGAAGACAGCGTAACGACTCGTCTCATGGAAATACCTTTCTCACGTATATATTTGTCCACAATCGGTTTGCGTTGTTCTGGTGTGAAAGCTCTCATTTTGCGAAATTGACATGAAGCAAGTAAAAAAAATGCTAAAATGTGTGCTCTACGACATGCCACCTGACACACCTACATTTGACGTTTATAGAGTAAAACAAATGAAAAATAAAATGTGGCCTGAAACTGTTGTCCCTATAATTATCGATACAGTCTTATAAGCAAACTAGCTATTTTTAAGTATTATAATATGACCTGGCCTACCCCATTTATTGAAGAATGTACAATATCTATAACATGTCCTGTTACCCGGCCTATAAAAGTATTAAGCCGTGCGTAACCCTCGTGGGCGTATGTAATGGCGCGGCATTACCGGCAGCCTGCCCCCGCGCTCGTGTCCGACACGGCTTGCCGTACTTCTACGTCGCATGATCACGCTAATGTTTGTACACAAAATTTAGGCTTAAAGCGGTTTGTGTAATAGTTATCACACTATGTTCATTTCTTCATTAGCCCGCTTACATAATGTAAACACCATGTATAATCCTCGTGCCAAAAATGGTTTAACAGCTTAGATGGCTAGCTTTAGTACGGTTAAGACGTGTCTCACAAGAAATTACATTCAATTTCTTGTGAGACACGTCACCTTACGTGTATGACAGTAATTTAATCACTATATATATTTACACCACTATCACTAGTCCACTAGTTTGTATGATTACTTAATTAACTTTGTGCTAGAACCAGTTGAATTTGACTAAAGATTAAAATAAAGGTCACACTGGGAATTTTGTTAGCTAATGTTTTTTAAACATCTATTAGGATCTTCTAGAGGAAGTTCACATAAATATGGTTTATAAATGATTTGACAGTATAATTTTATAGTTTTAAACTCTTACTTATCTAAAAAAGACGAGTGCACTACTAAAGGGATATGATATAACGCTTGTACATTAGACCAGTCGTGTACCACAATAAATCCCTCTACTCGTGGATACACCTCATCCAGCAATGAGCAAATTTACTAGAATTATCTCTGCGGTGAAAATAAATCTGTATTATAAAATGGTGCTTCATATAAAATACGCTAAATATATATTAAAACCCCTTATACTGTAGCATATCCCTTACATACCTCAGGATTGTTTCGCTGCAATGCTGGGCTGAGCATTTATCTTATTTGTGTTTTGTGTTGCACTTTCCTAGTTATTCTGCAATCCTTGTTCAACACACGCACCCATACGAAAATCCCGTGGCGCTCTCAAACATCGTGCGCTATTCTTCTAACCTTGTCTTTATTTTAGAAATTCAATTTTCATGCTCTGAAATACGCAGAATGTGGATATTAAAACATGAATACTTTTTTACACTTCCTTTTCGCGAATCTTTGACCTACAGCCTCAAGCGACTTTCGAAACCTAGATTTCTCACCTTTTCTTAGTTTCACTTATTTGGCTATTAATCTCCTCGTTTTATTCACGTTATTGTACATTTTTATACTATTTTGAAATGTTTATTTAGACTTCTCCATAGTGACGTACTCTGTCTAGTTTGTCAATTCTGTTAATTTGTATAACCATGTAGTTAGGTTGTATACTTTTGGCTAAGTTTGTTAAATATTTGTACTCATGTTGTCCTGGTCTTTTATAAAATTTCAAAATTTTATTGTAAGAACCCTGTATTCGCTGGCTGCCCCTATATAAGCCTGTCACTGACAAACGTGAATCACTTTCTGGTTAGCTTCGAAGAAGTTATATTCCAAACAAAAGGTCTGTGCGGGGCCGAAGTGGCCCCGCACTTGAAGCGACCTCTCTCTCTCCTGGCATAAACTCTCCGGGTTACTAATTCCCGAGTTTCCAGCTTCTACGTTCGCCTCTGAGAGCGAGTCTTCAGCCACTACGTTCGCCTCTGAGGGCGAGCCTCCAGCAACTCCTTTCGCCTCTGAGGGCGAGCTATCTACGAGGGTGGTTTGATAAGTCAGTGACTTTTTGCAGAAAAAAAAATCTTTTTGACCTTTTATAATTTTATTTCTCTACATAATCTCCTTTCAACTCCATACACTTCATCCAACGATGTTCCAGCTTTTTCAACCCCTCCAAAAAATATTTTTTATCAAACCCTGAAAAATATGCTTCAGTTTCAGCTATGACTTCCTCATTTGATGAAAATCTTCTCCCACCGAGCCATTTCTTCATGTTTGGGAATAAAAAAAAATCACATGGGGCCAAATCTGGAGAATAAGGTGGGTGGGGCAGTATTTCATAACGCAATTCTACTAATTTGGCTGTTGCGACTGCCGACGAGTGTGCAGGGGCATTGTCGTGGTGAAAAAGGATTTTCTTCTTTGCCAGATGTGGCCGTTTTTTCACTTCTTCTGCGTTGAATTTTTCCAACAATGTAGCATAATAAGGGCCATTTATTGTTTTACCTTTCTCCAAATAATCTATATAAATAACCCCTTGGCTGTCCCAAAAAACAGTGGCCATTACCTTTCCTGCCGAATTAACGGTTTTCGCTTTCTTTGGGGCCCGTTCGTTAGCAGAAGTCCACTGTTTTGACTGATTTTTCGTCTCTGGCGTATAATGGTGGATCCACGTTTCATCTACCGTCACAAAACGACGTAAAAATTCATTGGGATTACGCTTGAATTTGGCTAAGCATTGCTCGGAAGTTGTTTCACGAAGTCGTTTTTGATCGGCTGTCAGCAAACGCGGCACCCATCTTGCGGAAAGCTTTTTCATATTCAAAATATTATGCAAGATATGAAAAACTCGTTCAGATGAAATGTGTACAGTCTCAGCTATCTCACGAATCTTAACTCGACGGTCATCCAAAACAATATCGTGAACTTTATTCACGACATCATCAGTGGTGACTTCAATTGGCCTACCAGAGCGTTCTGCGTCATTGGTAGTGGTACGCCCAGAACGAAATTCTGTAAACCACTTATGTACCATTCCATGAGAAGGAGCAGATTCCCCATAATATTTTTTTAAACAGTTTTCAGTCTCTTTAATAGTTTTTCCACGTAAAAAGTAATGTTTAATTAACACACGAAATTCGCTTTTCTCCATTTTCCAACAATTTTCCGACCGTATTTGACATATGCCTCAATAACTTTTTTATTTTCCCACCTTTTTTAAAAAAAAAAAAAGTGCCAGCTACCAAGGAGTTCAGAATCGTAATTAAAAAGTTTATATGTTAAAATGATTTTTGTTTTACTTAAAGTCACCGAGTTATCAAACCGCCCTCGTACTCCGTTCGCCTAGTCTGGGCGAGTCTCCCAGCTACTACGTTCGCCTCTGAGAGCCAGCCTCCACCTACTACGTTCGCCTAGTGTGGGCGAGCCACCTACTACATTCGCCTAGTGTGGGCGAGCCACCTACTACGTTCGCCTGGTGTGGGCGATCCACCTACTACGTTCGCCTAGTGTGGGCGAGCCACCTACTACGTTCGCCTAGTGTGGGCGAGCCTCTACTCCGTTCGCCCCTCTGAGGGCGAGCCTCTACTCCATCCGCCGCTGAGGGCGGTCCTCTACTCCGTTCGCCTCTTGGGGCGAGCCTCCGTGTCTCTACTACGTTCGCCTTTGAGGGCGAGCCCGTGAAGAACTTCCGGCTTTATCTTACCAAGGCTATATTGACTTACTTACCTCTTACAACTGAAAAATATTGTGAAATAAAGAACCCATTACCTGAATTTCCTTTTTATTATTTACTTTCTTCACCTTATCCTTTGCGTGTTCTTCCACCTATCTAGTTGGAAGAGCACGTAACGTGACAATACTTAAGTGGGTTCATTAATTTACTCTTCTGATTTACGGGCTCTAATTTACTCGTAACTGGCAGGCTAGTAGCATTTATTTAATCTAATTTATTATAATAGAAACCATCACATGACAAATTTATATTAAGAATAAACAAGTAAATAGGTAGGTACTATTTTAAGTAGGTACTCGTTACATAATTCAAATCAGATATTATAAAACGATAGAAGAAATTAACGGGACAGTAATGTTGGATATTTTACAAGTATACACTAACAGCCTTATTCATAAAAAGTTACAACCTCCTTCAAACCTACTTGAAGTCCGGAAGCCCAAAAACGTTATTTATCTCTAAAAAGCTCTACAAACCTATTGCAAATGTTCGAAAAGTTACATGACCCAGGACCCTTCTTTATCTCCTCGATAAGGATCATAATGGCCGCCATAATATTGTCAGCTGATTTTGACACTAGCGACACCGAACACAAATCAGAAGATTTCTACTGAATGGAAGCTACCTATCGTTACAATTTTTATGTTTTGTGAAAAATATTATTATTTATGTAATAAATTAAAAACCTATCTTTTAAAGTGACTGTGAACTTTTGAAGTGTAATTGTTGCTATAAAATGCCAATTCAGGCAATGGAGCATGTGAATAGGTACAACTGCGAAAGCCGATTTTGGAATATTTATCATAACATAAGGTAAGAAAGAAGTATTGGTGAGCATATTTGTCATTTACTATCAACTTGTCGTAATATTATATACTTTACACTGCCCAAGGTCAGGGGTCGCCCTGACTTACTATCAACTTGTCGTAATATTATATACTTTACACTGCCCAAGGTCAGGGGTCGCCCTGACGAAGTGGTATTTGTAATACAAGTATTAAAGCGGCAATCAATGCACATACATTACTGATGTTGTTCATTACAATTCAACCACAGAGGTATAGTTTGTCCGGACAAACTATAATATAATTATTGCAACATAAATGTTATTACCAAAAGGTTATCATCATCATCATCAGTCGTTCCCTCAGAGCTGAGGATCGTGACATCATGTCCTTCTGCTGAAGACCAGGTTTCTCCATAGGCTAAGATTAAGCTCTTGAATAATAATATGCCACTAAATAAACAGATTCTCCCAGAGAGAGAAGCATTAAAAATCATTACAAAAGCTTCATGAAATAAAATAATTTTATTTAGCAAAATTAAACATACAATTCAATAATAAAACAAAGCTAAAGAGTGTGAGAGTATTATGGGGTCAGAACCAGTAGTTTGACCAAAATCAGGCTATGTAGCTTCTTATTTTTCTTTTTTATGTTTCAGTTGATTGCCTTGCCGCTGAGGACTGCTTGGCTTCGAATATGTCCGGGGCCGGTAGACTTTTCCTGGATTTGTGTGGATTCTTAACCTGGTCGCCCTTTCCTGTTTAATGCTTGACGACTTACTGCCTTAACAATGGCAGTGGATGATGACGGCTGATGATAAGTGCTGATCTGAAAAGAATGCAACAAATTTAATTAAATTAATTTTAAACAAACACTTTTTTTATTTTTAGCTTTCATATATATTGTTCCATATACCAGGATATGGAAGTTTTCTATAAAATAGGCAGAAATCGATGTGACTACATACATATTATAACCATACATTTACATTTAATTGAGAACGACCAACATCCTAATCTCTATCTATCACCACTGCTTATTAGTAGTTATTACATAAGTATGTAGTCAAATTTTCCTGACAATAAATGACACTAATGTACATACATCTGCTTGATGCCTTTTATTGTCAGCATCTGACTGATTGACTGAATAATATAGTCATTTACAGACATTACAGCATCACAATGTGGAATACCTACTTATATTCTGCAATTATGGTGATATTAATAAGGATTTTGAATGAAAATAACAATAAAATTCTACCTGACTAATGCATATGTTTCAATACATTTTGCACATTATCTAACCATTGATTTTTCACTACTTTAATATCATCCTTCTGGGTATAGTGAGTACATGATTATTTCACTGCATTAACTGTAGGCGATATCAGACAGATATAACTGGTTTACAATAAGTATACCTAATGTTATTAGTTGTAGGCACTGGTATAGAATTATTACTGTGAAAATGTCTGACTTGGGCACTTGGGCAGGTATTGTACTTACTTGCAAAAGGTCAATCTTAAAGGCGTTGGTGTTTGTATCCAGTATTTTTTTTTATATTTTGCTCTTGTAGTAATACCTGAGGAGGATATATCAATGATTAGATTCATTAAAAACATTAAAGGTAAGCAAGAATCAACTTCACATAACCTAATTATAAGTAAATGAATTGGTATTCTTACCTTGTATTGTTGCATGACGTGCACACAGTTGACGTGTAATTATTACTCCCTTTTTTTGTTGCATCGATTCGTCTTTTCAATGCAAAGGCTTATTTGATTTAAATTAGATTTATCTAAACTAGTATTTGCATTTATTCGATTCTATTTCGCCGATTTCCCGGTCATTACTGACATTCGCTGTCAAACTTTTTTTTTTAATTGCGATTGGGATACGATTTTGTCTATGATTTTGCCAAGAGTGCCAACATAACGAGTCTAATCAATGAAATTACTATTGTCGGCTTATGGAGAGATTATAAATCACACATTTCTTAAAACGTCATTTAGGCTTATATAGCGTTTTAACTATATGATGGTTAAAACCTCATTTAAGGATTTTTTATGAATAAGGCTGTTAGGGTTAAATTCAACTTCAACTGACAATTACATATTTAGAATTATTTTCATTTCTTTGATGTCGCCTGTTAAAATATGAGTAAGTAATTAGTTTACGTTAAATGTAGTACTTACATGCGTCAAGCCCTATCGCATTTTGCGGTGGTTTTGTTATTCAGTTAAGATGTGGGGTAAAGGTTTTGTAATCAAATTAACCGGCAAGTTTTTAAATCAGCAAGCAAACCCTTTTGATTGACGATTTAAAAACTTGCCCCGAAAAACGAAGGGCCGTTCGCAGTCTTTGTAGTTGGGTGTTGTTTATTAGGCCTAATTTACGGCATGTTAGTTAGTAACTTTATGTTCAAACTCAAGCGCCTATTGATCCAAAGAGCACTTTATGTCACTGCTTAGTCTTAATGTTAAGTTGCTTTAAAATATTTTTATAAGGGGCATTTACATACCGTTACGTGTATGTACGTATACCGTTTAGAAAAAAAAACAGCATTAACTAGTAGTTCAGTTAGGTCTTTGAAAATATCATAGAATAGAATATTCTTATATTTTTCTAGTCATTGTTTTTGTAATATTTACTCTGAAAATCTAAAACAGGTGTGTTTTTCTTATCCAAAAAAATATTAATCTTAATAACCTATTATTTAGTTTGCGAAAGACAACTTCCATTTTCTATTAAGTAAGTATTTTTTTTATTTGTACGGTTTTTCGTAACCCCCTTTTATACATCGTCCAATACGCACTTGGCTTTTTTTCCCATTGGGATCTAAAGACCTGGAAACATAGTGTAAAAAATACCAAGTTTTCGGCTACAACGTAGCGCCACGCGCGTAGCATAGCACTGAATGAGTTAGAGGTAAGTAAAAAAACTGAGGCCTGTACATACTCTATTTTTAAAATACGTTTCTGGTATATAATATTAATCTTAATCCAATGCATATACAACACATTTTCCGTGAAAATTATTGTGTTTGATTCCTCTAAGCTTTTCAAATTGAGGTAAGTTTAAACAAGCTAAAATTAACCATAACAAACAAATTGACAAAACGAAACGATCAAACGGTGGCGATCCATAAAAATTCAGACAATCGCCTTTAATTAGGTAATTGCGCTTGACAATGGATCTGATTGTAATTCGGGGTTTTTAAGCGTCAGTTGTGATTATATGATTGACAAGCATTTGTCCCCATGGTCGAGCGGCTTGGGACCCCAAAACGAGTAAAGTCACGGACGAACAAATTCGTCCGATCTTCTTCTGTTTATCTTTCTGTTTAAAAGTAATTACTTAAGTTAATTATGACAACGATTGTACAAACAATTGCTGGTATAATTTAAAACTGCGCAGAATACAATCATTCAAATTTGTAGGTACACATTGCGCTTACTTTATCCAATTGACTAATGATTTGCATATTAAGTGAATATAGATAATCGAGCTAAACCGCTATTGTATTACTTGAAAACAATAGGCTCCATAATTAATATAATGGTAGAGAGGCGAGGATAACTGCTTTGATTATAATTGATGTTGGCTTGAGTACTCATGTCGATTTAAAGTGTTAAAATACCCATATCATGTTTAAAAAATGTATCTGCCAAAATTCATGTAGCCGATTTGGTATTGATTTGGTCTTCCTTTGCTTGCAGACCCGTCATGAAAATAGTTAATTTATTTCAACTTCTAATAAATTTTCATGAAAGTACCTAACTATTCATACAACGACAGGAAATTCATTAACACATTTCCATCAGTAATCTCTAATATTTAATTCTACTCCTACATTTATCACGCACTATCAGTTATAGATAGCATCGATAAATACCGTTTCACTTTATACACGCTGTTAAGTGTAAAATTAGAATTCTGTTGTAGAAAGCAAACGTTTGGTTTGTTTTACTTTATTTGTATTTTGTTGTACTATATGAAGGGTACACGGAAAGAACATGTCTAGTCACATTGACAAAATTTTGAGTTACTTATAGCGCTTTTAAAATTTGGAACGATTCAATTAACTATACTATTTTCGTAACTAAATGGTTTTTACGAGTTAAGAAGTGGATATACGTTAAAATTTACATCTGTAACAGAAGTTGTTACTAACAGTTCATTGCAAGCTATACATTTTAATATAAAAATCTCATTTTACAAAAAAAGTGACTAGACATGTTCTTTCCGTGTACCCTTCATACCTATTTATTAAATAAAACTATTTCTAGCACGCACATGCTTTCAAATTAGTTCCCGATTTCATTCAACTTTTGCTGCTTATCTTTCATCATTTGTTAACAGTTACAATCCTTAGTTGGAATCGTGTTTGGTTGTAGATAAGGTATATAATTTGCACGCAACTTGAGGGACGTAAATCAAATTAAAACTTTTCCGATTTGTGTTGAGATCAGCAAATTGTTAGAGACGTGAAAAAGAAGGCGAAATTATTTAAGGTATATATATGTATATTGTGTATGTATAGTTTCACGAACAAAATGTGTGTAGAGAAATTAATAATTATTATAAATAAAATTTTACTATGGTAAGAATTACTATTACTAATAAACGTTTTTGTAAAGTTTCAAAGAATTTCATTTTTTGTAGTCTTTAGATATTTATAGCGATTTAGATTTTTTGTTTTACTACCATGGGAATACGAGATCAAAAACATTTTTTCTAATATTTTTGATCATAAATAAAACAGAATTACCTATGCCTTTACATAAGATTATGCTGGAAATCGTATTCAATAGGCATGATGACACATGTTGAATTATGCAATAAAATTTAGTTGATAGGATGCAAAATGATCAATATATCCAACTAAAGTGAAAATTTATAAATTCTATTGAAATGGCTCAAAGATATCAAACTCCAAAATTTCTAAATTTTACGATTTTTTAAAGTGCGAAATATAAAAAAAAATCAATGATACCATTAGATTTTTAACATTTTACTATAAAATAAATTGTATCGCAACCATATACATACATAAACGCAATATTTCACTGTAAAAATAGCAATTTCATATTTTTTCCATACTTTAAACAGGGCGACTATGTGATCGTGACGTCACTTTTGCACGTCATTTTGTTAGGAGCGTTTTGAGAAACAAATGCAAATCTCGGACATTAAGTCTCATTTCTGACTTTTGTGCTTTAACGCAATTGGCCCCATATAGACATTTGATCCTCACAACAAAACGAATCGATTGATACCAATGATACCATACATGAAAAAAATTCACCATGCCTATTCTCCAAATAAAAACCTTACATATAATTGTAGCAACCTTTTGGCTTCTTCGTAACATATAATTACCAGCATCTTAAATTTTGGCATGCGTAAACATACCACCCTATTTTTAGAAAAAAACCTTTTTTTTTATAAAAACATAAAAAACACGACACAATAATAAAAACAACAAATCCCGTCTAAGTAGATCCGAGCAATATAAGTGATTGCTATACTATATTTATTGCTAGATCCAGGCATCTGGCAGCCTTTGATGGGTGGAGGTCAGAGTGACAGACAAATAATTTTTTTAACTTCGAATAGGTAATACCAATACCAATAGGTGAAAACTGCTGAAGGTGTCTCATTTATAGAGGCGAGGGTCACATATTTTAGCAATGGAATCAAAACATTGCGTATCATTGCAGAAACAAAATTTGTAAGCGACAAACTGTGTACCTAACATTATACATCGTTTGTCACTACTTTCCCCAAGAAGAAATCCCTGGCAAAGATAATATAATCTACTTAATTGCATAATTTTCCACTATACTACATCAAAACAAGGATTTGTATTCTTTGACCTCCAGTAATGAACAGCTGTCAATGTCCGGATCCAGAAATAAGGATAGCATAGTAAACTTACTAGAGCCTTACTTACCTTACCGTTGCTCTCATTATTGTGTCACATTTGACGTAACCAGCTCTCCGTCTATTTATCAATCTGCCTTTGAACGTCAATACTATTTTAATGTTGTGACTCCATTTGTGATTCAATTAGTAAGTATTTGGTTTGTATTAATTGTTTCTATTCATAATCCATTTACACACTGATACAGTCTACCCGTAGCTAACAAATTGTTTATTTAATTATTACAACAGTAACCGTTTTCAAACCAGGCAAATCCGTTTTCTCACCATTTGGAATATCTACGAAGAACATCTGCATTTAAATTACTAGTAAAACTATTAACAAAATAATTGTTTATTTTATAAACAATATTATTTTATTCCTTATAGCGGTTTATATTTCAATACGAAAATAATGTAAAGCTTAATGCGTTCTTCTAATATTTCCCAAGGTGCCGTATTCTAATTTTAAAATACATAAACAATACATATAAAACACAATATATCTCAAACATAACTCCAACATACAACAAATATTCAACCAAAATTGAAGTTGTAATGTTGCATCGGAATAATTTTCAAGCAAACTCTAATATTTCTGATTCAGACGTTTAGTATCATCTGCTGGTTAATGCATTGGAGTTGTATTATAGTTGGATCGTATCTAAACGTGTCTTAAACTTAGAATATGGCCCAATATCTCGAGGGTTGGCATCCTGGTACCTACTGACCACTGATATAAATATACATAGATCACGCAAATGCATCTACTTCGCGTGTCGGAACTCGGAGTAGGTCTCCGAGTTGGCCGTCGCTACTGACATTCCGCGCGCGTCTGTTGTGGTAGCCGGTTGTCCGTGAAAATTAAGAAAATGCCTTTTGCATGGTATTAAAGTGCGATATCCCAAAAATTGGAAGCACCCAAACGTAAGGACATTTTTCCTATCACACGTAAGTTATTTTCAAATTATATTATGCGTAAATTCATTTAAAATCTATTTTTGGAGTATTCCGAGGTGTGATTACTGTACCTAAGTAACTATAGATCATCGGTAAGTAAACTATGTTCACATTACATTTCCGCGTTTGCTTTGAGCGTTTAATCTGACGTTGTGTGTTAAGAGACGATGAATATCAGAACAAGCGATACTGTCGCGCATCACTTGGAGTTCGTGGTACAAGGGAACTTATCATTCTTCTGTCAAATCTAGCAACTAGTGTTGTTCGTTCTACAACATTAATTCGATGATCGATTTTAATCGATATCGGACAGACGAATGATATTTACCGTTTTAAAAACGCCAATTTAGTAGTTATTGATACAAACAAGCTCGAAATATGTCCTAATTTTACACGACAGCTTTAAAATTGGAGGATAATATCTTCGGGTTTATCCTTTGAATGTATATTACGTTTATAAATTTCTATTGTGCTTAAGAAACACTTACTTTTTTTTTAGTTTCCCACACGATCCTATCACAAAAGAAAAATGGTTTGCGGCCACGGGACGGAAAGACTGGTTTCCGACTAAGCATAGTACTATTTGTTCTGAACACTTTGAAAATAGCAGTTTCATTGAAGGGAAGAAGTTGAGATTGTTAAAAAAACGGCGTATCCCACTATTAATATACTAAAACACATTGACAATGATAATGAGGTTAGTGAATAAATTTAATGTTTAACAGTGTTTTTATTAATATTGTCTTCGGTTGCCGCGATAGTTATTCATGAAATAAAACAATTAAAAACGGATTTTATCGCGTGTATTGAGCTTAAATTACATCCCGACGTTTCAAACACTTTACAGCGTTCGTGGTCAACGGGTCGACTGAGGAAAAATGTACAATTACCTCCGTTCAAAAACTATCACAATATACAAACCTACCCACATATTAAATATTAAACAAATTTAGTGTTTGCACATGCCAGAGGGGCCTTTATAAAAACAAATTATTTATTATTACAAAACAAATTATTAAACAATTTATTTTATTATTATTAATTATTATTTTTTTTGTTTTAATTTTTAAAATTTTTAAAATTAGTATTAAATTATTATTAGTGTCCACACTGTCCACCATTATGGTCTCACAGTCCTATGTCTAGCTTGCTCCTTAACCAAATGAATAACTGGATCCCAAGCTGGTGGTACCGAAAAACCATCCTCTCTGTTGAAATTTGGATATTTTTTAATCTCGATTGCCTCTCGCAACATCCGGGGAATGTATCGTTTCTCCTTGACGAGGACTTGCGGTTTGTCAAATTTAACTGAGTGGTTGGGCCTATCCATGACATGCTCACAGACTGCTGACCTTGGTCGACGGTGCTTCACATCGGCTATATGTTCCTTTACCCGAGTAGAAATGCTCCGCTTAGTCTGGCCTACATATGATAGACCACATTCACATTCCAGCCTGTAGACCCCTGCACTCTGTAGAGGAGTAGCCGACTTCACTGACCTCAGGAACTGTGACATCTTCTTCATTGGCTTAAAGTAAGTTTTTATAGAAGCACGTTTCAAGATGTTGCCAATCCTGTCAGTGACTCCCCGGACAAAAGGCAAGATGGCAGGCCGGCGCTCAACTGTAGGAATCTTCATCCGAGCCTTCTGATTGAGCCGTGGAATCTTGAGCCCGTTCGCTTGAAGTGCATCCTTGGCATGCCGGAGTTCCGCCGCCAGGTGCTGCTCATCACATATCCTCTGGGCTCTCTGAAACAAAGACTTGCCTACAGTAGCTAGCTGACTGGGGTGGTGGTGTGATCTACCATTCAAATATCTATTTGTATGTGTAGGTTTCCTATATACAGTGCGGCCTAAGGTATTATCGGGGTTTCTCAATACTAGTACATCTAAGAAAGGCAGTGAACAATTATTTTCCAATTCCATGGTAAACTTAATCTTACTATGAATGGAATTGAGGTGGTCAAGGAAAACTGAAACACTATTTTTAGGTAATATAGTAAAAGTATCATCTACGTATCTTTTGAAAATCTTCGGCTGCACGGGAGCCAATGAGAGCGCCCTCTCCTCAAAGTCCTCCATAAAGATGTCAGCGACTACTGGAGATACCGGGGACCCCATGGCTACACCGTCGACTTGCAGGAAGAATTCATTGTTCCATAGTAGATATCCTGATGTAAGGCAGTGTTCCAAGAGCTTAGCATATTCTTCAGACATGTTCTGCTCACGCAACCTCTTCTTCACAATTTCAATGCAGTCTTGTACCGGTAGACTCGTAAAGAGTGACTGGACATCGAAACTGACCATGATCTCGTCATCAGTCAATGTAAGGTCTCTAATGTCACTGATGAAATGGTAAGAATCCTTTGTTTGTGTTCTAGTATTACCCCGTAAAGATGAAAGGACTCCTGCTAAGTATTGAGCCAATTTGTAAGTTGGAGCATCAATCTGACTCACTATTGGACGTAGCGGGGCACCCGCCTTGTGTATCTTCGGTAACCCATACAACTTAGGAGGCACCGGGCAATCAGGAACCAAACTTGCAACATCTAGATTAAGGGATTCGCAGCATTCACCAATTAGGTCTTTAGTACATTTTAAGACTCTCGCAGTAGGATCTTTTTTGACATGTTTATATGTTGTGCTGTCTGCCAACAGATTCTCAATTTTCTGGTTGTAATCGGTGGTGTCAAGTACAACCGTCGCATTACCCTTATCAGCTCGAAGTATGGTCAGGTCTGGATCTTCACGCAAGGTCCTCAAGGCCCTTATCTCTTCCTTAGGTAAGTTTTTTTTCGGCGGCTTCGCCCTTCGCAATAATGACGAGACATCTTGGCGTATAGCCTCCGAATCTTCCTTTTTCACCTGATTTTTCACCAGACAATCTTCTACACTGACAATAATGTCTTCAAAAGGAATCTTCCGTGGTGCCACAACATAATTTAATCCTTTCTGCAAGACTAAATGCTGCGAATCTGTCAACTGTTTACTTGACATGTTTACAACAGACCGGTTTGACACTGACAGCGACGTTCCGTTCCCGCGGTAATTATTCTCAAGCAATCCGTTATCACTGCGCTTCGATTTTAATCTGGCAAGTCTTTGTTTCAGAGAGCCCAGAGGATATGTGATGAGCAGCACCTGGCGGCGGAACTCCGGCATGCCAAGGATGCACTTCAAGCGAACGGGCTCAAGATTCCACGGCTCAATCAGAAGGCTCGGATGAAGATTCCTACAGTTGAGCGCCGGCCTGCCATCTTGCCTTTTGTCCGGGGAGTCACTGACAGGATTGGCAACATCTTGAAAAATGACAGGATGAGATGGCGCCACTGCCACGCTTAACTTCGTCTCAGTGTATTTTTATAAAATTAAAATAGTTAAACCGAATAATTAAGTGTATAAACAACATTTCTCGACAAGTAACAGTGTAAATGTGCGCATAAAGTGAACGCAAGTGTAAATAGTGACTAACAAAAAAACTGTGAACAATTTAATTTTGATGAATGACAAATGACATTTTTGCATGTTTGACTAGAATAAAAACATCTAATATATATATAATAACAATTTGAGTGTGTGAACCAAGGATTTTGTTCAAAAGAAACTTATAGTTAAGGTAAGAAAGTGCCATATAAGTTAATGCAAACACTTGAAGAGTACCGTTGACTATTCAAACGTGATAAACTTAACAAAGGACAGCTGATTGTCATTTGAGTTGCAAACTGCATTCTAGTGACATCTAGCGCTAGAGTCTACAAACAACAATCCGCATTACGGCCTGCCATCTAGCGGTATAGTCGTGAACTTCTAGCGACATCTACATAACATCGAGTCCTTAAGAAACAATCCGCATAATCAACCGCCATCTAGTATTAGTATTGTTCAACGCCTATAGCGCCAACATATCTACACTCTGCGCGTACGTCCACCGCACTATAGTCACGCCGAGTTAATTTCTATCCTGTCCACAAGATGTCATCACAAGTATGTTGCCAGAAGTGCGGCGCTAGTGTTGATATCAAAAGTACACTATTATGCTCAATATGTAAACAAAGGTACGAATTTGACTGTGCAGGGTTCTCTGAGAAATTATATCGCCTGCTTAGTAAAGACTCAAAAAATACTTGGAAATGTAAGACTTGTAATTTGACAAAAAAAAGATAGCAAGAAATCAGTTAGACCAACCAAAATCGCACTGAGAAATAGACCGAAGCAAAAATTAAATGTAAACACCACTTCAGCATCGTCGAAACCCTCATCGCCAAGTGTTTCGCCTAGTATGTATTCGCCGGGTTCTAACTTGTCCTCGAAAAATAACGACATCAAAGGCAAAATATCAAATCAACCCAGCCCTAGCTCCTCAAAAAATAGCCATATAAATAGCAACATACCGAATGAATTGGACTCTAAGTCACCCCAAAAGAATCACAATACGAAAATATCAAATGAAAGTTCGATAGTGACATCATCGCCTTTAGAGAAAAACAAAACTGTAGAGAGCGATGATTTACAATCAACATCACACGATGAAACCGACAACTCGCTGAACTTTGATTCTCACTCTACTACTAACTTGGATTCCCACTCTACTCCTAAAAGTGACCCCCTGGAACCCGGAAACTCTTCTACAGAATCTTTATCAATACCGGAAAAGTTATACAAGAGCGTTGATGGCCTGTCCCGGGAGTCATGCCAACAAAATGATGACCTATGTGAGAAAATATCTGCACTCGAAATTGCACTTGCGAGTACAGAAGGCGAGCTCGAAAATAAAATTATTGAAAATAATGAGCTACAAAGAAAAGTGGACCAGTTAAATAGGGAGATAAAAGTCCTGCAATTATTATGTTACTCTACAACGGCAGAAAAAAAATCAGGCACAAAAAAGAAGCAGAGGTACTCTCTTTTAAACAACGATACATTAACAGCTTCCTCGCCTAGCACTACTCATAACGCTGAAAACAGCATTGCTTGTAATAAACATATGAATAAACTGCAACAAAAAATCATGGCTATAGAAAAGCTAATGGAAAACATGGAAAATAAGCTAACAAGTATTGGAAATCAATTAAAAAGCTTGACACAAAAACTTAATCAATCTCAAGACATCGGGAATATAAGTAAGAGTATTTTCTGCACGCAATATGAGGAACAGTTTCCAGATACACCGGGACATTATGTAAACTCAAAATTATGTGTAATCAGCAATCACTCAAATTATATGTTAGAGCGGATACCACATACATTCCCTGTTGAAAATGTATGTCTCTACCTAAAACCTGGAGCGGGAACGCGTGAACTATTTAGTGGCCTTCCAAGTAAACTGCAAGACTTTACTTTATCCGACTTTTGTATTATTTATATTGGTGACAAAGACTTTAAAGTGGGTGAAGATTACTATAGATTAGTAAAGTTTATTCGAGAGCAGCTTTCCGTTGTCCAACATACAAACATTATCATATGTTTGCCTACTTATAAAATAACCGATTTCTCTAATATATTTATTAGTCGTGTAGAATTATTTAATAATTTATTGTACAAGGACAATTTAACATACAATTATAGCTACATTTTGGATTGCAATTTAAATTTAACATATGATAGTTCTAATTTTTCCCGTTTTGGAAATGTAAATCGGCAGGGATTTATAACAATATTCAATGACCTAATGCAACTTTTAAACTTCATTTGTATAAACAATAATGTAGAGAAATCAAGCTTGACTGATATTAATGGAAATGACTCTATTACAATGGATCAACCTTCCTTAACATTTTTTCGAGCCTCATGTGACCAAAACTAATAGAAAGATGGACAAAACTGATGCTAATACATTTAGGATCCTGCACCAAAATATTGCTAGCGTTCTTGCAAAAAGGGACCAAATAGAAATAATTCTGTCAGAATTGTCAGAATCAGGCACAGAGTTAGATATAATCTGTCTAACAGAAACATTTGTAAGAAGCGGGGATGAAAAAAATATAAAATTAAATGGGTTTGAATTAGCCAGTAGCTACAGTAGAAAAGCTAAACGAGGGGGAGTATGTATTCTCACAAAAAAAGGCAGTGATTACAAAAATGTAACATTAATTAACCAATTAAGTGAATCTAATATGTTTGAATGTTGTGCCATTAGAATATCCAAAATAAACTTGCTAGTCATTTGTATATATAGGCCTCCTTCGTCAGATATAAATGAATTCTTTAAGAAACTTGAATATTTATTGTATATTGTTTCAAAAAAATATTTTAAGGATAAAATTGTATTGGCGGGTGACTTCAACATAAATTTAGCTAAGCCAAATAAATGCACTGCGTATCTCCAAAATTTAGTAAATAACTTTGATCTGAAGTGCCATATCACTGTACCAACGAGGGAGAAAAGCTGCATAGATCACGTTTATAGCAATATAAAAAATGCCACTGGTACAGTCTTACCTCTTGGTTTGTCTGATCATGACACCGCTCAAATGCTATCCTTTAAAATAACAAAAAAACCAACCCGTTTGGCTCGTAGGCCTTTAGTGATTGCTAGAAGAGACTATTCCATGGATAACATACTGAAATTTAAAGATTGTTTGAGAGCTCTATCATTTTCTGAAGTCTACGAAACATCAGACTTAAATCATGGCTTTAATCAATTTCATGATAACTTATGCTTGTTTTATAGGCTATGCTTTCCAGTCATAAATGTTAAAGTTAATACAGACCCAAAACCGAAATGGATTAGCAAAGGTTTAAAAATAAGCACTAAGAATAAAAGAAGGATTATGTTCAATTTCTATAAAAATAAGACGGAGCCAAATAAAATAAAATATAATAAATACTCGCAAATATTAAAAAAATGTATTATATTAGCTCATAAAATCACAAATAGTAATTTTATACGCAATAGCAAAAACATAGGTAGAGCATCGTGGACCGTTGTTAAAACTGAAACTGTGACAGAACAACATAAAAGGTGCATAGACCAACTTATTATAAATGGTAAAAGTGTTACTCAGCCTTCTTGCCTGGCTGAGGAGCTTAATAATTACTTTATCCAATCTACAAACAAATTAACAGATAACTTCTCAAGGATGTTGGAAATTGACAATGCTAGTATTATTAACAGCTTATTCTTAGTGCCCTTTAATGAACAGGAGATCTGGAACATTATGACTACATTAAACAATACTAATGCGGAGGGCTATGATGAAATCGCAACTAATATAATAAAGCAGTGTAAATATGAACTAGTAACTATTTTGACATACTTAATTAATTTATCGTTTGAATCAGGGAACTTCCCAGATAAACTGAAATTTTCCATTGTAAAACCAATCTATAAAAAAGGAGAAACATATGACATTGCAAATTATCGACCAATAACGATAGTCCCGATACTCTCAAAAATCTTCGAGAAAGCCATGCACAAACGATTAACTGATTATTTCAATAAATTTAATATAATTGCAAAACAACAATTTGGATTTCAGCAAAATAAATCAACCACCTTGGCAGCATTTAATCTAATCCATGAGATTGCAACAAAGTATGATGATAAAAACTTCACTACTGCTATTTTGTTTGATATGTCAAAGGCATTTGACTTCGTAGTTCACGATAAACTACTAAGAAAGCTCGAGTTTTATGGTATCAGAGGACCACCATTACAGTGGATTAAAACATACCTGGAAGACAGGTCACAATGTGTGGAAGTAAATAGTGTCAGTACTAAAAATACAAGCATGTGTCATAGATCAAGGTTCAGAATAAACAGATTTGGTGTTCCACAGGGAAGTATTCTGGGACCACTACTTTTCTTAATATATATTAATGATCTTGTAGACAAAATTGATTACAAAAGTGTCCTATTCGCGGATGACATTTCCATCGTAGTCACCAATGATCTGTCTATGGGTATAAACCATCATGAGTTGCAGGTCACTGAGACGGTAAAACGTGTAATAAATTGGCTTGAATGTAACAATTTAAAGACTAACTTAGAAAAAACTAATTTCATTAATTTTAACAATAATGATCAACAATTAGACATACACTATGACGGACATAAATTAAAAGAAAATGACACCTCTAGATTTTTAGGAATATTAGTTGATAGTAATCTAAATTGGAATGATCAAATAAATAATGTTTGTAACAAAATTGCAAGGTTTGAAAATGCCCTCCGTAGGTTAAGAAAAACGACTGATCACAGAACAGTTATGGCAGCCTATTATGGTTATGTTGAATCTGTGTTAAGATACGGTTTAATCATTTGGGGGAATGGTGGTGATATACAAAGTGCTTTTGTTGCCCAAAAAAATTGCGTTCGTGCGATTTGCGGGGTTGGCCCTTATGAACCGTGCAAACCATTGTTCCTGAAATTGGGCGTACTACCTCTTCCATGCCTATATATTGACGAAGTGTTTAAATTTGTAAGAAAGCACAGTGACCTCTTTAAAACTGCGAAAGATATGTTTCCACGCAATACAAGGGACTGTGATCGGCTTGTTGTCGACAAACAACAAAGAACAGCTCGATTTAAAAAAAATTGTACCGTTATGTGTGTTAATATCTATAATAAAATACTTAAATTTTTTAAAGAAGTGCCACAAAACCATTTAAATAAAAAACTACGCGAGTGGCTCATAGAAAAACGATTTTATAAAGTAAATGACTTTCTAGAACTGTATTAGAAAATTAGTTGACTTGTTAACCATACATAATAAGATTTTTGAATTAAGTATCAATGCATGTATATATGTAAATAACTAGGTTTAAGTCTTTTATAAATATTTTGCATGCTATAAACTATAGCCGATTAAGGTGTGCACATATTATAATTTTTTTGTTAAAACATCTGTATATATACCCTTTTTCTTGCAAAATAAATGATTTGATTTGATTGATTGATTGAAACGTGCTTCTATAAAAACTTACATTAAGCCAATGAAGAAGATGTCACAGTTCCTGAGGTCAGTGAAGTCGGCTACCGTAAAACGGGGTTGCTTTGAGAAATTGGGCGACTTTGATGATTACTCAAATCAGTTACATTATTGAGATTTTCACCGTCAAATGGAACGCAGCCAAAATATTTTTTCTGTTGGCAAGCTTGACAGTTCGGCCATCTTTTCTGTACGCGTGGACGCACAAGGATCGTTTAAAGTTGTTAAAAATTAATATTTTAGAGTAACATTGACGTTATTGTGAAAATATCTACTGTAAAACTTCAGGGGGGCAACCGTAAGTATAATTATTTCATGAAAAGTGAATAGCATAGTTAATTATAGGTTTCTTTGTGATTAAAAGCATGTTTTAACTTGTTACTTTGGACCGCCATGTTTATTTATACGAGCACGATACTTAACCGAGGCTACTTTGATTTCATATCAGAGGCGACATTGATAGTTATCAATCTAGCCCCAGAAATAATTATTTAGCACACTATGAAGTTTATACGCTTATCAAAGTAACCCTATCAGCTAAATACAAAGTAAAAACAACATTGGATAAGCCATTATAAGTCAACGTGTGATCAACCCCTGTGTGCCTGTCTGATGTTATATATTAGTTGTGTTTTTAGGACGTCTTAGCTAGTATGTAAAACTATTTACTTACTGATTTTTTTTGCATACTTGTCTACAGATTGCGTGGGCATGGTTCGTACGTATAAAAAAGTTGCGGGTAGCCGCAACTATAAAAATTACACCCAAGAACAGTTAGAAGAGGCTATAACTAAAATAACTAATGATGAATTAAGCATAAACGCTGCCTCTATTCAATACAATATTCCTTTCGGGACTCTATACAATAAATATAAGGGGCTACATGGAAGAAGACACGGTGGGCAACCCGTTTTCACACACGTGGAAGAGACCGCCATTTTGCGTGCTGCAGCTATGTGCGGTGATTGGGGATTTCCTCTTACGATACTTGACCTCCGTATGTACGCTAAATGTTTTCTGGATAGACAAGGAAGGGTTATAGAACGTTTTACAAATAATCTGCCAAGTGTGGAGTGGGCTCTGAGCGTTTTAAAACGGCATAAAAATGATTATGGTCAAAGACTCACTACAAACATTAAAAGGTCTAGAGCTTGTGTAGGACGAACATCATTAAATCAATATTTTGATAACTTAGAACGCGAGATAGAAAATGTGCCACCGTCCAATATTTTCAATTACGACGAGTCGAATATGGCCGATGACCCAGGCAAGAAGAGGTGTGTTTATAGACGAGGAGTGAAGTATCCAGAAAAAGTCATGAACTTTTCAAAGAGCAGTACAACCGTCATGATTTGTGGTTCGGCAGACGGTACATTGTTGCCACCTTACGTGATCTATAAAAGTACCCACTTATATGACACATGGAAGGAAAGGGGGATTGTGGGAAAACCTTGCTGTGAGGAGCCTTGTTGTAGTCGTGGGTGCAGGTACAATCGCACTGCTAGCGGGTGGATTGACTCGCCAACCTTTAGAGATTGGTTTATGACGTGTTTTTTGCCCCATGCTAACAGGCTGGAAGGGAAGAAGGTGTTGATAGGTGACAACTTGTCGTCACATCTTGATAATGACGTGTTGGCTGCATGTAGTACAAACAACATAAGTTTTGTGTGTCTGGTGCCCAATTCCACCCATATAACCCAGCCTCTGGATGTTGGATTCTTCCGTCCAATGAAGCTCGCATGGCGACAAACTCTTGAAGATTGGAAAAACAAAAATCTTAAAGCTGCATCTGTGCCCAAGAAAATTTTTCCACATCTTTTAAAGACTGCAATACGAAATATGGATAATAAGCCCCCACAAAATACCGCTTCTTCTGAGACATCTGCTGTCAAAAGAGACCTCATAAGCAGCTTCATGGCCACAGGTATACATCCATGTAACCGGGATGTGGTTTTAAAGAAACTGCCGCGGGATACTCCATCTCCTGAGATCGAACATGTTGTTCGGGATTCATTAAAAGATTATTTACGTCAACAACGTTTTGGTACACAGACAGAGCCGGCGAGAAAGAGAAAAAGATTAAATGTAGAACCTGGAAAAAGTATTTCGACCGTTGACGATCCACCACAGTCCATGAGCCCAAGTGTTGACCTCGCAGAGACCATTAATGATCAGAACCTGGTATCGGGATCCAATTCTCCGTCAAGGTTAGTTCTCAATACCAATGAACCATCAACCAGCAATCAACCTCCGTTCAGTGAAGTAGTAAATGATGCTATTCCTGATAACGTGTCGAATTTTGAAGAAAATTCAAGGGATCGTACATACGGTCCTGAAGTAGGACAATTTATTTTGGCAAAATTTGGATCCAAGAAAGGCAAAAAGACATATCATTATGTTTGTTCCATTGAAGATATCTGCGAGGGCAACAAATTGGTTGTGCAAGGATACAAGTCCCAAAAGAAAACGAAGACAATTTTCCGAGAAGTTCCTAATGACGTATCTATCATTGAAGAAAGTGACATTATCACTTATCTTCCGAAACCCATACAATCTGACAATACTTACACATTCCCCTGTGACGTGATGATCAAAGAACTGTAATTGTATTTGCTGACTCTTATATAACTTCTATTGTTTTTATAACTAGTTCCTATTTCAAGTTCCTATCGATGAAAGAATTGAGATTTTTTGTTACCTACTTCTATTGCTTTTATTAGTTTTTAGGACTAGATTCTATTTCAAGTTCCCAACACTTAATGAAAACTTGAGATTTTTTTACCTACTTCTATTGTTTTTCTAAATTCATAGAAGAAGTTTCTATTTTAAGTTCCTTTTAGATACATTCCATATGTTGTTTAATCCTTTACCTATAGGTAATAAATAATTAGGTGTAATAATATATGATAGGTGCCTACCTACCTCATTAAGAGTTGATCTCAAAAAATAAGATTACCTACTGAGACTGATTATTTTTGTTCACATAGTTTCATTTTGTTAATGAATCATATTTTTGTACTTAATAGTGTTTTATTTCCTTACCCAATCTCAATATTTGTCTAGTCTAAAAGTAATCATATTGGCCCCAGCAATCAATCTCACCCCGCGGTACTTTGAAAACCTATAACTTCTACAATAATGAATGGAGAAAAGTTTTTGTTTTTGTGTTATAATCCCGTTAGGGGATACTTTTGTATAAAATGAATAAAATAAGGTTAATCAAAATAACCCCTTTTCAAACATTGAGTTGATAAGACACAAATATTTTTTTTTCTGCAAAAGTATTAATAACTCTTTTTTTTTATCAAAAGCAATCAAAACTTGACGTCGATTCGCCATTATATGTTTTTTTCCTTTTTATTTACGTTTAAACTCACTGAGTTATACGACTTTAAATTTAAAAACTAATCAATGTAACCCCGTTTTACGGTACTCCTCTACAGAGTAGCAGAGACTGCTTCTATACAAGTCGCAAGTCAGACCCCACATGGAGTACTGCTGTCACCTTTGGGCGGGAGCACCTGGATACCAGCTTGGGCCCTTTGACTCGGTGCAAAGGCGCGCTGTGCGGATCGTCGACGATCCCAAACAAACCATTAGGCTTCTCTGTCCGAGACACGGCAGTTCGGCTGCGTTTCGTGGCAGTTTTCGCTACTCTGCTACGAAATGCTGGAACAACATACCCCCACCAATACGTAACTCCAAAACATTATTCACTTTTAAACTTAAATTTAAACAACATCTTTTTTGCTTGCAATTGCCGTGTTCTTCGCGTTCCATATATCTTAGTTAGATCATTTATATTAAATTGGTTATGGTGTGAAATTATGCATATTTAGTATATTCATAAGGACCGTTAGAGCCTTTTCTGTAAACCTATCTACACTGCTAAGCTGGAAATATTGATCATGTTATATTATATATATATATTTATTCATTTATTCCTTTTTATATGTATTTTTATGCTCCACTATAAACAACACAATTATATATAACTTGAATCAACATTAAGTTTATTGATGCATGCCTGTCTTCTATATGTATAGATATGTTTAAATACTACCCCACCCACTTCCAACTTCCAACTTTTTCCTCGATTTGATAAATATTACATGCTGAATGACACTCTCTCTGCCTTTACTGTTCTGAGCTATCTTCTGGCCCTGGGCTCCACGGAAGACCAGCGCTGTGGCATATCTATGCTAGAGCATATGCTGAGTGGTGACCTTTTGTAGCCTCTATTACGTACAGCATCAATATGTTCAATAATGTCATTAATGTACGTTACTTTAAGCAATAGGTACTTAGTTTGAAGTATATAGTGAATAAGATTTTTTTTTTTTCTACTTTTTGTAACTTATGTGGTGCTGTATGTGGATGGTTTCTGCAATAAATGTTTTTCTTTCTTTCTTTCTTTCTTTCTTTCAAACTCACGAGCGATATTGAACCATTGAGTCTAAGGAGAGACTTTGCCTCCTTATGTGTGTTCTATCGCTTGTACAATGGGTTGTGCTCTGAAGAACTGTTTGATATGATGCCCACGGCAGCTTTTTATCACCGCACCGCTCGCCGCCGGCAGGGTGTTCATCCTCACACCCTGGAGCCTAATGGGTCGCGCACTGTACGGTTTAAGAGGAATTTCCTCCCACGAACGCTGCGACTGTGGAATGAACTCCCTGCCGAGGTTTTCCCAGCGGGCTACAGTATGAGGTTCTTCAAAAAAGGAGTGTATAGGTTCTTAAAGGGTAGGCAACGCGCATGTGAATCCTCTGGGGTTGCAGGCGTCCATAGGCTACGGTAA
The DNA here is from genome assembly GCA_947086415.1 of Pammene aurita. Classification (NCBI taxonomy): domain Eukaryota; kingdom Metazoa; phylum Arthropoda; class Insecta; order Lepidoptera; family Tortricidae; genus Pammene; species Pammene aurita. The sequence continues at coordinate 25,301,820 of OX352290.1, forward strand.
CTGCTTACCATCAGGCGGGCCGTATGCTTGTTTGCCACCGTCGTGGTATAAAAAAAAAAAAAAAAAAAAAAAAAAAAACAGAGTGCAGGGGTCTACAGGCTGGAATGTGAATGTGGTCTATCATATGTAGGCCAGACTAAGCGGAGCATTTCTACTCGGGTAAAGGAACATATAGCCGATGTGAAGCACCGTCGACCAAGGTCAGCAGTCTGGGAGCATGTGATGGATAGGCCCAACCACTCAGTTAAATTTGACAAACCGCAAGTCCTCGTCAAGGAGAAACGATACATTCCCCGGATGTTGCGAGAGGCAATCGAGATTAAAAAATATCCAAATTTCAACAGAGAGGATGGTTTTTCGGTACCACCAGCTTGGGATCCAGTTATTCATTTGGTTAAGGAGCAAGCTAGACATAGGACTGTGAGACCATAATGGTGGACAGTGTGGACACTAATAATAATTTAATACTAATTTTAAAAATTTTAAAAATTAAAACAAAAATAATAATTAATAATAATAAAATAAATTGTTTAATAATTTGTTTTGTAATAATAAATAATTTGTTTTTATAAAGGCCCCTCTGGCATGTGCAAACCAGGGACCGGAAAACCCCTTCATTTGATTAATCGTTTCGATAGGGTAACCCTATTAAAGTCTTACCCTAATGATAGGGTTACCCTATCATTGGGTTACCCTATCGATATGGAAATCATTTTGAATAGGCTTAACCCTTTTCAATGTGGTTTCCGAGTCGAATGGGGTAAAGATAGCTTTAATATTTACCGCTTACCCTATCATAGGGCTACCCTTTTCCTGTCTCTTTTCCACGCAGGCAGGCGGTTCTATCTTTCTCATTTGAAATGGAACAGGAGAGGTGGTGGCGGAACAAATTGATTAAATATAAGATTTGCTGTCGTTTATTCATTCTGGAAAAGTCACACTCACAGTCCAGTCCCCTGCTCACGTACACAACTTTCAATTAAAGAATTTCTGTTAAAGAAATGTGTCTTACGTTCAGTTTATTTTTGCATAATTCGCACGTACTGATGAGATGGGCAATAATTATTTTGAATAAGAATAAAAACACATTTTTTATTCATATTCAAATCGATTTGACACAAACCAATATTCATCCTCCTAGAGTTTGTCCCGGCTTTTGCCACGGCTCTGTTGAGCCTGTGGTCCGCTTGGCAACCTAATCCCATGTATTGGCGTAGGGATTGGTAGTCGTTTTCAGCTAATTATGGGATATACGATTTTTTAAGCTCACATGGTCATTCACATTATAAATATTATTTGAAACGGGGTATTTACCATATTTCGGGTGCGAGGTAAATACCCCGTTTCAAATAATTAATATTTATAATTAGGGGATTTAATTTCGAAAATTATTTCTGTTTTATAATCCAAGATGGCGGTTATATACTTTTTACTGAAAAATAGTCATGGTAGTTATTTTCGGTTAATTATTCGGGTTGTATAAATTATATCTGTTTTAAAATTCAAGATAGACTGGTTTTTTTATTATTATTATTATACACGGTGAATCTGAGTAACCCGAAAGATTTCAACCATAAATTCCTGAGGTCATAAGGAGTAATAAATGTTTTACGAATTTAGGTCGATTTCGCAAAAAAAAAATGTTTTTCATTTATCGGATTTTTAAAATGCTTTTGAACATAAAAACATAAATGTTATTGGTAAAACTGTCAATTAAAATAAATTAGTACATTTTGGCCACGACCACTCTGTAAAGAGTGTAACGACAAAGAAGAAGAACTCTGAAACTAGGCTAATTCCAGAAAAGTTTATACGACATTTTAGTCTCAGTCAGTTATGTATCAGTCAATTATCAGGAATTTATGGTTAAAATCTGTCGGGATACTCAGATTCACCGTGTATATAATTTTTTTTTTCATTTTATATATAAAAAAATTCAGTGTATAATATTTTTTTTCTTTTTTTTTCATTTTATTTTCATTTTTTTCCGTTTTATTTTCGTTTCGTTTTCGTTTCGTTTTCGTTTCGTTTTCGTTTCGTTTTCGTTTCGTTTCGTTTCATTTCGTTTCGTTTGCGTTTAGTTTTCGTTTCGTTTTCGTTTCGTTTTCGTTTCGTTTTCGTTTCGTTTTCGTTTCGTTTTCGTTTCGTTTTCGTTTCGTTTTCGTTTCGTTTTCGTTTCGTTTTCGTTTCGTTTTCGTTTCGTTTTCGTTTCGTTTTCGTTTCGTTTTCGTTTCGTTTTCGTTTCGTTTTCGTTTCGTTTTCGTTTCGTTTTCGTTTCGTTTTCGTTTCGTTTTCGTTTCGTTTTCGTTTCGTTTTCGTTTCGTTTTCGTTTCGTTTTCGTTTCGTTTTCGTTTCGTTTTCGTTTCGTTTTCGTTTCGTTCTCGTTTCGTTCTCGTTTCGTTCTCGTTTCGTTCTCGTTTCGTTCTCGTTTCGTTCTCGTTTCGTTTTCGTTTCGTTTTCGTTTCGTTTTCGTTTCGTTTTCGTTTCGTTTTCGTTTCTTTTTCGTTTCGTTTTCGTTTCGTTTTCGTTTCGTTTTCGTTTCGTTTTTTTTTTCGTTTTCTTTTCGTTTTCTTTTCGTTTTTATTTTCGTTTTTATTTTCGTTTTTATTTTCATTTTATTTTCATTTTTATTTAATTTTTATTTAATTTTATTTTTATTATATTATAATAGTAGATTGTACAACAAGTGCATAAAACGTCCGATTTTACGCGAGGCGTTTAAAAGTCGAGTGTAAAATGGGTTTTATGGACGAGGGTTACACTCTAATTTTCACTTCATTTGCGAGGAAATTATTTATCGGTAATCGTAAAACAATTTCAAGTTCTAACAAAAATATTACAATGAAAACAAATATGGTTCCAACCAATTAATTTTTTAATATATTTTTTTGAATTTTTAACATGTGAATTTAGAAATTTTCTGCCAAGTCATCAAAACATTTCGGGGCATTTCTAAACTATTATCAACTCCTATTTTATTTGATTTCATTTATTTAATTATAGAAAACACGCAATTCAAATAATTATAGCAATACTCAGATAGAATTAGCCGAAAAATCATAAAAAGTACAGTCAATTCCTATTGGATGGGAAAAAAATTGTTTGTATAGATCAAAGTGTCAGGAATTGATATCAATAAAATTTATAAGTGATCAATATTGGGCGCTAAGGTGCCAAAAAAATGGTAAAAACCAGATTTTCGCTTCTAGAGGAAAAACTACGGGTCGGACCAAAAATAGTTAAATGTAACAAATGTGCGCAATTATAAAATCAAGAGAATGAGCCCAGGTAGAGCAAAATCGGTCCAGAGGATCGTCCGCAATTCCCAAAAAAACACATTTTTTTTGCAAATATTGTAAATTCAATAACTCGCGTTCCAGAAGTGCTGGAGAGCTATAATTTGAATATGATGTCAGTTTTGTGGTCCTCTAACTACAGTTATTTGTTCAAATTAAAATATTGTAAACTTTTTGCAAACCGTCGACTTTTGCAAAAAGTGACCTTTTATTAAATCGATTGGGAGGGTATTTTAATTTTCGAAAAACGTTATAATTTTGGTTTCTATGCATTAAGGAGGAGTTGAACTACAAATTTCTAAATTTACAGATCATTTGACAAGGAATAAACTTGTTTAAATAATCTATGAAGATCAGCCACTTTGTGCGCGCGCGGCGGCGACGCACTATGGCCCAAACACCCGATCTAGCTGGACAAAATTATTTTACACTCAACTCATAGACTAAAATTGACTATTTTTATTATTATTTTGGTATAATTAATGTGAAAAAAATTAACCAGTGTAAGTTGACCTTTTTATAAGAATAATTACTAGGGCAGAAGAGATCAGCTAAACATGGTTATTTAATTTTAAGAGAAATGAAGCATTATTGCAAATGGCACCTAAAATATAAGAATAGCAGAATTAAAATACTTAAATATAGTTTAAGTTAATTATAATTTTTTTTAGGTGCCATTTGTAATAATGCTTAATTTCTCTTAAAATTACACAACCAAGTTTAGCTGACCTCTTCTGCCCTAGTAATTATTCTTATACAAAGGTCAACTTACACTGGTTAGTTTTTTTTTCACATTAATTATACCAAAATAATAATAAAAATAGTCAATTTTAGTCTATGAGTGTAAAATAATTTTGTCCAGCTAGATCGGGCGTTTGGGCCATAGTGCGTCGCCGCCGCGCGCGCAAAAAGTGCCTGAACTTCATAGATTAATTAAACAACTTTATTCTTTGTCAAATGATTTGTAAACTTGGAAATTTGTAGTTTAACTCCTCCGTAATGCACAGAAATCGAAATTATAACGTTTTTCGAAAATTAAAATACCCTCCCAGTCGATTTAAAAAAAGGTCACTTTTTGCATAATTCGACGGTTTGCAAAAAGTTTACAACATTTTGATTTGAACATATAACTGTAGTTAGAGGACCACAAAACTGACATCATATTCAAATTTCAGCTCTCCAGAACTTTCGGAACGCGAGTTATTGAATTAACAATATTTGCAAAAAAAACGTGTTTTAACCAGTGTAAGTTGACCTTTGTATAAGAATAATTACTAGGGCAGAATAGGTCAGCTAAACTTGGTTGTGTAATTTTAAGAGAAATGAAGCATTATTACAAATGACACCTAAAAAAATTAATAATTAACTTAAACTATATTTAGTATTTTAATTCTGCTATTCTTATATTTTAGGTGCCATTTGCAACAATGCTTCATTTCTCTTAAAATTAATAACCATGTTTAGTTGACCTCTTCTGCCCTAGTAATTATTCTTATGCAAAGGTCAACTTACACTGGTTATTTTTTTTCACATTGCGGACGATCCTCTTAACAGATTTTGCTCTACTGGGGCTCATTCTCTTTGTTTTTTTATTGCGCACATTTGTTACATTTAACTATTTTTTGTCGGAGCCGTAGTTTTTCCTCTAGAAGCGAAAAACTGGTTTTTACCATTTTTACCATTTTTTTGGCACCTTAGCGCCCAATATTCACTTATAAATTTTATTGGTATCAATTCCTGACACTTTGATCTATACAAAAAAAAAATCCCATCCAATAGGAATTGTCTGGGCCAGAAAGCTTATTCTATCTGAGTACAAGAATATAATAAAAGAACAAGTTTCAGTATTCTACAAAATTTTACTGTTCAATTAAATTGTGCAATATATTTTGACTCTGTTTGGCTGTTGAGCCACATTCTTGGTCTTAAAAGAAAATTTTACTTTATGCCCTAGAGCTTAAAATGCGATTTTATATCGTCCACGCACGATTTAAAGTCGAACTTTACGAGCATGAGAAGTGAAAAGAGTATATCTGCCTACCGTGGATTTTAAAACAGATATAATTTTTGCTGGGCATAAGGGAAACTACGCCTCATTGGGATTAGGTCCAGTTTCCACACGATGTTTTCTTACACCGAAAAACCCAGAATACATTCTTATACGCGGAACATTATTTAAAATAAAAAGCATGAATCTTGAACCTCCAAGCAAAAAAAAAAAAAGCATGATTAAATAATTCTGTTAAGAATCAATTGTTTTTATTACATTTTCTCGCATATGAATTAGTCCATACGAAATTATTTTGAATCATTTTAACGGGAATACAATCAACATAAGTTTATTCTTACTATATTTTTTTCAATTAATCATTTTATTCTTGAGTGTGCAACAATGACTGATATTGATCGTTTCATTATACTAGAAGTATCGGTGAACGGCGTCACATTTTGCTGGAGCCATTGAAACAAAGTACTACCTATAACTAGAATAACACAAAATTATATATTTTAACACTTCACAATATGCATTTGATTTTGGTTCCTATAAGCCTGGGTCTAAGATTCAATCGACACGAGCCGTCACGCTCGAATGGCAAGAACAAAAACACCGGCACCACACAACGATCTTTTAGCGCACTAACAAGCAATAATAGCGTCTATATCAAAGGCGTAAGTACGAAAACATACGCAAAAAGATTCTTGTTTGTCTGTAGGCTCGCTCGTGCCGCCATATCGGCAGCGCTTAGCTCGTAGGGTGCTCGAATAATAAATAAGCCAAATGCATTGGTCACAGAGTTTAAAATAGCTTAATCGCATTTGAAAAACCCTATCTGATAGGGAAACCATATGCTGGGTTGTAACCACTTACCCGAATTAACTGTATTGACATGGTTAGCCTTTCGTTCGGGTAAGTCAAACGATACGCTTACCGAATTGATAGGGTTTTTAGAAACAACTCTATCAAATACCCAATCTAATATCCCTTTAATGGTTACCGGTTCCGGTCCCTGGTGCAAACACTAAATTTGTTTAATATTTAATATGTGGGTAGGTTTGCATATTGTGATAGTTTTTGAACGGAGGTAATTGTACATTTTTCCTCAGTCGACCCGTTGACCACGAACGCTGTAAAGTGTTCGAAACGTCGGGATGTAATTTAAGCTCAATACACGCGATAAAATCCGTTTTTAATTGTTTTATTTTAGTGTTTTTATTATTACCGTATAAAATATCTGATTTAATATACTCATTTTATTTGTGCTTTACAGAATAAAGATACGCCATAACAACCTTCATCATTGTCAAGTTTCAGCTTGGCCCAAAAATGTTTGGATAGTCGGAAGATGTCCGGATTTCTGTTCTTGCCTAGACTTTGCATTTTCAGACGATTCTCATAAAATCTTGTGACTATATACAATTTTTCGAAATTAAAAAAATGGAGAGATATGGAGGTAGAAAACTTAAAAATTACAAATTTCGTCCATTTCAAAACAAAGCGAGGTCTACAGCTCACAGAGCTAATAGTCTTACTAGTTTTATTTTTAAAATGTAATTCAAATATCCTTAATTTAATAATTCCGTTTAATATCATTCGTCTGTCTACATCATTCGTCTGTCTATATCATTCGTCTGTCAGAAAATCGATGTCATTCATGTGAATCGATTAGTGATTTTTAGGTTATCTCCGTCTTTGTCGCTTGAAATAGCAAGTGCAGCAGAGAGGGAGATACACGAACGGAGTTCGTTTTCGTTTCGCGGTAGGCCCTCTGGCCGCATACGCACGGAATTGTCGTTCGGGTTCCGAACGGAATAACGTCAAAAAGTGTCTCTGTCTCTGTCTGTCATATGGAAACCGTACCGATTTTCCGTGCATCTGCGGCCAGGCTGAATCAAGTCGAGCTGAACGGCGCGTGCAGCAGCGGCGTCGCCTTTGAATCGATTTTGTGCGGACAACGGGCAATTCACATCACTAATTCGCCCTTGTGACTTCACAGTAGGTAGAAAAAAAGTGACACGGTTGGTTTTCATACAGATTGAGGTGTTTAAGTTATCTATGTATATTTAGATCTGTGCTACTGACAATGGCTGCTTGTTTTGAATCCAATCAAATCGGCCCCAATCTCTTGCCCTGAGGGACTTTAAGTTGGTATTATGTCTTACTCAGGTTGTTCGCTATAGAAACGTATCAGATTACGATTGTAACTATTGTAATTATAATAACAGAACCACAGCCAAATAGCACTAGACCCTACTCATAGTGTTGTGTTCCTGCTGGTGAGTAAGGTTGGCAAAGAGCTCAAAGAGGACCCAGTGTGTTGATGATGAGGGACCTTCTTGTTCCTTTTGCCGTCAACACAGTGAATACTCCTTTTGTTAAAGGGTCGGCAATGCGCATGTGACACCTCTGGAGTTGCTGGCGTTCATAGGTTAAGGTAGCTGCTTACCATCAGGCGGGCCGTATGCTTGTTTGCCATCGTCGTGGTATAAAATAATAATAAAAAAACAATATATAGATACGTATATTGTAATAAATACTACCTTTGCCAGATATTTAGGTCCATAGCGATTCTTAGTTCAATTGGGTAAAACTTATCTATTAAATATACACCCTGCTGCAAAATTCATTGATTATGTGTTCATGTAATTCTGAAGCTAACCGTATGTACTCGTAGTGTGTCTACTAGTCTACATTATTATATAATAACGAAGATGATGACGGTTGTCTGGAAGAGATCGCTTATTAGCGATAAGACCGCCTGTTATTTGCATCTTTTTGTCATGTATTTGTTTCTACTGTGCTGTATTTTTTTGAGGTGTGCAATAAAGCATTCATTCATTCATATAACATTCTGAAACAGTAGAGACACAAACTACAGTAACTGCAACGTAGCAATCTTTATGGTACTATTATTCAGTTTTTAATTTCAACATTTCAGATTAAAAGTTTAACATTTTCGATAAAATAGATTAAACAAATAAAATCCTTAGTCAACCATTTTCATAATTTATGTATGGTTCTATGAATAAAATGTTTCTTGTTATCAGTGCAATTTACTGTTAACCTAATTAGGTACCTTATACACGGATGAAGAACGTCAGCTGTTCTTAACATTTTATTTCTATAATGATTATGGTAAAATTTGTGTAGTCCCGAATTTTCTCGAGTTATCCAATTGCGTCTTGAGCAAGGACGTCTACAAAATTACCTCCATTTACACTTAATCCGATATAATCCGCGAACAAACGCACCATCTCCGGCTAAACAGTTTAGAATATAGATTAAACTTAACGATGTGATCCCTATTTAGGCTCTGGTGGCTAATAATTTAATACAAGCGTCTCTCTCATTCGAAAAAATCCTCTATGTCAAGAAAGACTAAACCTAATTTCGCTTGAACTTTGGCGTTTCGTCCTTTTGCGATAAGCTGAGAACTGGAACTAAGCGGAAATAGTAAGTGGGATTAAACTGTAGCTTTGGAAGAGTCAAGTTGTGGAACTGTCAAGAGACGGGGTAGTCAATTTAATACGTTTCGTTACACAAGCCTTTTTTTGAAACGCGTCTCTATTTACTCGTATTGCGATTTCAGTTCTGCATATGTCAATTTGGATACATTTTGAAAATAATATTTCAAAATATTGTTGTTTTTCAGAATCCGTGAAAAATAAGTGTATTATCTTTTTTACCTGTGTATGATCCCCATATTTTTTTTTGTTAAACTCCTTAACTAAGAATTGTTATAAGAATCACATCGAAGAACACACAAACTTGTATAAATAGACATCTGTGTGTATTGTTTCCGATTAAAATGTCTGCCACATGTACGAACTGAGAGATATGACGGAACTGTTACGGTGTCATTTTTGCCATCTAGAACCCTAAGAAGGACTAACAATAAAAAATAAAAATCATTTATTTCAGATTTTGGCAATCCCTAATGTGTTAGTAAACTAAACCTATTATTGACTACAAAAATTAACCCTCCCTGTTACAATATTTACCCAATACCCTAGCACGAGGCAGTCGATGCTTCCAGCCACCATCCTCAGGATGCTGTTATCGCTACCTCTCACTCGTCTCAAAAATGAGGTTACTCTCTTGCGTCTAATGGCGTGGAAGCCATCTGGGTGCGCCTCGGCAAACATGCCAGATGCACTGCAGTGGCGAGGTAGCATAAACATCATCGTGAAGATATTGTTAAACTAGACACGCAACGCATTATAGTCGCGTTTTGTATGCTTCACCCATAGGTTTGCACGGGTAGAAGGACGTACAATAAATAAGGTTTAAAAAGTGTGAGATTGACTTCCCTTTTACATCTTGCAAATCTACGTATGAGCACGTTTCCCTAACTGCTAGAGCTCCTCCTTTTATCTCTTACTAATTAAAAAATATTTATTATTGATTGAGAATGCTTAAAAATATTTGTTCACAAACGTTGGGTGCTTTGTCCTGCTTAGCAAAGTATTTTATTTTTATTGTAATTCAGCTTGTCACTAGGTGTTTGAAATTTGCCACTCCTGGTTTATACCTAATAAATAATGATTGTTTTCTTATGTTGTGTATTGCTGTGTTCAAGCGTTGTAACTTTTTATTTAAGTAAAACTTGAATGTAATAATCTGTAGCTATAAGTGTGATCCTGTAATTGGCTTTCCATCTCTTATTATTTTTTAATTAGTGCTATTTTGTTTTGTCAGCTGTTGGACCTCCGCTCCGTAACGTAATTAAATAAATAATAAATAAAATAATCCAACTCGATTATACTATATCTTTCATTCGTTAAAACGGGTCGGTAGGAATTGAATAAGAGAAATGTTTACGTACATTTTACATAAATAATTAAAAAAATATACATTTAATGTGACAAAAACATGTATCCAAGACTTTAACCGCTTTATTGAAAGAAGACATTTTTAACATTATAAACTTATCTTTGGTCGTTAAAAATGTAAAAGTAAAAGTAAAATAAAAGTGTTTCTGAACTGCCAAATTCCTTGTAATCAGCATAAGTAAAAAAATACGAAGAAACGTACTCAAAAACGATTTGTAAACACGCTAATCAGATATTTTTTTTTGACACTGAGTTGAAAAAATCTAAGAATGTCTTTAAATAGTAGGGCATACTCGTAGAAGGTGTACGTAAAATATTCTGACGACACATTACGCATTTATCACAGGAGAGATCAGCCGAGCGAGCATTCTAAAGCCTTCGGTTCCCTCTCCTATATTATGAAATTCAGACCTAGAGCTAATTTTAAGTGATGGGCTTTCCAAGAGCTTAGGAAATAATTTAGACTTTTCCACTTAAATTTAGTGGACATATTCCGTTTATGTACAATGTGAACTTATTAGTCTTATTACCACGATTTTATTAAATGCATTCTGCTGTTGCATATGCAGTTCATCATCATTCATAACAATTTACATTAATTTTATTTCGATAGTGATGTCATGATGTGATAAAGGAATTAATTTAAGATTACATACATCGTGTCAAAAATGTTAGAATACTCTTTAGAAGTCTTATAACTTTTTTGTACGAGTTAATGTATGAAATATGTATTTTATTATTGGGTATAGTAATATACAAATGATTCACAAATATTACAACTAAGTTTCACCCGGACCTACCACAGTAATTGCAAATATGCTCAATATCTCATTTTTACTGTACACATTCGCTATTTTATAATAATGTATGCTTGAAGGCATGTATCGATAAATATAAGAAAATTTGGCCCCGCATCCCCACACCACCACCAATGGTTCCCTCTGGAGTCTGGAAAAGTTATCCTCATGGTTCCTCCACCTGAGTTTCTCGTCAGGAAATCAACTCATTCCTGCGTGCATGGAATGTATTCAGTTGGATTATGTACTCTAATTTTCTCGATTGATACGTTGTATGTATCCTGATTGTATCCTTGGCGCTTTTTCACTGTTATGTATTACTATTATGTTCAAATTGACATATTATTTAGATTAATAAAATAATTGGATGGCCAGCGGCGTGTATGTCTTCAGGGTCAACGCAAAAATATTGTAATGTATGCGAACTTTTGGACACGGTGTATACAGAGCCCAATACAAATTTCAAAAACACACATAAAATCTAAGACCTTTAAAACTTATTTCACTCTCTCGTTCATAATCAACAGTTGGCTTTTATCACTACACAAGAATGTGTAAACTTATATTCTCTACATTATACGTTTCTCTTAACAATATTCTCTAATATACCCACGCAACGTATGATTCTATCACCTGCGTGGGATTATTCAAATTTCTGAAGACAGCCAGATCAGACAAGTGTGAAATATTATATTTTGCCTGCAGAATACTAACTTCAATTCAAATAAGGAAAAAAATTAATTAACCTTACGTTTTCTATGTTTTGTGTGTGTTAACCTATGATGTATAATAATGACAGATGGGTTATGTACGCCCCAAAAGTGAAGCACTTAAAATGACTGAATTCAAACAATTAGAATTGTTAACTTTTTTTTCACCCTTATTTTTATTGTATTTTCTGAAATTATAGGTTAATTAAAGATACTAATTTGAATGATTTTGTATTTCGTTAGTTATTTATGATTTATTAAAAATATGAGATATGATATCTCGTAAATTACATGGCTTAGCTGAATAGAAAAAGCACAAGCATACAAATCCATTAAAAAAATAGATGTCAATTTCATGATGTCATCTGTCAGTATTACCGTGTCAAGTAAAACTTCATGTAAACATAAACATTGTTATTATTTAGAAAATTTCGATGAAAATACCTTTTATTATGCTAAAAAGGTATTAATGCATTTCTTAGTGTTACAATACACCATAGGATAACCAGTACCACCAACCATGTAAGTTGTATAAAATACTATTTTAACAGTTTCCTACGAATAGTACTAATATGCTTTGGCTAGCTAAAATACGAAAACTATGAGTAATCGCAGTGAGATAACGTTGTATAAGTACAAGATATATATCATTAATATCATTTTGTTAACCCCAACACGTTATTTGTAATAATGACTACGAATATTACTTAATATTTTTCAATGCATCTTGACAGTAAACATAATCTTAATATTATTTCCACTTTCAGCAAGAATGCAGGCCCCTGAGTTCCCTCCAGAAGCTATAAAAGGACCAAAATACGCAGCGCTCATTTTGTAGGCAGCGAGAATCCCGAAAATCCTTTACATTATATGTTCCTACAATTTTTCTGACAGAATAAATCAAACATGAAAATGATATTGAAGTGGTGGTAAACTGGTGGAATATACATATTTGAGTGGTCCTGCTCAGAACACAAGAGGTGAACAGTGAACATTGTCTTCAACATCAAGCAAGAATCACCGAATGTTCATGTCCAAGACCGCTATCTCATGGACCAGCGGGTAGCAGTTGTAATTGAAAATCAGATACCTGCTTGTTACTTCATTTTTTGGACGATTTGGTTGGCGTAGTAAAAATTGCATACATGTACCTACAAAGAAACATGTTTGCGGTTTCAGAGAAAATGGTAAATAAAAAGTGTCATGCTAATAATTCCTTCATACACAAAGATTTGAAGGTTTTCTTCAATTAAAACAACTGTTGAAAATAATAAAGCTATTTTATTTAATTATGTTGCAATTTATTGCTTACCTGTAGCAATATATTTTGATCATAATCATAATATCATTCATTGCACCATGTTAATATAATGATAAGTTACTTATAAAGACAAGATATTTTATTCACTACAATGTGAAAGTTTCATAACATCAAACATAATACACAGAGAGCTAGCCACGTCAGATATGACACAATAATGAGAGCAACAAAACTCATCTAGTCAGTTTGCTACACTATGCTTATTTGTAGATCTAGACATTTGGCAGCTGTAAAGTGGTGGAGGTCAGAGAATGCAAACCACTTCTAGAAAACAAATCCTAGACTTCAGGATTTGATGCAGTATATGAGAAATGTATATAAATAATTAGATTATATCATTGCAAAAAGTGTCTGTTGGGGGAAAGTAGTGCCAAATTACGTATAAATGTAATTCATAGTTTGTCGCCTACTGTTTTGTTCGTAATAATATGCAATGTGTTTTGTTCTTATGTTAAAATATAGGCCCTGTCATTTATCACTGAGGCAACTTCGGCAGTTTTGACCTATTTTGGTATTGTATTACTATTACCCAATTCAAACATTTTAAGTCTGTCACTCTGACCTCCACCCATTAAAAGCTGCCTGATTCCCGGATCTAGCAATAAGGATAAGTATAGCAATCTAACTGAACGGGTTTTGTTGCTCTCATTATTGTGTCATATCATATCTGACGTGGCCAGCTCTTAGTCCATAAGCATCTTAATTCACAATGAGAAAATCTGTGACAGCTAGGAACAATTTCAGTTTTTGGCATTATGGTGTATTTGTCCTCTGGCTTTCTGGTTTAAGTTTAAGTTAGGAGGTGATCATATAATTTTACTGCTGCGTGCAAATTTGTCACGGGAAGTTTGTATTTTAATCTTCTATTTAGTAACTCTCAGAACAAATGCATGTTTTTTCTCACATACATGCCTTCTAATTTATTCGGTGGAGCTGAAATGAATGAGAAATCATTAGTAACAAACCACTATATTGCCTACTAGTGACTAGGTATCTAAACTGTACAGACATAAGAATGGCGATAAGTCCACCCTCTAGCTAGCTCCCGTAGCTATTCAATATTCATTTATATCATACAAAGTGAAATTATTGTAAGCTTATAGTGCTTACAATAGTGAGCCAGTGAAGTCGCGGGGACAGGTATTTTAGTACCATACATGAATGACTACTAGTTTCAAAGTATACTTACTGCAGTTATGGCATCATAAATATTGGACATGCAGGTTTGGGCGACGATTTCGCCACTAATTTCCAAATTTTAGGCCTTTTGTGTTGTGTTGGTCATACCGGAGGTCGTTTTAAACCGAAACAACACAACGTTTTATCACTTTAATAATTTTGTGAATAGTTTTTCCTATTATTCCATTTCGAAATGAGAGGACAGCTTGACACTGAGTCTTAAAACATGTTCATCCGCACGATGTTTCTAGTCAGTTTGTGTGCTGTGATATACTGTTGAAATATTTATTCATTATATTTTTATTTATTATAACATAACATTCAAATCGCAACAAACAAATGATTTAAGTTTAACTGAAAAAAAATTAGATTTACGCAGAGAAATACAAGCGCCATTTTATATCTATGGATTTACGTTATGACAATGATGACTTTGACAGTTACGTGAGTGACGGATAAGAACTATGGTTCAGTAACGTTTTTTTTATCGATTTTTCTATGACATTACATATTCAGCCACGAGAAAGGTCAAACTAAGGTCATTCATAAATTTATGGAAATATCTTCAATCATTGATTATTATATAGTAGCAAACGTCGGAAACTGCTTGAAAACCTTATATCTCGAAATGGTTTTCGAAATACATCATTTCAAAAAAAATGAACAATTCTAATTGTCGCTAGTCGCGCATCGGCAAGCGAGAGATGCAGACGTGCCAATGAGCTCCCGTCACCCACGTGAGAAAGAGACAAACTGTAATTTTCTAACAATGAGAGTGACAAAGATGAATTGATTGTCAAAATAGATAAACATAACACAATCGTTGCTAGGTTATGAAATAACTCTGGGAGTATTTTTTGTGCACATTTTGTTAGAGTATAACCCATCCATAGTCAATATCATTGGTGTGAACCAAGAGAACTCAGAGGAAATTCCAAAAAAATAAAGAGGTACTATTTTATAGCTGTGTATACTATTATAAAGCTGGGAGTAAACATTCAGTTCTAAAGAAACTGGAGAATCTACATAATTGCGTATATGTACTACAAATCGTATGCTGCCCACTATGCGGCCACTCAAGTACCAACATTTTCAAACGATACTTAACTTTATATTATTTTTTAAGATCTAATCTCCAATAATCATAATCTTAAATACTATGAATTATTATCCCTTCTAACCGATCTATCGTTTTATGTAATCGATACCAATCTCAATTAAGCTGCATTGTTATTACCGTTATGCTCTTCAATTTTTGGATTTATTTTCTATCGAATTTGTAAATATATACCTTTCAAATATCCAACTCAAACAAAGATATAACGATGGAAGTGAAAATGAGGAGGGAATGCCACCATCCCCTCATAAATCGTCGATTATAGGTAATTAAGAGCCCAATTTAAAATGTCTTGGTTATCTAAATAAAGTCATACCATTTAATAATGATGAAATAAAGTATTAAAATTTTCCTTAATAATCAGAACTTATGTACCTAGATTTAAAAATTGTGATTCTAATTAATACATTAATTTGGAATATTTTTTATTCGGATCTGCGCAAATTCACGAATTATTGAAATGATATATATTTTTAAATAAACCTAAAGTTGCAAATTCCGTACACTTGTGTACTTTTTCTATTCAAACTATTATCAAACTTCTCAGCATACTTACAAACTTATACTGTCTGCCCTTGTGCAGGATAATCCAAATCCACCAGATGACGTCACAAATCCAATCATGGCATAAGTACCTATATCGTCGGGTGACAATTAATAGGAAAACCAGGCTGTCATCTGATGATTTATTTATCAAGGGCATAAATAATTTATTTAGGCAAAATAACCAAACATGACATAATCCACAGCGCAGATTTCGTCAAAAAGGATACAAAACGACATCCGAAACAAACTTCGTCCAATCTAAACCTGTAATATTTATTAGTTAGTTTGATGTTCACGAAGATTATGATGCGAAATATTGATGTTGGTGTTATAGACGACAATTTTGTTTGTAATTATATTATCCTCAACGTTAAAAATGGAATAAACATTTGCGCTTAGCGAATATTTTCCTGTTATAAATTATCATCGTTCACTGGTTTACAAATAAATACAGAGTCACAGGCATTTATCATTTACACATACAGTTAGGTGCAAAACTGTCCCAATAGTAGCATCTTAGTAGAATGTGGAGAAGTGGATGTCGATCGAGGAGAGGGGCACATGGTTAATACATACCAGTACTATTTAAAATTTCCTACAAATCAGCCTTACATATGATATACTTAGAATTTACGGTTATTTTGTAATTTAGAATCTAAAAGTAGAAAAAAACACATTTTTATTTTTTCGAATATTTCTAGTTCCTCTTATGGAAACTCCAAATAGGGAACCATACATAATTAAGAAATTCTGCCTCTATAAAATCATCATGCAATTGCTTTAATGGGGCATATTTTTCAAGTTACTTTTAGGTGGCTTATAGTTCGGTGCAAAAGTGTACCATTAAAAACAGCCATAGAAAGTGTTTGTTAGTTCAATGTTCAAGACGACTTTTACTCTGCCATAACTACAAAACTATGTTTGTGATTTAAACAGTTGATACCTTATTTTATAGGGGCTGAATTTCTTAATTATGTATGGTTCCCTATTTGGAGTTTCCATAAGAGGAACTAGAAATATTCAAAAAAATAAAAATGTGTTTTCTTCTACTTTTCGATTCTAAATTACAAAATAACCGTAAATTCTAAGTATATCATATGTAAGGCTGATTTGTAGGAAATTTTAAATAGTACTGGTATGTATTAATCATGTGCCCCTCTCCTCGATCGACATCCACTTCTCCACATTCTATTAAGATGCTACTATTGGGACAGTTTTGCACCTAACTGTAGCTCGTGGTTAGTGGTCTGTAGTTAAATTTATGTTATTGATTCTAAAAGTGAGAATCAATCCTGGTGCTCAAGCTCAAACTTGGTGCAGACATTTAATAGAAAACTTAATTACTACCAGTGATTCAGTCCAGTATATAAAATAATATATTTTTAGTAAGGTTTCTGCGTTAGTACCTTACCTTTATGGACTTAAAGCTTCTGTCCGCAAAATACAACAATATTATTTTAAAAATAATGTTACACTGTATGTCAGACCCTTAAACGTATAAATAATGTATTTAACGGCATCCTATTTAGGTTAGTTGAAATTGACCCTACCTAAGAAGCTGAAGAGATCCCGGGCTCGAATCCTGTTTATCACGGATATTTGATTCTGAATTTTTTTTTCTATATATTTATCTGTATCTATTTATATATATCTTCACTTAGTACATACCACCAACGCAAGCCTTATTGAGTACTTATAATATGTATTTATAAAGACAGGTGGCGGGCTCTCGTTTCGGAGGCCTTGATTCTGTTTTGGATTATTGAGCCAAAATAGTTATTAACAACTAGCTTTCCGCCCCGCGACTTCGTCCGCGTATGATACCACCTTCGCACCCCTATTTAACTCCCTCAGGGGTAGAATTTTCCATAACGCTGAAAGGACTTTTATTGTATTTTAATAAGTTATCTTCCCACAAAGTTAAAAGTGTCTAGCTCATAAAAAATAATTTCCCCCATACAAACTTTGAAGCCCTTTTAACCCCCTCAGGGGTGGAATTATCCAAAACGCTTAAAGTACTTTTATTGTATTCGAATTAAATCTTCCTACAAAGTTAAAAGTTTCTAACTCAAAAAACTAAATTTCCCGATACAATTTTTGCACTCCTTTTTAACCCCCTCAGGTGTGAAATTATCCTAAACGCTGAAAGAACTTTTTGTTTATTCTAATAAGTAATATTCCTACAAAGTTGTAAGTCTCTAGCTCAAAGAAAGAAGTTTTCCGCGTACAAACTTTGCAGCCCTATTTACCCCCCTCAGGGGCGGAATTATCCAAAACGCTGAAATTACTTTTATATGTTTATAAATATCAGAAAACGTACGAAGTTTCAAGTCTCTAACTTAAAATTTAAAATCCTACACTTACAAACTTTTAACCCCCTTTTTATCCCCTTATGGGTTGAATTTTTCAAAATCGCTTCGTATTATTTTAACACGTTATAAATGTAATCCGACCTGCAAATTAAAACTTTCTAGCTTCAGTTGTTACGGCCTCGCTTAAATACAAACTTTTCAACCCCGTTTCAACTCGTCTCGGGTGGAATTTTGAAAAACGCTGAAATTAGTTTTTTTGCTTTTAATTTCTTAACCTGCAAACGAAAGTTCAAGTCTGTCACAAAAAAAAATTAATCTCTATACAAACTTTCAACCCTTTTTTAACCCCGTTAAAGGTTGAATTTTGAAAAACGCCGAAATCACTTTTATTGTTTTTTAATTATCAGTAAATGGACGAAGTTTCAAATCTCTAACCTTAATATTTACGCCCCATCCATACAAACTTTCAACCCTCTTTTTACCCCCTTAGGAGTTGAATTTTTCAAAATCGCTTCTTATTACTTGTACACGTTATAAATGTAACCAGATCTGAAATTTTCAACTTTCTAGCTTCTGTAGTTTCGGCTCTGCGTGGATCAGTCAGACAGTCAGTCAATCAGGACAAAAGGCATTTATATATGTATATACTCGTAGATTACTTCAATGCAGGAAATTCACGATACACTTTTGCCACTACACAAAACAACATAGTATGTAAAAAGTCTGTTGCTTTTTACAGTGCGATAAGAAAATATTCTTTATCTACACTCATACTGTAAGTACTCTAAAATGCGTTCAAAAACCGTAGACAATGACAAGCATTACAACAAACGATTTAACTATGATAAGTTTCTTAACTGCGGCAGTAACGTAATTTTAACTATGCATGCTCAAATATTGTTAAGCAATGAGTTTCAAATTTGGAACATCGAATTTGATAACATAATGTTACCGCCATGGCCAACTCGATTGGTCCCGCGCGAGCGCCGGCACAATCGAGTTGGCCATGACGGTACAATGGCGGTCATTCTATGGTTTCCGAACACTTAATTTAATATATATAATATGAGTGTAGATAAAGCAGTGTATGCAACTGTACGTAATTAGGCCTTAAAACACTCGTGTGATCTTATTATGAAATTCGCCTGCGGCTCATTTCATAAAACCACACTCGTGTTTTAAGGACCCTTATTACGTAACAGTTACATAAACTACTATTATTGAGGGTTCCACTCCTTTAACAAATAACACTTATGAAAACATCCGTCGGTACATCTATATTTTTTATCTCATAAATAGGTCCTGTAGGTATAGATGAATTATCGAGATCATGGAATTGCATTTGTAGTGGTTGTACCGTTTGCAACAAAAGGAGAATAATTTTCTCTTAATTTAATTAAATTACATACCCTTAAGAAATGGAATAAGTAGTAGTCCTCTGTTTTTTGCTTTTAGTCGCTATCATGTTCTTCATCTGAGCTATCACAAGTATTGATAATAAGATTGTTTGAAATTCGATCCATTTCCCCTTCCTGACATCGATATTTATTTTCTTCACTTTCGACATGGCGACAAATATTTTCCCAGTCCTCAGCTGTAATAGTATTCATTCGTTCAGTTGCTAAACTCATAATGCCTTGCATGTTTAATGAAACGTTTCTTTTCGCTACATATCCTTTTACCATGGACCAAATATTTTCGATCGGATTGAATGTCGGGTGATACGGTGGCAATCGTAAAACGGAGTGGCCATGTTCTTTTAAAATTGCATCTATGTGGTACTCACGAAACCCCTCTTTATTTTGTTTAATTAAATCATACAAACTGGTTTTGTACATCAACGGGCTATCGAGGGTTGCTACTTATATATCCGGAAACAAAAAAACAAACAAACGTACACGGCTGAAAATGGTTTTATTGTTTTTCAAAGTATTCCCCTTGATGATCTATGCACTTTTGCATTCGCGTGAACCAATTTTTAAAGCACTTCTGCCACTCCGCCTGAGGTACCTCCATAACGTGTTGTTTGAATGCGTCGACAGCATCTTCAGCGGTCGAAAATCGTTGACCGCGTATTTTATTCTTTATATTTGGAAATAAATAAAAATCGTAGGGTGCCAAGTCAGGGCTGTACGGCGGATGACCCGTTAATTCCACATTTTGACCCTCCAAAAATAGAGTTGTTTCGCGTGACGTATGACAGCTGGCATTGTCATGATGAAGAATGATTCTTCGTCGCTGGTTAGTTTTACGAATTTGTTCAAATACTTCCGGTAAGCAAATGGTCGTGTACCACTCTGAATTAACCGTTCTACGGTTTTCTAGTGGCACTGTAGCTACATGGCCATTAATACCGAAGAAGCAGGCCACCATTTGTTTCAATGTACTTTTTGCACGAGTAACTTTCGTAGGGTTCGGCTCATTTTGAAACACCCATACCGTTGATTGTTGCTTCGTTTCGGGATCGTATGCATAGATCCAGGATTCGTCACCTGTATAGATGTTATAAACGGCTTTTGAGTCACCACGGTTATATTTTTTTAACATTTTATCGCACCATTCGACGCGAGCATCTTTTTGCTCTTTTGTTAAGTTGTGGGGTATCCAACGCGAACAAATTTTTTTTACAGCCAAATAATTATGTAATATGCTATTAATGCTGGTCATAGAAATACCCAGAGTCGCCTCTATCTCGCGGTACGTAACATGTCGGTCGTCCATTATAAGTTTTCGCACAGCCTCGATATTTTGTTGTACAACGACCGATTTCGGGCGACCTGCCTTAACTTCGTCCGTAAGCATACTACGTCCACGATTGAACTCACTAAACCAGTGATACACAGTAGTTTTAGATGGGGCTTCATCACCAAAAGTTGAAGTTAGTTGATCTATGCACTGTTGTTGCGTTAAACCACGCCGAAAATCATAATAAATCATAGCACGAATATTTTCACGAGTGAGTTCCATTCTTGCTGCGAGATGACATTTAAAACCCGTCAAAAACAAAACACGAGCGTTAATAAGAAAGAAAAAATATACCGGCCAGTACTTGAAAAAGTTCAAATTTTACCATGGAGGTCAAATATGCTATTTAAGAAGATTGTAATCCCGGTTTACGGATATATAAATAGCAGCCTATGTACGAAATGTTGTGTTCTGTCAACCAATCCATCATTTCTTGTTTATGAGAATTTGACGTTGGATCACGATTCAAAAGTTTGTTGTGATAGGACGCATTATCTACGATAAGTACGCTATTCGGTTTAAGGTTCGGTATTAATTTTTCTTTTAACCATTTTTCGTAGTTGACAAAGTTCATCTGGTCATGGTAATCTCCCGTTTTTTGGTTTGCCTTAAACATTAACAAAGCGTTGGGAATAAAACCATCTTTTCCTCCTGCGTGCACTATTATTAACCGCTGGCCTGTACTGATTTGTTTTTTTACACCAAATTCTGTTCCATCGGTCCAAGCGTCTCCGGACACATGTGAAGTGTGGATGTAGGTTTCATCAGTATAAACTAGTGGTCTATCTACAGACCGATATTCCGCAATTTTGGTAAGGTAATTTATTCTTAGCAGTCGTATGTTGTGTCTTTCCATTAATATTTTTCGGTTGTCCTCGGTCTTTTTCCATTTAAATCCTAATTTTTGTATTTGTTTTCGTAAGGCGGAAATGCCAAATTTGTAATCTATATCGGATTTTAACACAGAGTGGAGTGCCTTTAAGGTTGGAAATTGCTTATGGGACAGATGAACATTGTATATAGTTCTCCGGATGACTTCCTGATCAAAATCGTCTACTGCTGATGACGGACAAGTACGTAACTTTTTATTTCTCGGGGAGGTGAATTTTTTTGTTGTTGCGAATTTCTCACTATTGCTCTCAGACACAATGTTATAAACAGTAGAGAGACAAACACCTGTAGCTTTTTCAACTAACTGGGCAGCGGTGTAAGGGAAATTTATTTTTTTCATCAGTTCAAGTTCAAAATATTCATAACAGTTAAAAATAATTTGCTTACTTTGACTCTCAATCGGACCAAAATTACTCACTGCCATATTTTTTGAAAATTATGTAACTTACACTTAGTCGTACGGGCTGACACAAAATTATTCTGATAATTGTGAGAATACAATAAAATCAGACGTAAAAATATATGCACAACGTAAATAATATTCACAATTTGACACTGACATTATTTTGGTATTTACTTCTTCAATATATAACAATCCTCTTTTTATGCTGATAGTACAAGAAAATAGAAAATTCAAATATATAATGCCTGTAAACATACAATACAACTACATATGCAATTCCATGCTCTCGTTAATTTATCTATACGTTCGCAGTTTGAAATCTGACGTTTACGATTATCATTTATATTATAATATAACCGTTATTTTCAAGTATCCGTAAAGTATCACAATAGAAACCTAAAGAAAACTAAGATACCTAACTTGTGTTGTATTACCTTAATACATGCGCATCAATGCCTTTTTTTAGGGTTCCGTAGTCAACTAGGAACCCTTATAGTTTCGCCATGTCTGCCCGTCCGTCCGTCCGTCCGTCCGTCCGTCCGTCCGTCCGCGGATAATCTCAGTGACCGTTAGCACTAGAAAGCTGAAATTTGGTACTAATATGTATATCAATCACGCCGACAAAGTGGTAAAATAAAAAGTGGATTTTTTTTTATTAGGGTACCTCCCCTATACGTAAAGTGGGGAGTGATTTTTTTTTTCATTTCAACCCTAACGTGTGATATATTATTGGATAGGTATTTAAAAATGAATAGGGGTTTCCTAAAATCATTTTTCGATAATGTAAATATTTTCGGAAATAATCGCTCCAGAAGTAAAAAAATATGCGTCCCCCCCCCCTCTAACTTTTGAACCATAAGTTTTAAAAATATGAAAAAAATCTCAAAAGTAGAACTTAATAAAAACTTTCTAGGAAAATTATTTTTAACTTGATAGGATGAATAGTTTTTGAAAAAAAAAATACAAAATAATTTCTGAACTAAGTTTGTAATTTAACCGTATAAGCAGGTGTTTATTGTACCTGTAATTTCTACAAAATTACAATGAAATGACGTGCTTTCAAATAAAGTAAAAACGGTGAAAATCGGTTCACGCAATAAAGAATTATCCCATAAAAATCATCTTCCATACTTTATGCTCGCGCGCAATAGTTTACTTAATTTGGCGATAGATGTCGCTGTACGTGGAACTCTCATATCATATCCTACATGGCGGTGTTATTAACTCTTAAGTGGGGACACTTACTGTAACGGACGGAAAACTACGGAACCCTACAGTGAGCGTGGCCCGACACGCTCTTGGCCGGTTTTTATTAAATACAGTTATACAAACTTCTTGAAATCAGAACACTACCTGATATTCTTTGCCGTTTCGTAAAGTACGAGTATGTACGTCTACCAGTTTGAATTCTCGCTCAACTGCTTAAAGGAAGAGACCCCTAAAGGCTTGAACTGGCGTCTTTAGCTTTCGCGGCTGACGCCCTGACCACTAGACCACCACAAAATATTCAACAAAATAATTTGATTTGCTTCAAGATTCAAAAAATATAATATTATTTTTAAATCCAATGATGTTGCCACTGCGGTTCGCTTCTAACTACGTTGTATTTTAATTTTAGTATTACTTGTACCTAGCACCCTAAAAAGGCAACAAATGCTCTATGTTGGTTAAAACTCATCGTATTATTTAGAGAGTGCTACATAATTGTTAACTTCAGTAATTATGCTCATCGTAACAAATTTTCCCATGATAATCAATTGAGTATTTTTGGATATGCTTAATCAGATGAAAAATATTTTCTTTTTTTTCTTGTCTAAAATCCTGCTATAGCGAGAACTCTCCACAGTTAGTTCCTACGTTGCATGGACACTTCGTTCACTCCACGGCTATCCTTTCTGAACATCTGGTAAATGGACACCCTATCAGAGCACTTTTCCATTGGACTTGGTTTCGATTGGCTCCTTTCGACCGTGCGCGCCTCCGGCGAGGCACTCAGGCTTGACTTCGCTCAGTGCACTGTCGCCTCGTAATTCGTTGTGTTTTAACGCTTTACAGGTAGGTAAGTACAGGTTTCTGACTATTAGGAAATGCAAAACCTGTAAAAATGTGTTAAGAATACTAGTACAGAGGTATATTACTTTGAGCAGCAAGTTTATACCAAAGATTTACCGCAAGCATTCTCTATTTGGGACAAGGATATTGCAAGAATGAAGAGTATTTTAGCCTTTACCTTGCCTTCTTAAATTTGATTATTCAAATCAGTAATCCATTTTTCAAAATCGTTATTACTTGTTTATTTTTAATTACAATGTATTTATTAAACATCTCAAACAGATAACATTACAATAAACAATAAAACTAGACCTAAAATAAAAATTAAATGCTAAAAATTAAAAAATAAACTTAAAGATTATAAATTATAAATAGAAAATTTGCCCCAAATCGCCGTCTATTGGCAGCGTGCCCAGAAGGCTGGCAGCATTGCCCCTTTGGATCGTAATGCTGATCCGCTGTGCAAGATATGACCCAGCCCTCCGGTCACGCGTTAACTCGGCTAACCTGCGGCTACATTCTTTAAAGACCCTGTGGGCGCTATCCCCCCAGGGTCCCAGGGTCTCAACCCCAAACGGCTCAAATATGCAACCGCTATTTAAGGTTGCATACTTGCGCCGCTTGAGGAGCTCGGCCGAATTAGCAGCCGAGCCAGCCTTTACTGCCGTGCCATGAAGATGAGACAGCGCCAGAGTATCGGCACACGTCGCATCCCAAACCAGTGGCCGTCCCATCGTCCATGGCACGAGGGTCATACCGTCAGGCCTCTTACCGTCATCGCGGACGAGGCCGGTCGGTTCCAAAATGGCCGGCACTCCCGCGCTGGCTAAGGCCCGACGGATGATATCGTTCAGGCTGGCATGGCGAGGGGCCTGCCCTGCGCTTCTGCCACAGGATAGTCCATGATGATCCAATTGGTCAACTGAATCACCACAGCGACAGCGATGTGGGGCAACACAGGTCACTCCCAGGCGGAGAGCAACGGAAAGGCGGAATGTGGAGTTGTCCAAAAGCGTTCCTATCGATATGGACGGCAGAGCTTGGAGCCACTGCCCGGATTCCCATTCACAAGCGGCAAGGAGGCGAGCGCGCTCCGGTAGGCTGGTTGCCGTTTGATACAGATTATTCCGTACCAGCCTACAGAGCGGCTCGTCCCAAAGACGCTGCGAGTTAGGGTTTGCGGGCAGGTCAGTACTTGGACAGGCATCACTCCATGCATTTGTGGCCTCTGACAGTAAAGGTAAGCTAATTTGGTCTATTGGGGACTTAAGAATTTTGGACATGAGTTCCAGTGAACGATGTATTGAGGACTTATACTTGTTTATTATATGTTCAAAGAACCAGCATCTAAATTGCATTTTTTTTTACTTTATAATGAAAGAAATGTATCTTTTTTAAATCGGGTTTTTGATTAAATGTAACTTGTACAAAACATTTAGCGTTTAGGGATTGACTGAAAATAATAAACAGTATTATTGTAAATAATTTAATTCTGAATGAACTTATATTTGAGAACAATGCAATTATGACTAATCTTATTCACTAACTACAATTTGATTTATTGTTTTCTTCTCATACTGTAACTGTATTTAGAATTTTTAGAGCAATTAGACAGAAATACTTATATAGGTAAGTACATATATACATCCCATCCAATTTAGGTATAATGTAGAAGTAGTCTATTCAAGAATATTATGGACACTGAAAAAGCATTTGTTAAGAAAGGCTAGTACCCACTAACCCACTATTGATAACTAAGCAAAGAGTTATAAAAATAATATAAACTTGAAATCCAAAATTTCGATACGCTACATAAATAAATAAATGTGACAAAAAATATACTCTAAGGCATAAAAATCATGTACTTAATCTTTTTCACATTTCCCCACCAATGCATTCACTTTTTAGTGGTCTTGAATAGTGAAGTAACAAAAATGTGTAGGTACCATAAGTATGTTGTACTTTTAAATGGTGCACTAAACAGCTACTATTTTAGTTAAATTTACAAGTTACCCTGACATTTTAGGTTCGAAGAAAATATATAGCATTGACAATGGTTTTTGGATTTAAAATTCGATGTTTTACATCAACTCACAAAATGTATTTATAGTACCGGTAATCATATCTTAATGACTATTTTTTTTACAAAAATGTATTTACCTACACTTAGAAATATTGATTTTTATAATGTACTCGTAAAATTTGGCGGTTAACACTGTCTTACCTCAAGTCACTTCACTTCAATTAGTCTGTAACAGTCACTTTTAATAATGATACACTTATAAAGACGATTACTGGTAACCGTAACCTCCTAGGCCATTGGGCACTGCCTTGCATTGCTGCTGGTGTTTCTCCTGCAACAAAAAAGTTTTGATTCTCATACTCAAAAAGTAGGTAATTGTTTAGTCTAGGTAAGAAGCGGACTGAAAGTGGCGATGGGAAAAAATCATCGATTACAGATAAATCTATTTAAAAATCAATATAATTAATCTTAATATTGATAAATAAAAAACATACTTAACATCATATTCTTTACAAAAAAAAATGCTACAAACTGTAGCATTTGCAGCTGTTCAGGAGCAAATAAAAATAATCCCACCAAAAACATTCTGTAAAAAACTAGCCAAGTCTAGATAGAGCTGCTTGTTTATCTCTAAAAAGTAATGAAATCTAGACACAGTCGTGCCAAGTCTAAGGTTCCTTACTGCGATTTCTTTATTATTATAGTTAATGTTGTGTGACTTGGCCGTTGAAGGGTACACAAGGCCTAAATGACCTGCAGACTTGAAATTTTGGATTTTAAGTATGTGATTATAGGTTACTGGATGACGAAAATTTCTGCGTTCTGGTCTTATTCAGAGGTTCTGAAATAGGGGCCTGAAAATGCGGCGAAATGGTTCTAGTAAAGGATGGTACGGCAGTGTTTGCTTCGCGCTCGACTTGGCGGGGGCACTACCGTGCCCCCAGATTTTTTGTTTTTATTAGCTTTTTGATTTGCCTACTCTCAATACGCTACTGTGGACCGACGAAAATTAAATATTAGCGAAAGCCTTATTTGTCATCAAGCAGTATTTTTATACGTTGAAGTAAATTTAATAAACCTTTTAGTATACGAGTAATAGTAGATTTGTTAACCATGGGTTAAAAGTGACCCCTTTCACCTGAGATATTTCTAGCGCTCGAACGAAGTGAGAGCGCCAATAGTTCGAGGGTGAAATGGGTAATTTCACCCGAGATAAACACTCTGCTTTTCATTTCGACTGTGCGGAAAGTACAATACCACACGCACATTTTATAAAACAGGTATATAAAGAATAATCTATAAAAATGTTAAGTACAAT
The DNA here is from genome assembly GCA_947086415.1 of Pammene aurita. Lineage (NCBI taxonomy): Eukaryota > Metazoa > Arthropoda > Insecta > Lepidoptera > Tortricidae > Pammene > Pammene aurita. Next base: position 25,329,361 of record OX352290.1, read on the forward strand.
TTGAACAATTTGAAAAAGACAAATTCAATGTTTTGCCGGTGGTCGGGGAGCAGGGCATCCGGGTGGGCACCGGCTCAATCCACATTTTAACACAGCTAATTACTTTCCACCCTAGGGATGGAAAAGCAATTTTCCACCCGGCTATCTACCCAGGAAAATAAAACTTTCCGAACAGGAAAGATGAAAACTTATATAAATATCACATACAAAGGAAAAAGTGACCTAGGTCTCCGGTGCCCAGGGCTGGAATCGAACCAGCGTCTTCTGCATTCGCGGCAGACGCCCTAACCCCTAGGCTACCCGGGTCGAAGCGGCACCGCTGGAATTTTCCCGTGTATAAGCAATATTTTTAAATGATAAGGCGCATAAACTAAACTAAACTAAACTTTTAGTAGCCCACATAATAAACATAATATGATTTCGACAAGACCGTCAATAAATTCTCGATATTCGTGAGAATATTTTGTAAATTCCATATTCAAGTTTAGTACTCTTGTGATTAGCAACAGGTTACCGGAGGCCAATTCAAAATTTTAAATCTTAACTGGTTTATATAAAGGGAAGTAGTTGCTGGGCCCTTGGGCGACAAAAATCTAAGAACTTGGCAAGGTACAATATATATTATTATGTTCCTGAGCGCTGCAAACACTAGAGTGCCAAACCCGGCTCGCTGTAATCTGATTCATCCTTAAGTGCCTCGTATACACAATAATTCAAGAGCTTGGAGCTAGATAAGAAATCTAAAAGCCTAACTGATGTATCACGACTAATCCAACATATGTTTACGATTTATAGTTATAGTTATGATCTCTCATTAATAAGCCTTTTCTAATATTTAACTTTACTAAATGTAAAAGCAAGTTCAAAGAGGTTTTCTCATAAAGCATAAGTCTGTATCAATAAATACTTCGATACCCGAATAAAAAATTCAATTCCCTTTTCAAAATCCATCTAAGCCCGCGAGATTTCAATCAAAGCAATTTCATAAAAAGTAATATTAATGAAAACGTCTGAAAAGTAATTTAAAATTTCATTTCTATGCAACATTGAACGAGCTTTCTTTAAGAAGTTCGAATTAAGAGAACAGTTTTTTGCTCAAGTGTGTCATCGAACCCCCTTTGTTATTAGCTGAACGTGCCTTTTGGTTATTGGGAAATATTGGCTTGTTCTTGAAAATACTCCTGTTAAAAAAATATAATAATCAGTTGATAGAAGAAACTTATGACATTTATTTATACCAGTAATTATTAGATACCAAAACTAAGATTTTAATAAGAAAAAAATGGTACATAATGAAAATAAAATACACTATTGTTTTCAATATTCAATCTCATTTAGTAGTTTTTTCTTACAACTGTAATCATTTAACGTATCAAAAATACATAAGTACTACATTCCAGTGTGTACCAGTTACATACCAGTGAGCACGTGTACTCTCGCTGAAGCTGTGAGCGCGTTATCCGGTGCGCATTGATATGCGCCTGCATCTGACGTCCTTGCCGACTGTACTAACAGCCTACTGCTACTGTGTGTTCCTTTTTCAGTAACCAACGATATGCCGCCACGTGTAGAGTCGAAGTTTATCGTCTGCCACATAAAAAAGTCCTAGATGTTATGTTTCAGCAGGAAAATATATTTTTCGAGGACTGATTGTATTTTTACACAATTTCATTTATCTTGGCCCCGTATATTATGTGCGTCAAGTCTTCTTTAAGGTTAATTTCAACCACTTCCTGGTGTCTGATTATGCTCAAATTTGGTAAACTTTCTTAATTCACACGACAACGTTATCTACTATAGACAGCAATAAAAATGGGTACAATTTTTTTTTGTTTGGAGTGAGACAAGTTATACAGATTATATTCTTAGGTCGTATTAAAATTGGGTTTACGGCTTTTTTATAAAGTTTTTAATATATGTATATACGAAGATATATATATTTAATTTTAGCTATTTCGTACTGAAGGATTAATAAAATTAAACCAACAGTTTGCGATACTTTTTTAAATAATAAACATCATCTGTACTAATTGGTATTTACCTAGGTACCTATAAAGATAAATTGAAATAAAAAAATACCTCAATGGAGTCCTACCAGTTGTCAACCGGTTATCAAATGATAAATAGTTAAGTACTATAGTTTTTTGTGTCAACAAATATTTACCGCAATATTCACAATATAAAAGAATCATACAAAGGTTTTACGATATTCAGCCAGAATTCAACTATTCATTGCTTTGCGGAATATCGGTAGATGCGGGTTTTGGATAGGATTGGCCGTCGTGGAATATATAATGGCGTCCCCGTCGTGCGTGATGATGGTCGAACGCGTTTGGTTACTCGGCTTACACCCAAATTGAACCGCTGGGACCGCGTCGAGGCTTCCTGTATTCTGGTTTTAGTTTGTCGATTTGTCAATCGACATATTTCCATCACTCGAGATATGTTCAGCAGTTGATTCGACCACTAACTAGTTCGCAACGGGACATTTCTTCAGATTCCATCCTCCCAGTTGTTGGTTCGCTTATTGTACAGTCGACTAAAAAGACATGTATCCACTTTTGGACCTTATTACAACGGAATAAGGTGAAAAAGTGGATACATCTCTTTGTAGTTGACTGTACACTAATTTTGAGGCAAAGTTATAGTTAGTATCCTACGTAACAAAAAAATAAGAAACGCCTCGCAGCCAGTAAGACGCTTGACTTATTTATTACGAAACTTCTTTTTATAGCAAATGTGCGATCATGGCCCTTTGATCAGACAAGAGCATATATTTTGCTTAAAAACATAATATTTCATATGCTACTTTATAATTATTCAAATTGATTTTTAGATTCAAATAAACGAGTTACTTTGTAAATAATTATCTATATACAGTTTGGATTTCTAGAACTTTTTAATAAATAATGTTTCCATGCCTACATTTAGTATTATTTATTTAGGTTATGTTATTTTGCAATTTTTTTTTATATCGACGGCTATGGACTAAGAGATGGCCACGTCAGTTATGACACAATCATGAGAACTACAAAACTCGTCTGGTTAGATTGCTATATTATCTTTATTGTTAGATCCGGGCATCTGGCAGCTTTTAATGGGTGGAGGTCAGAGTCACAAACTAGCATAATTTTTTAATTGGAAAATAGTAACACCGAAATAAGTAAAAACTGCCGAAGTTGTCTCACTTATAAAGAAGAGGGCGTGTATTTTTAACATTAGAACAAAAAACATTGCGTATTACATATTATGGAAACAAAAACAGTAGGCGACAAACTATGAATTACATTATACGTCGTTTTGCACTACTTTCCCCAATAGAAAAACTTTAGGCAAGGATATAATCTAATTATTTAAATTAAGTATAATCTAATTAAATAAATTAATTGATTATATAAATTAGTCATAATATTGCATCAAACCCAGAAATCTAGGATTTGTTTTCTTGAAGTGGTTTGCATTCTTTGATCTCCACCACTTTACAGCTGCCAGATGCCCAGATCTAGAAATAAGCATAATATAGCCAACTGACTGGAGGGATTTCGTTGCTCTCATTATTGTGTCATGTCTGACGTGGCTAGCTCTCCGTCTACTAATTTAAACTACTTTGTACATAGTTATGAAAATCTTTACGAGTAGTTTATTGTTTTGTATTTGTCAAAAATATACCCAAAAACAGTATTTTTGTTAAATTCGATGAAGTATCTATAAGATTTGTATCTAGTTGCAACGTGTATTTATTGATGAATGTGTCAGCACCATATGATCGAGCCATTCGAGAGCGACGGGATCTTTGTTGTGGCTATTTTTTTTTAATATTTGTTGTTCTATTCGAAGACGGCTGGGCCGATTTGGAAAATTATTTTAGTTTGCAAGAGTATACTTCACAGTTGGTCCCATTGTCACCAGGTCAGATGGTGATGGGATCCTGGAGAAATCGAGGGAGCACTTAAAATATTATAGGCACACCTAAGTATAGTGATTTCAGTATTTTTTTACAGTAGCTCGGGCATTTGCTCTTGGAAAGGTGGAGTAGGCCTAGTGAAGTCAGTTCTTGACAAAGAAATCCCCGTTTACCATAGTACTTCTTTTAACGATTTTTTTAATATTTGCCCCCACTTAAATTATTGTGAAGTAGGTATAGTTAATAAGCTAATATGAGATTTATTATATTTTTATCATCTTTTTTGGTTTCCTCAATAAAAAAAACAAATATCCTACAACATTCTTTCAAAGCGTTCATATTAAGTTACTTGATACACACAATATAACTCTCATTATCCATCAAACTAAATTGTCCAACAACTCAAAGCGACAGGTTGCTAAGATGAAGCACGATCCTTAACATGTCTTACCTTGCCTCTGTGAGTCCAATTAATTGTGTTTGGGGGTTCTGGTGTGTGCTTGATTATACACGTCAGATTTATTGTGGAGCCAGCGTAGATAAATAAATCCGGTCCACCGAGTATTTCCGTTTCGGGTTCTACAAAAAAAAACAATTTATTACGAAATTATTTCTTATACCGTAAAATGAGTGTGTAAATTTTATATATTATCTTTCGGTTAGTGTCATACAATAAAAGTCTCATATTTACAAAATGATTTATTTGCTCGTTCATTTAATTTCAATTGAATTTTTGTTCTTCATGTTCACTTTTAAATCACAAAACCCAGAAATAAATGTACAAAGTCTTCAATCTGACGAGGTAAATATTCACAGTAAGATTAGCTCTTTGACATGAGCATGTGGGCAAACAGGGTAGCGCACGGTTGTTGGTGACAGAGTAGAAGCAAACAATATGGCTCTGGGCGAAGCGACCCATTTAACTTTGTCGCCAGTACTTTACGAGGCATTAAGGAATTACTTTCCCTTCAATTTTTCGCTCCACTTTCCCTTTTGATGTATGAGCTACTGTGATAATGAAATAATACACTCTATCTCAAATCTTTCTACGCAGGGCGATAAAAGGCATTTAGTACCTAATAAGTTCTACCTATCTATAAACCCTACCTACCTCCATTTTACTGCTAGATTAAAAACGTGCCTACTTTAAAAACATCGACTAGGTAAATATTGAAATTAGCTACAATAATAAATACAGTATCTAACGATTAGGTACGTATTTATTCCGTACCTATATAATTGAAATGTGTTCAGCTGCTTTGTTGTTTTGGTACCTACATCAAAAGCATTCTAACTTTAAAACACATTTAGACACGATCCAACTTCAATGCATTAACTAAGCAATTCAGTTAATGCCTAAACGTCTGAATCGGAAATATGAGAATTTGCTTGGGAATTATTCCGTCTCAACGGTTACTAAAACTCCAATACAACTTCAAAATTGGTTGATTATTTGTTGTGTTGAAGTTAGGTTTGAGATAGATTGTGGTTTTAATGTAATGTTTATGTATTTTAAAAGTAGAATATGGTAGGTACCCGGCAACCATTTTTTTAGGCATTTGAAAATTGGTTAGATAGGCAAGGTAAGCTGTTAGTAAGTGCTTCATCAGGTTAGTTAAATCAGGTGTGTTATAGTTATTTATTTAATATTTCATTCACTACGTAACCTAAAGACTCATTTACATGGCACTATTAAATATCTTAATGTTTGTATTATGCAACCCTGGTTGTATAAAGCTGTGTTTGCTCCAATAACTTCATCGGAAACTTAATCCACGGTAAGACAAACAGATAAACAAGTGGCAAGCTTCCTGCAGTCGTGGCTTAACTGGAACGAGCCGGTTCAAGCCGGATACGATTCCAATTAGAAGGTTGGCAAGCCTGCTGGAGCGAGTGCCACGGACTGAACAGTATCGTTTTAATCAATGGGTTGGCACTATTCAAAGTATGTTCGGGGACCCAATGACTCTTTGGAAAAGAAGAACGGAAAAAGGCTTTCGTCTCTCATTTTTCAATAGTTTTAATGGACATGCAAAAAAATGAATATGTAAATGCTATACGTACCCAATAACCAAATTCAAACCGACTTAACAATATTTTACTTAAAAATTTACAGGCCCAAGGTGTTCACATGTTTATAACTAATTAACTAAAATGAAGACCAAACATACCTAACCTCTTTTTTAATTCGATTGAGGTATGAGCACAGCGTTATATAAACGTGGGAAAGCGAACGTGCAGAAAGTACCTTGTATTTCATGTGTGACGCTGCGCTCACTCCTCGGAAGGCGGTCTTTGGCAAATGTCTTACCCACAATGTTGAGGAAGACGGCGTGGCCGATGGGAGGTGTGGTGGAGATCTGACACTCGTACTGGCCGGAGTCGCGGCGCTGCGGGGAGCGGATGCGCAGCGCCCACTCCTCGGAGCGTGGCTTGTGCTGCGCCTCAAACCGCTGGTCCGACGTGTACGTGTAGCGTCCCACCGTCAGCAGGTGGATATCGCGGTGACGCACCCATGATACCTTTACACAAAAAAAATGTTAAAACATTATTATTTATTTTTTACTAAGCTTAATCAATAATTAATACCAGTTCTGGCGACTCGGGAAGGTCATGTGTTGGGTCATTTATAAATAATTCCGACGACCACTGGAAAATCATAGGGTTGCTATCTCCTATACTCAATCTCATTCTCATGTACTATTTAAAGTTTGAAGTATTTGGTCAGAAGTTCACACTGTTGATATTTGTATTGATATGTGGGAAATCACGCGAACGTTAAGTTTGCATACTTATTAAGAGTTTATGAAATTAAAACTTTTAGCATATTTCACTCGATTCAAGAATGCTCTGGCTTAACTTTTAGGTGCTCCGGAACCGGAGATTGAACTGTTTCGCTTCAAACGTTTTCACACTCGGATTTGGGCAAAAAGTTTGAGCAATTAAAACTTTCTAGCGCCCAGCATTTTTGTCACAGAAAAATGGAAGTTGTGATATATTTGACGGGTTAGGCTATTTTTCAAATGTCCTTTTTGTCGTGCCGAGTAAAGGTAAAACAAAGGATAAATCAAGATATTTTTTTTCTATCAAATCTTAAACAAAGCTTTTTTGACCTGATAAGCATTACCAACATTCCAAAGCGACATCATCGTACAACGAAGCTCTCGTCAATAAAATACCAATAAAATTGCTCACAACAATAACCATAAAACTGTTAATGGTAGTACCTACATTTTTAGAAAGCAAAAGAAATAATGAAGAAAATTCTGACAAACAAAATTTTTAGTTTATGACGAGGCAAGTAATGATTGAATTTCAATGTTCAAGTAATACACACCGTCCTGTTTTGCAAATTTTTCACTTTGCACAGAAGCGTAACAGGGTGTCCCACTAGACCGGTCACATTGTCGGGTGTGCTTGGATCGAAGTAAGGAGCTCCGGGAGCCTGCGGCCAGTCTTCCAAAAACTCTGTACGAAATCTTTTAGAAGATTCTGAAACTGTGCTCTGGTCTCGAGGTTTGTTGTTGCCGCCATCTTGACGACAAACTGAAATTAAGAAATCTATTTATTACCAATACAAATTCTAATATCAGCAATCGTGACTGACCATAATTGGATCTTGTCTCATTTCAATAAGACATGTTATGATAGGGTAGTTAGCTGTCTGTGTTGACGATGGTGTGATAGGGTGATGTGCTTTATATAAATGTTTCAATGTGGGAAGTAAAAATTAGATGTAACCGAGTGTATGAAGACCGAAGTGACTCGGATCAATAACGTTAAAAAAAATAACTTTTCAAACTGCTACATTACTTATTAATAAAAATCTGGGTGTAGGTACTGATTATTAAAAGGAAAAGGTCCAATTAAAATAGCATTTATACCTGAGTTATGAAAATTAAAACTGAAAAAAATATTCAGCATATTGTATTCGCCGCATTTGCGGGGGCGAGTTAGATCAATTAAACTTAATTATAAATCTTTATTATATAATTACGAAAACACAATGTTATTTAAAAAATCAATTAGCATGGCAAGGTCACAGTATAGCCCAGCAGTTATGTACATTTCATCTGGAATGGAACTCAACGAAACTTTAACGGGTTATTTTGGGAATACTAGGAAGACTCTCTTAAGTTTTCTAAGTAACCTTGAGGACCCTGTGGAATTTAGAGGAGGGATAAAAACCTATATTTTTTCAGTTTTTCGCTTATATCTCATAAACTAAGCATTTTTTGTGTACACCTTGTATAGCAAAGTTAAAGAGCAATAAATTTCCTGAAAGCCAGTTTTAGGTAGTATCATTTTAAATTAATATATTATTGTATCATTGTTGAGACCTGTAAAACATCTGTTTTAGGCTATCAGTTTATTTAACTGTTAACTATTTGTAACTTACATTTAGTAGGCGGAGAGTTGGCCACGTCAGATATGACATAACAATGAGAGCAGCTAAACCCGCCTAATTAGATTGCTATACTATCTTTATTACTAGATCCGGGCATATAGGTAGTCTATAGGTAACTTACATACAATTCTGGTACTTCGGTAAATCACTTCTGCTGGCAAAAACTAAAATTTTGCGATCTTCTTTTTAATAGGTATGCCCCGTGATTTCGTATGGAAACGATTTTAATATCTAAAAATACTGACCTGCTCAGCAATAAAATCGGAATACTCATCAAAGCGTGATGTTTTGTTGTGAATTTGGATTTTTTTTGCTGTACAAGTCAGTATAATAGTTAGGTTACCTGTGGTTATTTTTTTTATGCCTTTAAATACTAGCCTTTTTAAAATATGATAAAATTAAGATTTTAAATCACGGAAATTTACACGTCAACTCCACCAAGATTGTCGAGCGAAAATTCCTACAAAACTTGGAAATATAATTAACTTGCGCACAACTCGCTTTGTTCTTTAGGTAAACGTAATCGTAAATCTCGAGTAATTGTAAATATTCCGCGTCTACTATAAACAGAACAATAACTTCATTAATCTGGTAAACAGAGGTTGGGGGAGGGACTCATCATGGTCGTTAGCTGTGAAAGTATTTATAAGCGACAACAGCAGAAGTTTTATCACAGCAACAAGGCTTATTTTTTATCATAGATATCGTCCGGTTTTGAATTTAGCTTAATTAACTGCCTATATATAGATAAAACAGTATTTACCTCATTCACAGGTTTATTTACCTCATTTTATAATTTTATTTAGATCGGTACTCAATAAAATTGACTTTTTTATTCAAATTGCATTGAACTGGGTAGTTAGATATTGTTTCAAGAACTCAGCGGCATTGTTGAGAAACTCGAGCAACGAGACTCCATTACTACTCAGTAAAGGAATTCTAAACAGTTTGTTAATGTTTTTAAACAACAAAATAAAATGTAAAAGAAAAATATTGTCTAACATTCAGTAACAAAATAATTTCTTGCGGTTATTTCTGTCTAACCCTCAACATCTGATGTCATAGGAATCTGATTTATTTTGAATCATTTTTAGGGTTCCGTACCTCGAAAGGAAAAAACGGAACCCTTATAGGATCACTTTGTTGTCCGTCTGTCTGTCTGTCTGTCTGTCAAGATCATTTTTCTCAGGAACGCGTGGAGGTATCAAGCTGAAATTTATATCAAATACTCAAGTCTATTGTCCCTTAGAGCTGTAAAAAAATCAAACTTAAAAGCCCACGCAATCAAAAGATACAGTCGTTTATGCTGCAAATTTTAGAGTTTTTCGGCACTCGCAACACCTAAAGGGTACTTCCCGTGAACTCAGAAACTTGAAACTTGGCACGAAGAAACTTCATATAGCACAGACAAAGGAAAAAATACGAAAAGTAGACATTTTTAGTAAAATCATACAAAAAATATTTTTTTAAATTTTAAACCTACTACCTTTTTCCTCGTAAACGCGTAGAGGTATTAAATTGAAATTAGTAATAAACTTACTACAACTTTTGCTTGTTATAGGTTTGTACGGAACCCTCGGTGCGCGAGTCCGACTCGCACTTGGCGGGTTTTTATTTATTCTAATCCCTCCAGAGCAGTATTTGTTTCTATTCAGTTCTGATCCCCTACTAAACAAATTTAGTACTGTCACGAACAAAATGCTTGCAAAAGTTTATTTTGTACGTATTTTTAATATTCTAGCTGTACAAGCATATTCAAACTTGAGCTTATTCAAAGTTCATAATAATATTATGTGTTGATAGTGCAAGTAACAATAAAACATTGTTTTATTTTAGTATTTGAATTTTTTTTGAAAATTTGATAATAATTTATTGGTTACACTTTTACACATTACTAGAAACAAAACAGAAGTCTTCTTTAAAGTAAGATATTTACTTGTGCCAGAAGACTCCGCTCTTCAATTAGCTTCGAGTATAATGTACGTTTTCTGCTGTTTTTATTGTACCTCAAAACTAAAAAAAATTGTACCCTGTCTGTCTGTCTGTCAAGACTTTTCTCAGCAACGCGTAGAGCTATATTAAATTGACAACGTCTGCGGCCCTTTGAAGCTGTAAACAAATCAAGCTTCTTAGTTAACGCTATTCAAAGATACGGCCATTTGAGCTTTATTTTTTAATACTTTGCTCAAAAGCTATAGATAGACCTAGAATTTGGTCTTCCTGCATAAGTAAAGGAAAATGTCTGATAACCGTTAATTTGTTGCTCCGTCGCCAAGATATATGGTACATACCATAGACCTGGAATCATGAAATTTGGCAAGAATGAAGGTACCAAAAGTTTTCAATGTCTGTTACTAAGTCTAACATTGTCCGTTCGCCTGTTCGACCGTTTCTATGCACTGTGTCGAATTACTGAATGACGCTTCGTAATGATGCACCAGTGAACCTATCGAAATATCCATCAATTAAATTTGTCTACAATCGTCCTGCGCGTCAGCACAGAGTGGAAAATTAATGATGGAGAGCGATCAGATTAAAAATTAATCGCGTTATCTGCCTAAAGAGCAGCGCGAAGAAATGGAGCGGAAAATGAAACGCTCCCAGTAGAGACGTAAATCTTGATTGTCAGCCAAAGCTTGATTAAGTGTTAAAATTTAAATTATGATCCTCGCTTTGTCCTATGGATGGACTGCTTTACAACACCGTTTTATGTCAAGCCGCGCTGTGCAAAATTTTATGCTCGACGTAATAAACCTCGTGCTCCATAGAACCATAATTATCTTTATGTTATACTAATCCTATTCACTTAATCATGATTTATTTCAGGTTTCAAAGAGTTTTGAACTAGATATACGGCATGTCAATGTATTCATCCTCAGTTGTAGGCGGCTACCATTACATTTTATGCACTGTTCATAATTTACTTTTTAGTGTAATATTAAAATTATATTGATAATAAAACGAGATGATAAGAGTGAATAGCGATTTTTCATTAAAGTTATGAACGTCCTTATTATATAGCGATTTCACTTAAACAACAATAATGTAATTCCAATCATCGCATTCCATTTACACCATTCCGTCACCCTTTTACACATCCTCCGGCAACAATTTTATTCAGGTCAAGTGCGTACAATCAAGCACCATAAAGCTTACAATAGCTCGACGCGCTTGCAAAACACTTAACAACCTGTCAAGACACTCACCTATAATGTACGAGAGAAAATGGACTGTAAAGAGGTAGACAGCTGTGGTTCGCGCCATCGTCGGTGCCGCGGAGCAAGGTCATTGATCCTGAAACAAACGTTCTTTTAATAACCCTTTTTAAACGTAGCGCAAAAAATGAATGGAAGTAATTTTTTAAAGTTAACAATGCGAACGAGATTTTACTGCCATCCTGACGCGAGCTTATTTCGGTAAGTCTGACAGAGTAGTTCAGTCATTGACGCGAAGGGAGAACATTATAAAACATCAATAAATGCAAACCTGCCATCAATCTCTGACGGAGTAGCTTATTTGTTGATGTAAAGGGATAACATTGTAAAATTTTCTAGGACGGAGCAATATCAAAAAAAGTTTCATTGAAGTAGGTTTATAAAACTCGTATAACTATTGGCACTAAATCTGCCTGACGATACATTTTTATCTACCAACTTGTATTACAACGGCTTCCAATGTGTTATCGGCAAAGTTATTTATTTCACCACAGCCTCTCATTCCTGTTAAACTTTTAAGACTCCTGAGCAAACTCGGAAGTTCTAAAGTTTCTTCACTTGTTTCGCTTCACCGCTCGGACTAGTGAGTTTTCTTTTTTGATCAAACTTGAGCATAGAGAGTTTGAGGCGGATTTTAGGATCCCGTTTTAGAAAAAAACAAGATATTAAATGTAAAGATTGTAGAAGTATATACTAGCTGTAGTTCGCCTCGAACTGAGAACTCGCGATTTACTTGCAAACGAAATGACTAATATAACAAGACCCTTATGAAGATCGTCATTCTTTCACACCTTGTAGCTCCATAAAATATATCAAGAGGTTGTTCGATCCTACTCATAAACGAACTCTTAAAATTATATATATCTCTGCTACACAACCCCAACCCCAAATTTCATGAATATCTGAGAAATGTTACTAAAGTTATTGCGGAAGACGCTCAAAATTAAAAAGCTATCGAAATGCACGTACGTCCCGGTAGCCAGCTGACTCCGTTGTGTCCGGAATTGTCTTCACTCCGCTTACGCTGCGTTTGCTCAATAAAACTCGTAGTCCGCCTCGAACTGAGAACTCGCGATTTACATGCAAATGTGAATACCAATATAACAAGACCCTTCTGAAGAGCCTTCTAGCTCCACAACCCCAAGGGCTTTTGGAAAAGTTGAGTCTTAGTGAATTCGGTTATTTTTTGTTAATTTTTTTTTCTTATCGAACGAGCGGAGCGTAAGCGAAGCAAGTTCTTACAAACAACTTCTGGCTACTGGGACGTCTCTGCATTTCGATGGCTTTTTGATTTTGAGAGTTTGTTCCGCGATAACTTTAGTAAAGTTTTTCTGGTGTTTACAAAATTATGCCCAATTTTACCTATAGAGTCTGGCTATTAAAATATTACCCAAATTTTTGGCGGGAAATTCAAAAAATCTTGGGCTAGTCACACCATGTGTAGTAGGAATTATGGTTTTGATAATAGAAAATATTTTTGATTTTATGTGCACACGTAAGGTACCTAAACAGACAGAAGTCAAGGAAGTAAACAAGCTTCACAGGGTGTTAGAAAGATCATAAACCGAATGTAACAAGAGAAATTCAATCACAAATTAAATTCCCCAAAACATGCTCAGAAGCAAGGAAAAACAATTTAATAACTATAGTCTGGCAAACCATTTCTATCAGTAGAAAAGCGCGGCAAATTCAAAATACGTACATGTGGCAACCTTTCGTGATGAGACACCGTATTTCGTGACGAACATTTCAATTCACATTGAATTTGTTTCTGGTGCATTTCACTCTCTCATCTTAAGTGCGAGTGAGATAGAACTCCTGCAACGTTCTAAATTGAATTTAAATTAGTTTTTAAGGCATATGTCAATTGCTTCAACCAGATTATCTGTTGCAATTGATAACAGATTAGACAAAATATATCCGTCTCCTTTTTACACACCGTAAATGTCACCTAATGAAACCATAACCACATAAAATTAAATACATATAATTTAATGATCATTGCTGCTTTTTTCACTGATTCTTAGTGTTGTCATACTTTTGTTCGCTGTACATTGCTACTGCGTTCGTTGACTGGCCAGACTATATGTACTCGAGTTCCCTATTCACAAGTTTAAGGGATGGTTTTGGTTGGTTTACATACTGTATAGACATGTTTCGCCAAGATATTTTCATATATTTCATATTTTAATATCAAATTAAGTCTGACCAGTCACTCCACAGATTTCTTCTATACCTATATTGGTTTTCAGTAACTTCTTACGTTCCAATGTTTTGATTGTATTGATATTTTCCAGAACTTCTAGTTTATCCGTTTCTTTACACACTTGTCCTGTTTATGAGATTCAGGTATTAATAAATTCACGTACTTACTTAATGAAAGTTATAGGCAAATGTTAGAACTAGTGCTTAAAGTATCAACATATCAATGGAGCACCAACCTACAAAATTGAAACATTACAACACGCTTCACGCCAACTTCGCACATTGTCGTAATTATTTACGAGCTTAAATAATAGTTTACGGACCTCACTTGGTATAGTTATTTTTAATATTATTGAAAATAAACCCCTTATAAACCGTGAACAATTGGAATGAATGACATAAATTTGACAACAGAGTTTTAGCTTTTTTTAAATCATAGACAATTGGTGATACAACAAGAAAATATCTGTCAACAATATTTGGCTAGCCAAACTCTAGCAACAAAACTTCCATTGCAAAGGAGTATATAAGATTACAATAGATTATTAGATTAAAATATGTACGAGTACGTTGCCATTCAAAATATTGCAATAGTAAACGTTCAGATCAAAAAATGCCAGAATTGATACACAAAGTGATACTTAATTTCGGGTCTATCGATAGCATTTCTCACGACTCCATTGTCTCAGGATATCCCAATTTTACTAACAAGTTTCACTCAGCTCAATAACAAAGGCTGCAGAAGTAGATGCTTATTACAGTTATTACCTTACAAAATAATATGCTTTCGTGTCGAAAACTACCAAAATGACCCAAGCACGGATATTTTGTTGTTGCTTAATACAATACACACTTCGTGTCAAAGTGAAAGATTTACTTAAGGCGACGATATATGCAAACACGTCAAATCGAGGTGTTTTCGTGCAAGGTTTTTGAAGAAAACAAACCACGTTGGAGCATGTATGTTACATTTTCTGTAGGGGCATATAGTTGGGTTCGGTCTACCGATACGTGCTTGGTCTTGTATAACATAATTAGGTATATATATCATCGTTATGAAACTGTTTTGGAGAAAACTTGTCGCAAGTTTTATTTCGGTCAGAAATAATTCTATGTTGCGAAATTAAACATAATTACTTCTTAGCACATTACTAATGTTCTACCGATAACTATAGTCGTATTAAGCGCTTAATAAAGGTTTTAGACGCAAAACCTTGTAGAGCCTGTAATAATCAGAACTATGCAATTGCTGCAATAAAACTTATAGGCGTTTATTCTATTGCAGCCAGAGACATGTTTCATGTGTCAAATTTGAGTAATATGATTGGTAATTTTGAGTGCGGAAATTCGTTCCACATAGCTTAGGTTATAGTACGCTTGCTTACTAAGTAGATATGTATGTCCGAGTTCAAATCTAGGCTGATGTTAACTTTTTTGTTTATTTTTTTATCTCATTTCTCATTTATATTTTCAATCCTGATCCTAAGCGATTTATAGGTATTTTTGGACAAAAAAAAAGTCAAATCATACTATAGTCAAGTTAGTAGTTAGTTTAATCTTTTTATTTTGACTTTTTTACCCAATATATTTAAACTACCAACTTATTAAAGAGACTAATTCATTATTCAATTTTTACAGTGGGTATGGGTACTTTTTACCATAGACGGCTTCGTCCATGTTTTTACCATAATTTATATTACAAGAGTGCGTTTGTTCGAGCAGTTTCCATCCGAGGCGACGTTGCCAGCTTACTCTCATTTGCTCATTTCGCTTCTTGCTTTGCGCTGTTGCAAGCTAGATCTATATTATGATATGAATGACGGATACATTGAATACAATCAAATGCGCTTGAAGTTGAAACACATTCGTGCATTTGTCAGTGATTTGTCCACATCATCGTGTTTGGTTGTATATCTCTCTCTTTACTATGGAATAAGAAAGAAACAATCGGCTCGGCTGTCCCGGCACTCTGCGATGTCTGGTCGCGCCATTAGGTTTATATGGTTTATTGCATGTTCGTTTTCGTACGATTTAAAAGACATGGTGAATTATTATAGTAGATTGTACACCAAGGGGATAAAGCACTGTTTTATGTCACGGGCGCAATATTGAATCCTGAACGTAACGAAGGAGTCCAGATTTTACTCCCGAGCGCAGCGAGGGGGTTATAAGTTAATTTCCGAGCGAAGCGAGGGAATTAAGACTGAGTCCTGAGTGCAGTGAGGGGTTCAAGCGCGCCCATGACAAAAACAGCTTTATCCCCGAGGAGTATACTCTACTTTTCTCACCTCTTGCGAGACAATAAAATAGCTAAGGCTACTAGAAACGGATTTTTATTAAAGTAAATCAAAAGTAAAAAACCGGCCAAGTGCGTGTCGGACCACGCATAGGAGGGTTCCGTACCTTTAATGGAATAAGAACCAAACTAATACTAAAAGGTCGTATCTG
The DNA here is from genome assembly GCA_947086415.1 of Pammene aurita. Classification (NCBI taxonomy): domain Eukaryota; kingdom Metazoa; phylum Arthropoda; class Insecta; order Lepidoptera; family Tortricidae; genus Pammene; species Pammene aurita. Next base: position 25,345,541 of record OX352290.1, read on the forward strand.
ATGCCTATGGAAGAAGTTTTTTGGAGATAACTCAAAAAATGGCTGAACCGATAATGTTCAAAATATTTTTTGTAGAAAGTATATGACAAGGCGCATCTCGTCAATTTTTTTCATATTTTTTGGACTTACGGTTCAAAAGTTACAGGGGGGAGGAAATTTTTTTGACTTTCAGAAAATATTCACTTAATCAAAAAATGGTCAAAGAAACCTCAATGTTATTTTGAAAGACCTATCGATGGATGTGTCACATGTTGATATTTGGTCAAAAATTTTTTTTAAAATTTAGTTACATGTATGGAGTGTCCCCCCTAAAAATATTTTTTTTTTCAAATTTAACTACATAACTAAGTAGCGGCATACAAAATACACCTTATGTGTAAATTTTATTCAGATACGTCGTATAGTTTCCGAGTAAAATGGCTGTGACATACGGACGGGCAGACAGACAGACAGACATGACGAATCCATAATGGTTCCGTAGTTTGCCATTTGGCTACGGAACCCAAAAAAATTATTCTTGATTCATTAGTCCAGTTTTACTCCGTCCTGCAGCGTCTTATGACACTCGCGCCATTTGTTTTAGGTATTTTAAATTGAGGTGGCCAGCACGATTTTCCGAATAAATTCGATTTTCAAATCAGTTCGACGCGGCGGCGCGGGCCCCGGCTGGCGTTGCGGGGCTGTGCACCGTGCGAACTTTACGAAATCAGACTTTAAGTACATAACAATAAGAACTATGGGAAGTGAAATCACATTATTAACCAGCGGGTTATAATGAGATTTAGGCCAACATTATAACCCGGCTAAAGCCAAGGGCTATAATGATTTGCTTTCGGTGAGGTTTGCATGATATATAATTTGGCATTGTCGAGCAGGTGGTGTGAAAATATTATTATTAGGTAGGTAAGTAGATATGGAATTAATTTAATCGTATAAGTATATATACCAATATAATTTCTCACAATCCCTAAAATGAAAAAAACAATAAGTAAGGTACGATGGGGTAAGACCGGACCATTTTTGAACTAGTTGGTCAGCTTTCAGGGCTGACTTTTATGCTTTACCTTTGTAAAAATTTCTCGAAATATTAATCCTTGTTTCAAATCAGTATGAAGTGTACCTAAGCTGTTTTTCCTGTATAAATTTCAAAATCTACTCCTTCTACTTAAGATTGGACTATTGAATAAAATGTACTCTTAGTAAGTTTTTAGGTGCTAGTTTTCTTCCACTTATCGATTTTGCCAGCTTTGTAATGCAATAATAAATTTTGAAGTGCCCTTACTTATCGTTCTAGAGCTTATATGGTCTTGTTTAGATTATTATTATACGAGAATAAATCATACTCGAAAGGTTTTTATATAATAAAACATTTTTTGTAAAAGTGGAGTATGTGTCAGTTTTCCGTCCATACTTATTGATATATTGATATTCAAGTTTTTGAAATAAAAACTTATAATTAAAATATCAATTAAAGAATAAATAATTATTATCAATGGCAAATTTGACCTCAAAAAGTTTTTTTCATGTAGACGGAGAGCTGGCCACGTCAGATATGACACAATAGTCAGGTTTCATTGCTCTCATTATTGTGTCATATCTGACGTGGTCAGCTCTTAGTCCAATAAATTTGTAGCAGTTTAATCAGGTGGACGGCAACTCGGACGGGAAACTAGCATAACCACCCTATGCACGGGTTCAAATAATGATATAATTATAAACCGCCTTTATTATGTTAATGTCAACCTTTCAGCATTTTCTCAAACTTTTCAAAAACGAGTTAGTTAAAAATATTGAGAGTGGAAAGACAAGATGTTTCAAACCTTTGAAGCAAGATATTTCAAAATTTAAAAATTTTAAAAAACGCTTTTGGCTATAATTCTTTTTTTTTCCCCAGCCTACTTGAAGAGATATAATACGTATCCATACTAATATTATAGTGTGTCTGTCTGTTAACTCTTCACGCTTAAACCGTTAAACTGATTTAGATGAAATTTGGTATGTATAAGGGGATGAAAACGGAATGGAAGTTTATACGGAATTGTTGCTCCCTGTTGACTTGAAATAGCATACGTGCTAGTTTTATATTTGCTCTTAGATTTTACTAACTAGTAACTTTTATTTTGCGTTTTATTATGTAATTCCATATGGCTCATGTTAATTTCGCGCAGACGAAGTCGCGGGTAAAAGCTAGTATTTTAATATTATAATGGATTTTGATATGATAAAACTTTTGAAATAGATGGCAATTAACCAAAACTAACCCAAAAATGTACCCAAAAAACCGTGACGACCCTATACACGACACGATACAACTAATCTATACTAATATTATAAATGGGAAAGTGTATGTGTGTGTTTGTTTCTTTGTTTGTCCGTCTTTCACGGAAAAACGGGGCGACGAATTGAAGTGATTTTTTAAATGGAGATAGTTGAAGGGATGGAGAGTGACATAGGCTACTTTTTGTCTCTTTCTAACCCCCCACTTCCCTAAAATGGGGGGTGAAAGTTTGTATGGTTTGTTACCCCGAATTTAACGCGAGCGAAGCCGCGGGCAAAAGCTATTATATGTTATTAACTTACTCGTGCTGACTTTTCGTGTTTTTAATTCTTTTGTGTAATTTCAATTTATAATTCTTATGTGAGACGACAAACGCTTTTATATTTGTCAATTTTTTTAGTAAAAAACACTTATGGCATATAAATGAAAATGGTTAAAACATGTTAAAAAATTAATCTTAAACTTTAGGTTGAATTAAGTTATTTGCTTTTTAGCTATGGTTTTCTGTAAGGTACTTCCCCAGTCGAGCTCTGAGCCAGGTCCAGATTTGAGCGTGATAACATTCGCTGAACTGTGCCTTACCACAGTTAGCGAGATAACATTCGGAGTGCCTAAACCTGTTCCTAGTAACCAACTAGGTACCAATTTAAAAAATGTTCACAGCAACAATTAACTGAATCCAGTCTTAAATGCCACGCAAAAACAAATCAAACCATTTTTTGTGACAAACAATTGAATTTATAGAACGAAACTTTTTTGTCTATAAAGATCACATGTATGCGCGACTTCGGCAGCAGATAGCATACATCCTCCATACTACCCTCTTGAACCTGATGTTTATTCAATGTTGGGCGTAATTTATTAGATGGTACCTACTTTTGTAATGAATTAAATTGCTAATTAAATTACATGAAAATCAATTATATTAAGTGATTGAAATTGCTTGTAATTGATATTACATGTCAGTAGTATTCCCGATTACATATAATTTGTAATTGCAATTACTTTTATCTTAACTACTTTTACTTGTAACTTCGATAATTTGAAATAATATACAAGTTCAATTTCTTTTTGGGTCAGTGGGGGCAGCTACCAGATCCCTCGCTGCAACGCGAAAATGGTCTTAGAAGACCTTCCCTCAATTTCAAATTAATCAATCTTCATTAATTTAAAATTGAGGGAAGGTCTTCTACGGATTTTGAAAAAAAACATACAGGATGCGAGATGAGATCACATTTGGTAAACTTCTTTTTGATGCCAATCGATCCCATTCTTGTATGGGATCAAAAATAATTTGCGGCTAGAAAAGCCACAAATTGAGAAAAACTTTTCCCATACTTTATGAAAATTGTTTTTTTTATTTTTCACATGCTGCTTTTTTATGCCAATCGATTCCATTCCTATCGTTTCTAATAGTTTCCTATTATTAGGTAATGTACTAAAAAGCCACAAATTAAATATTTTCCATACATTTACTATAAATAATAAATAAATATTATACGACAATCTTACACAAATCGACCTAGGCCCACAGTAAGCTCAATAAGGCTTGTGTTATGGGTACTAGACGACGATATATATAATAGATAAATATGGATAAATACTTAAATACAAAGAAAACATCCATAACTCAGGAACAAATATCTGCGATCAACACACAAATAAATGCCCTGACCAGGATTCGAACCCGGGACCTCCTGCTTCGTAGGCAGGGTCACTACCGACAGGGCTAGGAGATCGTCAAATAAGTGATTTTTAGGGTTCCGTAGCCAAATGGCAAAAAACGGAACCCTTATGGATTCGTCACGTCTGTCTGTATGTCTGCCCGTCCGTATGTCACAGCCATTTTACTCGGAAACTATACGACGTATCTGAATAAAATTTACACATAAGGTGTATTCTGTATGCCGCTACTTTAGTTATGTATTTAAATTTGAAAAAAAAATATTTTAAGGGGGGCGCTCCATACATGTATCTAAATTTCAAAAAAATTGTTTTTACCTAATATCAACATGTGATACATCAATCGATAGGTCTTTAAAAATAATATTGAAGTTTTTTTGATCATTTTGTGATCAGTAAATATTTTTTGATATAATCGCTTCGAAAGTCAGAAAAATTTTGTAGCCCCCCCTGTAACTTTTGAACCGTAAGTCCAAAAAATATGAAAAAATTTGAGGAGATGCGCCTTATTATATACTTGCTACGAAAATTGTTTTGAACATTATCGGTTTAGCCATTTTTGAGTTATTTCCAAAAAACTTCCTCCATAGGCATCAGATACGACCTTTTGCTATTAGTTTGGTTCTTATTCCATTGAAGGCACGGAACCCTCCTGTGCGTGGTCCGACACGCACTTGGCCGGTTTTTTAAACTTTTCACTTAACCAACAGTCGTTTTTATAAAGCATACCTACCGGAAGAAACATTTAAGTAAAATGTGAATGTACCTGAAAAAAGCGGCATCGCCATTATATCAAAATGCAACTAGGTACAGGTACATAATAGTGTTGGAGGATGTGTGGTTTGTATTTGCAACTAAAGGATAATTTTCCAGATAGGTAATTGAATTATCCGATGTTCTCCCGATGCGGTCTTTTCCCAACGCACTTTTAGACCCGTACCGATAAATTATGAAGTTTCGATAATATTAAAGATGCTTATTATTCGCATACAGAGTTCAGACCATCCAACTTAGCTAATAATAATAATTTGTGTCATCCTAGGTTGTTGCGTAGGTAGAAACTTAGACATTTCTTTTTTTTAACATTATTCGTTAAATAGAAAATTAGAGATCAAAATTGTTTTTTCACTGTAACAGAAAAGTTGTTACTGATGCACGGACGCGTTTCGTGTCACTTTCGTCAATGGGAATACTGACGTTCAATCAGCACATATATGTGGACTTTTACAAGCCTATATAAAATTAGAGTTGATCGATTAGGTACTGTGCTTTCTAATATATCGGTATCTATTATTTGAATAAATTTGTGCCATATTAATCAATGATATTTATTTACTTTAATTTTTTTTCTTGTATGACCCCTGTTAACAGTACAATAAAATATTAAAGTTATTAAAGTTTGCATCAATATTTTTATAGAAGCGTATCGAAACAATGTTTGTAATTTGTGTCATTATAATCAACGGATTATTTTTATTTTTCAGAATGAAAACTTGTTTTGCGTAAAGTGCATGCGCGGGGAAGGGTAAGGCGCGGGCGGGGTTCATGTGCCGACCAGGCTGCCTAGCGGCTTGTTTGTTTTCTATTATTACTCTATGCATACATATAGTAATAGTAGTAATAAGTGCGACAAAGACAAACAGCGATTTTTCAGACGCTCTTCTTTATTTTTCATAGTAAAGAAAGCAATAATATAAAACTTAAGTAAGTTAAGGATAATTAATGCAAACGTAGTCCATAAGGGTCTGCAACGGCGGATCTGTGTGCCACGGTAAACCTAATTTACCATTTAAATAGTATTTTGGCAAATTGTCACAGATAATTTGTAACTAATAAATATGTAATTTATGCATCAAGGCGGTTTGTTTACAGAGTGGCTATCGTGAAACGCGAAAATCGAAATATCGTTATCTGCCTCTCGGTTGGACTAGCAAAGGGCCGGGCCGGACTTAATAAATTTTTCATCAGTGTGATGTCATAATAAGGCTGTTTTTATTAACTTATCGTGTATAACACATAAAAATAAGCAACTTTTCTTTAACACATTCTTTTTTAACTCAATAATTTCGAAGTTATGGGGCCCTGAAGGTTAAGTACAATTTGGACTATTTTGGTTGGAATGGTGTCATTATGACACATACTTTGTTTTGTAGAATGTGTTAAAATAAGCAAGTTTTATAAGAAACATTTTTTTACCCAAAAACATCGAAGTTACCGGACTTTGAAGATTGACTACATGGACTAATTTGGACTTAAAAAATAAAATGGCGACGGGGTATCATTATAACGTGTACTTTTAATGATTTGTTCCGTATAGAATACGCTAAAATAAGCGTCTTTTATTTGAAAAACTTTTCCCTGAAATCAAAAATGGCCGAGATAATGGACTTTGAACTTGTACATAATTTGGACCTCGAAAAAAAAAATCGACGAAACGTCATTATAACGTGTACATTTTATGATTTTACCGTATAGAATACGCTAAAATAAGCGTGTTTTACTTGAGAATCTTTTCTCTAAAATCAAAAATGGCCGAGACAATGGACTTTGAACTTGTATATAATTTGGACTTCAAAAAAAATACCATTGACGGGACGTTATTATAACAAGTACTTTTTATGATTATTCTGTATAGAATACGCTAAAATAAGCGTGTTTTATTTGAAAAACTATTCTCTAAAATCAAAAATTGCCGAGATAATTAGGACTTTGAACGTGTATATCGGTACGCCATTATAACGTGTACTTTTTATGATTTTTCCGTATAGAATACGCTAAAATAAGCATGTTTTATTTGAAACACTTTTCTCTAAAATCAAAAATAGCTGAGATAATGGACTTTGAACTTGTATATAATTTGGACTTCGAAAAAAAACCATCGACGGGACTTCATTATAACGTGTACTTTTTATGATTATTCCGTATAGAATATGCTAAAATAAGCGTGTTTTATTTGAAAAACTTTTCTCTAAAATAAAAAACGGCCGATTGGACATGAAACTTGTATATCATTTGGACTTCGAAAAAAAACCATCGACGGGACGTCATTATTATAAGGTGTACTTTTTATGATATTTCGTATAGAATACGCTAAAATAAGCTTGTTTTATTTTAAAAACATTTTTTTCTAAAATCGAAAATGGCCGATTGGACATGGAACTTGTATATCATTTGGACTTCGAAAAAAAACCGTCGACGGGACGTCATTATAACGTGTACTTTTTATGATTTTTTCGTATAGAATACGCTAAAATAAGCTTGTTTAATTTGAGAAACTTTTCTCTAAAATAAAAAATGGCCGTGATAATGGACTTTGAACTTGTATATATTTTGGACTTCAAAATAAAACCATCGACGGTCGTCATCATAACGTGTACTTTTTATGATTATTCTGTACAGAATACGCTAAAATAAGCGTGTTTTATTTGAGAAACTTTTCTCTAAAATCAAAAATGGCCGAGATAATAGACGTTGAACATGTATATAATTAGGATTTCGAAAAAAATCCATCGACGGGACGTCATTATAACATGTTTTTTTTATGATTTTTCCATATAGAATACGCTAAAATAAGCGTGTTGTACTTACGAAACTTTTTTCTAAAATCAAAAATGGCCGAGATAATGGTCTCTGAACTTGTATATAATTTGGACTTCGAAAACAAACCATCGACGGAACTTCATTAAAACGTGTACTTTTTATGATTATTCCGTATAAAGTATGCTAAAATAAGTGTGTTTTATTTGAAAAACTTTTCTTTATAATCATAAATGGCCGAGATAATGGACTTTGAACTTGTATATTATTTGGATTTCGAAAAAAAACCATCGACGGGACGTCATTATAACATGTACTTTTTATGAGTTTTCCGTATAGAATACGCTAAAATGCGTGTTTTATTTAAAACACTTCTCTCTCAAATCAAAAATGGCCGTGATAATGGACTTTGAACTTATACATTATATGGATTTCGAAAAAAAACCATCGACGGGACGTCATTATAACATGTCCTTGTAATGATTTTTCCATATAGAATACGCTAAAATAAGCGTGTTTTATTTAAAAAACTTTGCTCTAAAATAAAAATAAACCGGCCAAGTGCGAGTCGGACTCGCGCACCGAGGGTTCCGTACAAACCTATAACAAGCAAAAGTTGTAGTATGTTTATTACTTATTTTAATTTAATACCTCTACGCGTTTACGAGGAAAAAGTTAGTAAGTTTAAAATTAAAAAAAATATTTTGGTATGATTTTACTAAAAATGTCTACTTTTCGTAATTTTTCATCTATCTGTGCTATATGAAGTTTCTTCGTGCCAAGTTTCAAGTTTCTGAGTTTACGCGAAGTACCCTTTAGGTTTTGAGTTTCTTGCGAGTACTCAGTTTCAAAATATGCGACTTAAATTGCTATTTCTTTTGATTGGGATGACATAAAAGTTTGGTTTTGCTACATCTGAAAGGTCCTATAGCCCTGAGTATTTGACATGAATTTCAATTTAATACCTCTACGCGTTTACGAGGAAAGAGGTAGTATAGGTAAGTTTAAAATTTAAAAAAATATGTTTTTGTATGATTTTACTAAAAATGTCTACTTTTTGTAATTTTTCCATTGTCTATGTTATATGACGTTGCTTTGTGCCAAATTTCAAGTTTCTGAGTTCACGGGAAGTACCCCGTAGGTTTTGTGAGTGCCGACAAACTATAAAATTTGCAGCATAAACGACTGTATCTTTTGATTGCGTTAGCTTATAAGTTTGATTTATTCACAGCTCCAAGGGACAATAGACCTGAATATTTGATATAAATTTCAGCTTGATACCTGCGCGCGTTCTAGAGAAAAATGGTCTTGACAGACAGACAGACAGACGGACAACAAAGTGATCCTATAAGGGTTCCGTTTTTTCCTTTCGAGGTACGGAACCCTAAAAATGGCCGAGGTAATGAACTCTGAACTTGTTCCTCCTTTTTGTAAAGGGTCGGCAACGCGCATGTGACACCTCTGGTATTCCAGGCATACATATGCTACTGCTTACCATCTGGCGGGCCGTATGCTTGTTTGCCACGTTGTGGTATAAAAAAAAAGAGTAAAATAAGAATACAATTAAACAAAATAAACGGAATAAAAACAGAATCAATACAAAATGACAAAATAAAAACAAAATACAGACGAAAATAAAACAAAAGTAAAAAAAAATACGTTAGTGTCGTGGAACACTCGGTTAGAACGAAGTAATATTATTTCATTTTTGACTTTTTCGTAATTTTTGTCGTTTTTGAATTTTTTGAAATTTTTGAGATTTTTGAGATTTTTGAGATTTTTGAAATTTTTGAGATTTTTGAGATTTTCGAGATTTTCGAGATTTTCGAGATTTTCGAGATTTTTGAGATTTTTGGAGAATTTTGAGATTTTTGAGATTTTTGAGATTTTTGAGATTTTTGAGATATTTGAGATTTTTGAGATTTTTGAAATTTTTGATATTATAGAAATTTTTTAACTTGACTTTTTTCACTTTGTCACTTCTCACTTTCACTTTCACTTCACTTTATCCTATTTTTCATTTTTTTTATTTCATTCCATTTCACATGTTTCTCAATGCTTTTTCGTAACGGTCACGTGACTTTTTTTCGCCTAGCCCATCCGCGAACCGTCCGATAAGGAACTTCGTTCCAATAAAACAGAACTAAATAAAAATATTACGTTTGCGTTACGTTTTCTACCCATAATTCACGATGCTTGAAATCTTCGAAAATGTACTCAACAGTCTAGTCAAAACACAAACAAAGCGGCTACCGCTCAAAAAGGTACGTATTGGCGAGACACGCACGAGTTCATTGCCCTACTCGCCGGCTTCCCGCGACTCGCTCCTCCGCTCAGTTCCTTTGTCGAGTATGTCAGCTTTATCACCCCGCGCGCGCCTCCGTGAGCAAGTACCTACATCGTAACAGCTAAGATGCCAGCGCCTGGTTGACCCATGGATTACCTTGTTAAGAAGCGAGCCGGGGGTCTACTTCTAGTGGTCATTACAGAAGTAAGCCGAACAGGCGTACCATCAAGGTCACGCGCTATAGTTAAGAAGATTTCCTCTGAACGCAAATATTGTTTCTGTTTAATTTTAGACGAAATATCATTGATGAAAGTGACACAAATTGAAATATCTACTTTAAAATCCCTTTTTGATTATTAGAATGTGAACTCTGATGACTTTAATAATTTATTAAAACGATAACAGCCTAAAAATACGAAATTACCACGAAACTTAAATTTTCATTGCTTAATTTGACACATATTGATTTTATTGACATATTTTGAGGTGATGATATAGTTAATCCTTATTTTATGAACTCTAATTTTTTATACGTAGTTTTTTAGCGTTGTCATACTATATAAAATTGCACTCGACGTAAATGACACAAACTAGTTTTGTACAACAATAAAACTGCTCTAAATACAAAACAGTTATATTTTCTAACTCTAATATTCTTTTACTCAAGTTATGGCAAGCTAAAAAAGTTAACCTCAAATTATTGAATTACAAAAAAAGCACCAATTGAATATGACACAAAACGCACTGAAAGATTCTCATGTACACACTGTATTTCCAACTTAAATAATAAGTGACTTTAGAATTTTCGAAACTTAACCCTCAAAATATTGCCAACGAGACGGGACTATTTACCGTCCTCATTGAAAGCGATTTTGACCATCTCTAATTTCGTTATAGATACTAAAAACCTGGATTTTTCAGAGCAGAAGAGGACATAAAACAAATTAGTTACAAATAATATTATCTTCAGTTAAGTACATTTTATTTGAACTTTTATTTTGAAAGACTTGACACGTACTTGACACATAGAAATATAACCGCCATGATGAATGCTTATTTTGGATATTTAGAATAAAACATTATAATTGTGCGATTATGATACTGTAGGTAATGGCGTGCGTTGGTCAAGTAGTTTTATATTATAGGTAACTTTAATTATTTCGTCATTGATTACCTACATACAATAGTAACTTTAATTAAGTAAGTACACATAAAATGGAATCATTATCAAAGCGCCATCTTACTGTAAAATACCGCGATTGCTTGACTATTTAAACATGTCAACATTGAATTGTCATAGTTCATCTCAAGTATACTAGATGGCAGAAGCGGAAGCTGCGATTATAAAAACGCAAAATGCAGTCGTCAACCGCGATACCCGTCACCTTAAGATAGATATTTATTTAGTCCAAATTTGGATGCCAAAATAACCTATAAGTAGATATTTTATTATTTTGCCAGTGTGTGGCAACCAGATAGCTGCATGTAGCCTGCTGACAAAGCAAACAATATATGGCGAGATACTGTTCAACGTAAGGACTAGAAAAAATGCGGCAACATTATAAAACATCAAATAAGTGTATTCCATCAGTAACAGTGATACATTTTAAGTTAGAATTGCTCGCTGAATCTTTGACGGAGTAGTTTATTTGTTGCCGCAAAGGGCGTACCTACACTATAAAATTTATAGAAATATTCTAGGAATAAAGAATAATATTTTATTGAAGAATACAAAACTCATGTAAATATTGGTACTAAATCTACCTCACTGTACTTTTTTTATCTGCCAACTTGTATTAATTGCTTACGATGTATTATTGGCAAAATTACTTATTTCACCGCAACCTCTAATTCCTGTTAAACTTTTAAGACTCTTGAGCAAACTCGGAAGTTTGGCTGAGCTGAGATGGTATTGAGTTAGATATCAATTTACATACCATATAATATATATTTATATAACCAGATAGTTCGACGTAGCAGAACCAGCCTGCTGACAATGCTAACAAACTAGACAAACTAAACCACAATAAATAGCGAGAGACTGCACGCTCAACGGAAGGACTGGAAAAAGTGCGGCAAGTTTTTGCTTATTAGTGAGAATTATATTAGGTAATCAATCATCATCCTTCTAGCATTTTCCAGCTCTTGACATGGCTCAATTGAGCCTGGGGTCCGCTTGGCAACATAATCCCATGTATTGACGTAGGCACTAGTTTTTACGAAAGCGATTGCCATCTGAGCCTCCAATCCAGAGGGTAAACTAGGCTTGATCGGGATTAGGTCCAATTTCCTCACGACATTTTCCTTTACGACTGGTAAATATCAAACCTATTTCGTACTTAAGTTCTGAAAAACTCCATGGTACGAGCCGACGTTACGAGAATTAATTGGTAACATAATCTCTAAAATTAGTTTTAATCCTTTATGTTTGCATGTTTACATTGAAATTTCAATCTCTACATGGATTTTAGATTTATTTTGTGTAAAACAGATAGGGCTGCAAAGGCTCAATACTTCTAAAAATAAAGGAAAAGTGAAATATATTACCGTCTCGGGCGATACTCCAATACGCGACTCCAGGATAAAGCCCGTGGCGATGTGATAGCAGCGGGATTATAGGTATTATGCTTCATTTGTAAGCATTATGTTAAAGATTGACATGGAACATGCCGTTTCAGCCAAATCGGTAAACTAAATGATGACGATGGTGAAGCAGCAAAGAATCTGTTTTAAACCGACACATCACTACTTACTTAGGATATTAGGCTTATTTATTTTAGTTAAAACTTATCGCTATAGATATATGGCTATTGCAGAAAGCTCGGTAGCGTATATTTTACAGTGTGGTTTAATTCACGTGAAGATTTTACATAAAAATTCATTTTCTCATTTTGCATGCAATAGCGTGCTGCAATTTTTTCCTGCAATGTGACCCCGATACAGTAGCGGTGTCATACTTTCAGGAAAGTTTATTGCATAATTAATGTTTAATGGAAAGTTATTTTGTTAGGTTTCGTATAACGAGTTTTTATGGAGTAAAGATATACAATTTTGTTTCCTCTATTTTTTAGTTAAATTTTAATCATATATATTATATGTAATTAAAATTAGAGCATTCATTTAATACTTGTAACGCCAACCTGATATACAAGCCCAAATGCAAATGAGTTCGTCTATAACCAAATTTAAAATAAACCATCTTTTAGAATTGAAATATCGAGTTCAGTGAATAATTAGGGGAATAAACAAATATATGTGCTGGCCAAATTTTAGGCATGTCATGAAAAGTTATCATATCATACGATATGTCCGATTTCTAGCTGGGAATATGTATTTTATAGAGTTTGTAATTATTAAATTAGTAACTACAAGTTCAGTCACACGGACCCCAGACACAGAGAGCCTCGCTTAGGCCTCGCCCGGAGGACTGGAGGCAGGCTGCCCTGGTCATAAGGCCAGGAATAGTGAGGTGGGCTATAAACTCTTTTAAACCATACAAGACGTGCGGACTGGACGGTGTAAGCCCAGTGCTATTGCAGCGAGGTGCTGAAGTCCTAATCCCGCATTTGGTAAGAATCTTCAGAGCCAGTTATGCCTGGGGACACTTACCAGACCAGTGGAACAAGGTCAAGGTACTATTCATACCAAAGGCGGGGAGGAAGGATTATGCTCTCGCAAAGTCCTTCAGACCGATCAGCCTCTCCTCGTTCCTCCTTAAAACCTTGGAAAAGGTAATTGGTAAGCATATTAGAGAGAGCTGTCTGCTAAGCAAACCCATCCATGACAGCCAACATGCTTACCGTAGGGGCAGATCTACAGAGACTGCTCTGCTAGAGCTGGTCGACAGAGTGGAAAGGGCCTTGGAAGATAAGGAAATAGCTTTGTCGGCCTTCCTTGATATTGAGGGCGCTTTTGATAACACACCCATTCGGACATTGGTGGAAGGGCTCAAGGCCAAAGAGGTGGATGACACCACCATCCGCTGGGTGCAAAGCATGCTCTCAAACAGAGTGGTTAGGCTGGACTTGCTAAACACCACACTTGAGGTGACCACAGTGAGAGGATGCCCGCAGGGGGGGTCTTATCTCCCTTGCTCTGGACTCTTGCGGTGGACGGACTTCTGTATAAGATGGCGGAGCTCCGAATCGACACTCAGGGGTACGCAGACGACCTTGTTGTGACGGTGAGGGGAAACTGCCAAAGTACTATATCGTACCTTATGCAGAGGGCTCTTAACACCATAAATTCGTGGTGCGGAGAGAATGAACTGTCTATCAATGCAGATAAGACAATTATTGTTCCATTCACTTACAAGCGGAAACTGGACAAACTTCAACCGCTTGTCATGAATGGAAAAACAATTCCGTTCTCAACAAAGGTCAAGTACCTGGGGATAACACTGGACCAGAAACTGACCTGGAACCAACATGTGAACGGAACCCTACAAAAGGCTAGATCAGCCTTGGGTATATGCTGTCGTCTAGCGGGCAACCGGTGGGGTCTTAAACCCAAAATTGCCCTTTGGCTGTACACATCTATAGTGAGGCCGATAGTGTCCTATGCCTCGGTAGTGTGATACAAGAAGACGACACAAAAGGTAACAGTGGCGAAGCTCGGCAGCCTGCAACGAACTGCCTGTGTCATCGCTACTGGAGCTATGTCATCCTCCCCTACGGCAGCCCTAGAGGCCATACTAAATCTACCGCCCCTTCACCTGCACCTGGAGTTGGAGGCGAAGTCCAGTATACTCAGAATAGCGGCTGCAAGGAGAGGAGTTTGGCTATCAAATGCCCTGAGACTATTCAACGAATCAGTGCACGATATTCCTGTTCTGGGGATGCCATCGGACACTATGCCCCCCAAGTTTTGTCCACAGAAAATCTATTCAGTGGAACTCCCCAGAAGGGAGGACTGGTCAAACAGTCAAATCAAGTGGAAAGAAGGAAGCCTCAGGTGGTACACTGATGGCTCCAAATCCGGATCTGACGTAGGCTGCGGAATATATGGCGAGGCACCTAGAAAGGCCATCGGTCTAAATCTAGGAAGATACTGCTCTATATTCCAGGCAGAGGTGTACGCCATCTTAGAATGTGCGTCAACCAACCTGCAACGTAACTACGTCAACCATACCATTTATATCCATTCGGATAGCCAGGCGGCACTCTTGGCCCTAACCTCAGATGTCATAACGTCTAGGCTGGTTGAGAACTGCAGGCAACTACTAAATGACCTTGGAGCCAGGAACAAGGTCGTTTTGCGTTGGGTCCCGGGGCATGCGGGTATCGCAGGAAATGAAAAAGCCGACGAACTTGCACGAGCGGGGGCCAAGGGGACTCACTACAGTCCTGAGCCTTTTTGTGGAATCCCCAAAAGCCTAACGAGGCTCACCCTGAAGACCTACTGTCAATATAAAACCATTCAACTCTGGAGGAAAACACCAGGTATGAACCATTCCAAAGCGCTTATCAAGGCCTTCAGCAAAAAGGCGTCTAAGAACGCCTTGGCGCTGTCCAGGAACCAATTGCGCAATCTGGTAAGGGTGCTTACTGGGCACTGCGGCCTAAACAAGCACATGCACACTATGGGGAAACGTGACACTGGGCGGTGCAGACTCTGTATGGAGACAGAGGAGACGCCCTTGCACATCCTCGCAGATTGCCCTTCCCTAATGCGTACTCGTAACTTAATTCTGGGTAGGCACATACTACGCCCGGAGGAGTTAAAGTCTCTCGAGATCAAAAGGATCCTGGAACTGTTTGAAGTTGCAGGGCTAGACCGAGAGTTGTAGTAGGTGGCGATCACAATAGATCAGTGATGGTCGCAGTGATATACATAGGCTTGGGAGCCTTACATAGCCCCTAACAAGAAGAAGAAGAAGAAGAAGAACTACAAGTTATAAACTAAAATACTTGTGACATCAAAAATACCGTCAAAAAAATCCACAGAAGGGCCATCCAAGACCAGTTATCGTTAATAATTGTACAATAGACCAGATAAAATCATTTAAATATTTAGGCAGCATAATTACGCATAACTCCAGGTGTACACAAGATATAATTACCAGAATAGCGATGGCAAAGAAAATTTTTAACACGAAAGTATATCTATTCAAGGCCCGAATATCAGCCAATATCCGTAAAATGCTTATAAAAGTGTACATATGTATGCTCCAGATTGATTGCTGCTTTTCTATAGCCCTATAATCCGAAACGTGGACAACGAAGCAACGTGATAGAGAGAGGCTGGAGGCGTTTGAGATGTGGTGCTGGCGTCGTATGGAGAAGATCAGTTGGAAAGAGAAGAAAACCAATGAAGATGTTCTGTGTAGAATAAAAGAAAAGAGAAGTTTGTTTAGAACCATATAAATAGGAGAGAAAGGATGCTTGGATACCTGCTACGACATGACGAATTTGTTAAGAACATCCTAGAGGGGAGAGTTAAAGCAAAGAGGAAGCCAGGGAAGACAAGAAGAGCATACGTGGATCAGGCCAAGAAAAAGAATAAACGTCGTCTGGTATCAGGCTGTCAAGGTAAAGGCAAAGGACAGACATACATGAAAATGGCTCCACCGACAAGAGCCTAGCTTTTAAATAATTGATGATGATGAAATTTTAAATTTTCTATGCAATTTGTATTAATTAAAATTATGCTATTCGTGTTTACGTAAAGTGAACTATTGTCATTCATTAGTTTATTAATAATATTATGCAAAATGAGTATAATATTTTATGAAAATCTGAAAAAAGTTGTTATGCATTTTGTTTTTATATAATGTAATCCATTATATGAATTAAAATTAAACTATAATATTTGTTTGTATACAAAACATTACACACTCTGATCTATCAGGTGTATTTCTAAGAAGGTTTCAGATGATAAAAGATAAGTCCCGCTGAGTTTCTTACGCTGGTTCTTCAGAGTTGAGGCTCTTTTTCAAACCAGTGGTAGTTTATTGCCCTCTCATAATCTAATTTAAAAATTTGAATTCAATATTAAACCAGTTTTTATGTTTTATAAACCAACTTCAAGATTTCTTAGGATCAATTCCTCGGGATCTGTGATTTTGTTAATTTTTTAACCGACTTCAATTTCAAAGAAGGAGGAGGTTCTGTAATCGGTTTGGTGTTTTTTTTTTATATGTTCATCGATTATTTGAAGGCGGCTAGATCGATTTGGAAAAATATTTTTTTGTTTGAAAGGGTTATACAGTTGGTTCCATTGTCACCAAGTCAGGATCCGATGATGAGATCTTGTAGAAATCGAGGAAACTCTTCAAATAATATGGGAACACCTATACCGATTTAAGTATTTTTTACGCTAGCTCGGACATTTGCTTTTGGAAATATGAAGTCTAAGTAAAGTTGGTTCTTTTGTAACACAGCACCGCAAAGAATGGCGCACATAATTATGAGCATGCCCTGCATGCCCGTATTCCTGCTCGGAATCAAACTTGTGAGACGCAGCGGCCAGGGTTGTTAACACAGCTGTTTTTTGGGCATCCAATATTTGAAAATCTCGACACGAAAGAAGAAGAAGAAGCCTATCTTAAACCCATACCAATGTTATATTCCAATTACGTACAACGTAAGTCATGACTGACCTTCCGCTATGGGGTTCAATTACGAACAGCAGCTGTATTCAGTAACACACGTTAATTATAATATAGGTACACACCAAAACCAGATCTTCGTCTATGCACTAAATATTGGGAAGACGTAAAACGCAAATCAACACTTAACTGCGAGTATTGCGTTCATTATTTAAATTTTTATTTTATAAAAATGGGTAGGTACTTATGTAATGTATTTGTAATCTGCTTGCGTGTTTGTTTTAATAATTATTTACATAAAATTTATATAATTATTTTTATTCCATTTTATATAATTTATTCAATCAGGCGTTACTTTGAGGAAGTATTTATAAAAGCAAATCCATTTTATGGTTTTATATATTCTTGTCTAATTCCTTAGGTATTTAGGTACTTCATATTTGACTGACGGGCACACATTGATACAATAGACACCGACACAAAATATTAAACGTATAATTATCCCTTTGAGATAAAACAAGAATACGTTAATATTTTGTACCCACTAGTCTATAAATATCAGAGCAAATGTTAAATACAAATATGTCTCGCGTTAGTTCAGTGCAAACATGTTTACGGAGTTTGAAGTTGTTTTTGTTTACCTTGGTTACGTTAACGCAAATACTTATGCAAGAGAAACTCGGTTTAGAATTGAAAATTGGCTTTTCGGTTGGGTTTTGATTGATTTAATTATCATTTGAAACAGACCGCCACGTGAAAATGTAAATTGCATAAACTCAAATTATACAGAAAATTTATTTATGTAAGACGTATCATAGTGGGTCGTGGTTTTGTTCCCAAAATATGTAGCTGAGCAAGTTGTATCCTAATGGTCAACTTATGACTAAATTTACCTATCATAAATTATGCGTCCCTAATTAAAGCATTTTTTTATAAAACGGGGTTAGCATAGAAATCAGGTAAGTAAGGTAAGTAGTTCTGGGAGTCTATTCGACATGGCATAACTGACAGTCGCATGCGAGACAACTATGATATCACACTTTTGTGACAGTTGATTCACCTAACCACCTACGTCAAAATCAACAGGTCTCGCTAGAGGAATTTCTCTATTGGCATGGGCGCCATCTTATTGTTTTGACGTTGACGTCAGTAAATTATGGGAATCCCACGTAAGGCATTTGTTTACCTCTAGTAGGTAAAGAGAGCCTTGAAGCATTTTATGAAAACTCATTTGAAAGCGACATCTCTGAATGTCTTCTGAAACTAAATACGTGTGTGAGTATGTGTGTAAATCATACGTGTATTTTCGTGCTACAATACTAGGCTAGAACTAGGGTAGTCTACATAGACGGCTTACAAGCAATTTTTTAGATTTGACGATGCATTTTTGGGTGTAGCAACTATGACGAAACCTGTGGTTTGGGTAAAAGATATGTGACAAATATTACATATTGAATACAAATGACTGGTATTAATGATTTTAAGATTTCTTGTAACCAATAAATGTTTTTTGTCACAAGAAATAAAACAATACATTGACTTGTAAACCGACCACGTAGATCCAATATTATGTAGAATAGGTTTAGTGTAAATAAATTATAATATCAAGAATACAACCTTGATATATATCTCACGGGTTTATATCGAGACCCGAAAAAGTGAAAGATTATAAAATTATAACTAGTGTATGTTTAAAAAAGTTGTATCTTGAGCGTTGCAGGGGGCACTAGAAGCAAACAAACTGCTGCCGAGAGTATTACAACATTTTTCACCACGCCACGGCAAAAAAATAGAAGCTTAGGTAAATACATAAAACAAAACAAATTAATTCTGCCAAATATTTATGGTTCAAAATCATCGTTCTATAACGTAAAGTAATAACTGTTCTCCCTTGTGAAAAAATAAAACAATTTTACTGACGCTTTAAAAAAATCAAGATAGGCGGTAGTGCTGATGTGGTGAAAAAGTATTCATACACAAGAAAATAATTTTAATAAGAAAACCTAACTACTAATAACATAATTATTTAATTTTGCAATGTTTCTGTCTGTTTTAATACCTACTTATAGTGCTGCAGTCTTTGTTACGTCAACGTCTATGGAAAGTTTGAGGCATTTCAAAAACATCAGAAAAGAAATTAAACTCGAGAAATAAATGAATCTTACACAAATCGAACTAGGCCCACAGTAAGCTCAGTAAGGCTTGTGTTATGGGTACTAGACGATATATATATATATATATTTGATAAATATGGATAAATACTTAAATACATAGAAAACATCCATAACTCAGGAACAAATATCTGTGATAAACACACAAACAGATTCCCTGACCAGGATTCGAACCCGGGACCTCCTGCTTCGTAGGCAGGGTCACTACCGACTGGGCTAGGAGGCCGTTATTTCTATCGGTAGCTTGTTTGACATCTGATACTTCACTACTTAAACATTATAGATACTGGTGCCGGCTATACTGTAAATTTATCAAAAATCTAAAATTACCGGTCGGCTTCCATATAGCGTTGACAGCGTTGTAGAGCCCATCACGGAGATATTGAAAACATAAGTCTTAAAGGTCGTAAATGGGCGCTAGTATGTGTGGCGTCAAGTTGAAAATACAAAAAAAATACGTTAATTTATCGTTACGCTTAAATTTTGACACACGGCGAAGCCCACTTACTTAACCACCCACAAAATCTACATATTTACCAAATTTAAGGCCATTACGGTAGGCGTATAAGGTTTTAAGACCAGTTGAAATCGCAATTTGTTGAGCCTTAATTTATTTTTGAGCTTACTGCTCGAAATTTTTACAGAAGCTATAAGACCCGTTTAGTAAGAAAATACCAAATTTAAGACCATACCGGTGGGCGCATAAGGATTTAAGACCATTTTAAGAAATAGTCGGCTTCATAACATCAACTGTAAGACACTCCTCCGTCTACAGCTCGGCCAGCCTCGTAGGTAGTCACTAAAATCTTACAGGAGCCAAGCTTAGAGGAGGCCAAAAAGCTTGGTGAAGTGGTTGGCGGGTCAGGATGTTTTTACCCATCCAAATTGCCATTGGAGCTGGGACGACGTATTGTGCCAAATTTCTTATGAGTCACTCACTCCTAAGCCGCAGGACTGGCTACCGGCTTACCCGTCACCAAACAGGAGGTTTGGTGACGGGTGGACAGCTTTTCCAGACACTGTCAGTAATAATGACATTATTTCTCTACTCATCTTGCTCATCCTTCATTCATATACATAGAAAAGGATGGGTACAGAAATATTGACATTATTACTGGATAGAAATAAGTCAAATAATAATAACATTAAATAATTAAAATACTTAAAAAAAAAGAAAAAGAAAAAATATAAACATGTACGGTCAGCTGCAGAGAAAAGGTACCACCGTGCCCTACAAACTTGTATGCCGGGTGGTACCTTTTCTCTGCAGCTGACTGTATAACATAAAAAAGTTAAAAACTAAAATAGAAACGTCTTCTAAGGCTTTTCCACAAAATATGCACTTAATGAATACACACAAATCATATGTAAGTTAACCAGTGAACGCACCGGGTAGTTCGGTTTAACTGGTCCCTATGCACAACATTACATTGTTGCATTGCGCTTGGTGTTACCGAGCGCCTTTGTTCTTAACTCGTCCACCAGTTTTTGCATTCTACCCTCTCCCATTTAGCTTTAAGATAAATATTGTTTTCTCAGTAAGTGATTTATGTAAATCTTTTTGAGAAATAAATGTCTTAAACCGTATAGTATCTGGACCGGCACCTGATTGATTGAAATCTGATTCCGGCTTTGAGTCCGTGTTTGTGCTCCACACAGGTGTTCTTGCGGTACTTAAGTAAATGCCACATGCGTGCCTGTGGGATGCTATATGCGTAGACACACTGGCGGCTTCTCACTTCACCGGAACCAATAAACAAGCAGGTGCGGTGGCCAAAGAAGCTGAAAAACTGAAGACCCATAAAACATTTTTATACCTTTCGTAGTCGAGACCCTTGGCGCGTGGGGACCCAGTGCTCAGTAACTTTTTAAAGAACGCAAAAAGAGGCTCGTCGACTCAATTGGTGACCAAAGAGCTGGCAGCTTCCTCGCTCAACTCATAAGTTTTGCGATACAGGGGAGAAATGCTGCCACCATCCTCGTTTGTTAGTTTCTAACATGTCGATACATATAATATATCGGAACCTCGACAAAACAAATACCCATGGTAAATACCCCGTTTTAAATAGTTTTTGTAACTTCCATAAAAAAAATTGCGTTCTACGACGTTAAAAAAAATTGTTTTATTTAGAACGTCATATAAATATTGAATACCATTTTTTTTCAAAAATAAAAAAATATAAGGATGAACATTTAAAGCATTCTTTTAGAAACATGAATGAATGAATGAAAGATTTATTCACGACAATTACAAAAAACATAATAAACGATAACATATACAACCCGAAACATTAATTGCCACGAAATCGTCGCAACTCAGCGTTAAATGCCGGCAGGGCCAGCGCTGGTCTTCCGTTGCAACCATTTGACGACACGGCGCATTGACGCCACGATCACATCCCCAAAGTAAGAATATCTTAATCAAAACAAGAGAAAAAAAAACAATAAAAAACAGGAAAAAAAACATATACCTGTTATACACTTTATAACGGCATGTTAAACTATAAGCCACTTAAACATGGATATCCAGTTATGCGTGTGCCAATTAAGTAAATTTTTGAAACTATTTAAAGTATTTTTTTCAAAACTGTCCCGCAAGGTTAACTTTTACGGTTTAAAATAAGGCGGTGAAGTGCCTAGTTTATGGTCAAAAAATTCGGAGTGGTTAGCTCAAAAATAATACAAATGCAAAAATTGCGATTAGATTCGAATCTTAAAATAGGCATGATGACATTGATGACACATATTGATTTATGCAATAAAATTTAGTGGATGCAAAATGATCAATATATCCAACTAAAGTGAAAATTTATAAATTCTTTTGAAGTGGCTCAAAGATATCAAGCTGCAAAATTTTACGATTTTTGAAAGTATGAATTGAAATGATTTTTAACATTGTACTGTAAAATAAATTGTATGGCAACCATACACATAAACGCAACATTTCACTGTAAAAATAGCAATTTCATATTTTTTCCATACTTTAAACAGGGCAACTATGTGATCGTGACGTCACTTTTGCACGTCATTTTGTTAGGAGCGTTTTGAGAAACTAATGCAAATCTCGGACTTTAAGTCTCATTTCTGACTTCTCTGTTGCTTTAACGCAATTGTTCCCATATAGACATTTGATCCTCACAACAAAACGAATCGATTGATACCATACATGAAAAAAATTCACCATGCCTATTGTATGCTCCCACCTGAATTTGGTATGTAGGTTATTTGAAGTAGACTTTACCGTGAGTACAAATTTGGAGCGGTAAAACCACTGATTAATTAACGTTATTTTCTTGTATTTTCAACTTGGCGCCATATGATATGATATGATATTTATTCAAGAACAATTTACATCGTGTTATACATACTAGCGCCCATTTAAGACCTAGACTTATTTTTTCATGATCTCGAAGATGGGCTCTATATGGAAGCCAACCGATAAGATTTTTGATAAATTTACAGTGGGGCGGGCTAACAAGGTGTAATCTGTGTTCGTATCACGGATTTATATGAAGTGGATCTTTTTCTTAAACCTTGTCCCTAACCAAGGATGTGCATTTCTGTCATTGAATTTAACAACTAGTATCCGATACGTTTGCCTAAGTGAGAAAGAGAACTTGCCATGCGTGAAGAAGGGACAACATGATTCGTAACGTCAAAGAGGGACCTCTGTATAGTACTACCTATATTGTTTACTCGGTGCCCTTGCCACAGTTTAAAATTATTACCGAGTAAAAGAGTCGTTCATAGGCGACTAGCATAAAACGCATAATAGAGGGTTCCGTACCTTCAATGGAATAAGAACCAAAGTAATACCAGAAGGTCGTATCTGATACCTATGGAAGAAGTTTTTTGGAGATAACTCAAATATGGCTGAACTGATAATGTTCAAAACAATTTTCGTAGAAAGTACGTAATAGAATTTTTTTTTAAGTATATTATATGGACTTAGGGTTCAAACGTTCAAACGGGGGGGGGGGGGGGGAGGTTTACTCAAGTTTTCTGACTTTCGAGGCGATTATTTTTGGAAATATTCACTAAATCACAAAATGTTCAAATAAACCTCAATGTTATTTTTAAACACCTATCGATTAATGTGCAACATGTTGATATTAGGGGAAAAATTGTTTTTTGTAATTTAGTTACATGGAGCGCCCCCCATAAAAATATTTTCTCCTTCAATTTAACTACATATAGTCTGGCCAGCCAACGAGCGCAGTAGCAATGTACAGCGACCAAAAGTATGACAACACTAAGAATCAGTGAAAAAAGCAGCAATGATCATCAAATTCTATGTTTTTAATTTTAGTTGGTATTTCCACCCCTTTCATTACGTGACATTCACGGGGTGTAAAAAGGAGACGGATATATTTCGTCTGATCTGTCATCGACAAAATAATCTGGTTGAGGCAATTGACATATGCCATAAAAACGAATTTAAATTCAATGTAGAACGTTGCAGGAGTTCTATCTCACTCGCGCTTAAGACGAGAGAGTGAAATGCACTAGAAACAAATTCAATGTGAATTGAAATGTTCGTCACGAACACGGTGTCTAATCACAAAGGGTTGGCACATGTACGTATTTTGAATTTGCCGCGCTTTTCTACTGAAAAAATGGTTTGCCAGACTATAATTAAATAGCGGCATGAAAAATACACCTTATGTCTAAATTTTATTTTATTCGTCTTATAGTTTCCGAGTAAAATGGCTGTGACATACGGACAGACGGACTGACGGACAGACAGACGGACATGACGAAACTATAAGGGTACCGTTTATGCCCCGCCCCGCCGCTAAGAAATAATATGTCCCAAAATACTTTTAAAACTAAATTGAAGAGAATATTAGTAAATAAACAGAAGAATATTGAAGCGCCCTTTAAATCAAGAACTGTAGTTTTTCATGTTTTGCCCTAGCTAACAAACTGTAGTAGTTTTTTTTTTTTGTATGTTTAGGTAGGTAATATAAGCTTAAGTTATAAGGACTCCCTGTATGCCCATTAAGTGCCTTATTTTAATTTTAATATATCTATGCCTATATATAATATTGTAAGATGAACGCCTGCAAGTATAATGTTAATATAAATTGTTGTTTGGGGTGAACTGAAAACCAGCGCTGTAGTTGCTAGTCTGCGCCACAGCAAACGCTGAGTACATCCCTTTTGTCACACTGTCTGTTTCTTTTAATTTTGTATAGATTAAGAAAATATCATATTTTTATTTTATTTTGTTGCTTCTTATATGGTATGTTTTAAGTGACAATAAACCTTTATTCTATTCTATGCCATTTTGGCTACGGAACCCTTAAAAGTACTAAAAACGGTCCGATAGAGAGCATAATAGTGGGGGGCGGTGCCTCACTCGCACTCGTTACAAAATTGTCACATTTGACACATATTCACATTTTGATTGTCTGATGACGACATTATCTCCTTAGTCAAAACGAGACACTCCCTTAGATAAGCTTCTCTGTCGGCCTCACTTTGTGACCGAAGAATGAGATCCACTTCATATACATCCATGGTTCGATACCTGCGTATACCTACCTACTAAAAAAAAACACCAAACTCTCTGCCATGGGATTCCCAATGTCCTGTCAACATATCTAAAATGGTGGCCATAGCCATAGACAAAACGCTCTAGCGAGACCTACTGACAGCTTGACAGTTAGGTGTATCACTCTATCACCTAGTGAGACAAGTGTGAGAGCAACGTCTCGCAGTTTGGCATCTCGAATCGAGGCCCTGTGTGGTATAAGGAACTAATAGAATGCACATATTAATTTTAATGTAGGTAATAAAGGATACACAGTTAATAGTAGTTTATGTAACTGTTACGTAATAAGGGTCCTTAAAATACGAGTGTGGTTTTATGAAACGAGCCGCAGGCGAGTTTCATAATAAGATCACACGAGGCCTAATTACGTACAGTTGCATACACTGCTTTATCTACACTCATATAAATGAAGTGTTCGGAAACCATAGAATGACCGCCATTGCACCGCCATGGCCAACTCGATTGTGCCGGCGGTCGGGCGGGCGCGTGCCGTTGGTCAGGAAGGAGCACAGGATTTACATTATGTTATCAAATTCGATGTTCGGAATTTGAAACTCATAACGTATCAATATATGAGCATGTAAAGTTAAAATTACCTTACTGCCACAGATAAAAAGCTTATCACAGTAAAATCGGTTGTGGTAATGCTAGCCATTGCCTACCGTTTTTGAACACGTTTTAGAGGACTTACAATGTGAGTGTAGATAAAACACCTTACACCCCTGCATATTTAATGCAGATTTTTATCCAGCGATACTTCAAACTCATTATAGACCAAATATGTTTGGTTAGTTCTGATAATCTGACATGTAAGTACATGTATCATAATGTAATAATTCCATGTGATACTATTAAATATCGAGCTTGGCTTGGTTTGAGAGGACACACATCTATTTTTTCAGTTTATATACAGGATGATTCATGAGACGTGAGCAGGCTTAACACTACGGATTCAGTTAATAATAAGCTATTGTTTGATATCAGTATTAGTGTGATAAGAGCAAAAAAAAAAATTTTAAGTAAAAATAAAAAGTTTAAAATTAGTTACGACACGCATGGTCACTCTTCAATTAGAATACTCCGTCGCGTACTGATGTTACACATATCACAGAAAAACAAGAGAATATTCTGTCAAATTGATGTCTGGTTACTTTGGAAACATCGTATCTCACTTAATTTGACAATTATTTTTCATAATCAAAGTGCTGTCATGATTGTTAAAGAGGTTTTGATCTTTATGGATTTGTTTATGTAGGGTGACCATGATTACAGGGAACAAAATTTCTACGACACAAAAAGGTAAAAAAAAATTGAAAGGCGTTATTGTTTCATTTAAACATGATGGCGGCCGATTCATTATCGTTAACTAAGTGTGTAGGGTTGTTCCTGCTCACGTCTCATGAATCACCCTGTATAGTAGTGCAACTACTTAAAAATTGCAAATCAAAAAATATTGAACAAAATTAATTTGATTTGCTTCAAGATTCAAATAATACCAAACTAAATGTATTGTAATACCTTTATTATAAATGGTTTTAACCATACAAGTTCGTTTAACTTTTTGGTAATGTAAGCAAATAATGTAAATTTTTGAATATATAATTTTAAAACGTATGATATTCATTAGACTGCCTCTTGTTTGCAACAATTTAACTTTTTACAATTATATTCGAGATGTTGATTTTGAAATTATGATATGTAGTATATGAGAAGTATTTATTCCGCATATCAAAAAAATACTGACTCGCGCAGCAAAAAAAAGATGTTTTTTATAGCACGACGGTGGCAAACAAGCATACGGCCCGGAAAAGCGATGTTTTAATGTGAGTTAGGATTGCTTTTGCTGCGCAAGTAAGTATGTATAATAGTTAGGTTATGGTTATTTTTTACAAACTTGACAATCTTTCACATTTAAGTTGTTGACGGGACACATATCCCAGCCCAGAGAAAAACTTCAGTCTAGACGGATTAATTCACTGAGGACCCAAATAACCAAAAAGTGCCAATGAGGAATGCTATGGTACCTACGTTCTAGAGATTGCATACCAGAGGAAAATATAACTACGTGCTAAAAAATAATTTAGGCAAGCATTATGATTGGTTTCCTATTTTTACTATATATATACACGGTAAATTTGAGTAACCCGACAGATTTTAACCATAAATTCCTGATCATAATTGGAGACTAAAATGTCCTATAAAATTTCTGGAATACGCCTAGTTTCAGAGTTAATACCGATTTAAAAAAATACACTTTTTATTATAACTTGTTGCCACTATTGGACATAGTTTACACGTCCTTATTGACAGATATCACAGTGACGAGGAAAACTTTGCAGTAACAAATTTAAAAAAAAAAAAAAAGTACCAATATGTTTTAGGCGATAATTTTATTAATAACATTTGCTTTTCATGTGCAATAAACATTCAAAAAATGAAAAAAAAAAGAAAAAAAATATATTTTTTTGGCGAAATTGACCTAAAGTCACATAACATTTTTTACTTCTTTTGGTCTTAGAAATTCGTGTTTAAGATCTGTCGGGTTATTCCAGCCCACGGTGTATATATATACCCCTATATTCCTAGGGTTCCTCATTATTAAAATTTTCCATTTAGCTTATATCATCCTAAGGAACCTTATTCAATTTTACTAGTAAGCTAACTTTAAACTTGGAACTAAATGGCCTGAGAAATTTTAAAACCAAAGTTTGTTTACAAAGTATCATTTTATACTTCTGCACCAAACTGCATTTTTATCCCTCATACTCATACATTACAATATGTTTTCCATGTAATGCGTTCTTGATACTATCTGGACTTAGGTTTATGTTTATTTAAAAGTTTTGGAACGATTCCCGTATAGTGCTCTACTGCGGTGCCAAAAATTGAACAATGCAGACGTGCGCTTTTGTCGTTCCTTGGCTGCATGTTAGGTACCTCTGTGCTTGTTTGTGTTATACTTTAAATACGGTTTTAAATAAATTTTAGGTTTTGATATTGTATTATTGTTTTGTACGATGTCGATGACCGGTACTTGAATTACATACAAATTTCGAATATCTTCAAGTATACCGATTTCTGATTTATTATAAAAACTTATCATTAACTTTAAATGTTGTATACAAAGGAAAAAGAGACCTAGGCCTCCAGTGCAGAAGACACGAAAACAAATATAATTATCATGTAACAGCCTGAAATGCTACAATATTCAAATCAGACAAAAGTTTTGACATACGTTGCCGCTGATAAATCGTATAGTTATGTTATACAACATATCATATACTTATTTTTCTATCTCGTCGAACGAGCGGAGCCGAAGCGAAGTGAAGTTATAGACTGCTTCGGATGAAACGGAAACGGAACTGTCAGCTGGCTACCTGGACATCGCTGCATTTCGATGTCTTTTTGATTTTGAATAGTTGTTGCGGTGACTGTAGTAACATTTTTTCTAAGCTTTATTAAATTTATTGGAGTAATAGCAGAAATCAACATAATTTTAGAGTTTGAGCAGGAACGATCAATGGGTTATGGAGCTAGAAGGCGCAAAACAATCATCATAAGAGTCTTGTTATATTGGTCAATGCATTTACAAGGAAATCGCGAGTTTTCAGTTCGAGGTGGACTACTATTATATGGTTTCTATAACTCTGAGCACTTTATTATGGAGGCGACATTTTGGATGAACATTGTTCTGGCTCTAATTCTTGCACGTCCACAGGAATCTGTAATCCGAGGCAACATTACTTAATAAACGTAACAATATTTACGAACAGTCAGAAGACGATATTTCTCAAAAATACCTACTTAACTACTTCTAAAATAGACGAAAAGATACTTGGATAGTTATTCGTCCGCATAGAATTCGGCTATCGTGCGGCCCTCTGAAAAAGTTTTTTTTTTTTTCGGGATAAAAAGTAGTTAAGTATCCTATGTCCTATTCCTCCCTATAAGCTACCTCTAGCGCCATTTTAGAGACGTGCGTTCAGCAAGATATTCACTCACAAACTGAACGGCAGGCATGTGTGTAGAGAAATCCCAATATTGGCCCGACCGCTGTGCGCTTGGAGAATTTAACTAACCGGAGCGGCCATTGACAGGCTTTCCCCTCTGCCGAAAACAATCGTCAATAAATAAGACCAGTGGTCATATTTATTGTATGGACTGACGTTTATCTGACGTGGCTATTTGTACGTTACGTACGAATAGCCGATATACATTTGACGTTCGCCTCCCCCGCAAAAATCGGCAGACTTTTTTTGTATAGAAATTGAGAGACGTGGCCGCTCCGGTTGGTTGAATTCACTAAGCCATGCGCCCGGTATTAACCCTACGGCAGGTGTATGAGTAGCCGCCTTTAGAAATTATTATTATCTCCAATAGGATGTACAGAAGTTATAAATTGACTTTGATTTGTCGCGTACCGTATAGTTTTATCAACAAGTAAAATTCCGTAAAAGTAACGTATTTTCCACATCATGTTGCAGCATTCTTCAGCCTTAAAGCCTTAATCAAGTTGCAGCGACAATATTGCAACCAATAAGTCGCGGCGTTTGTAGAACCCTTAATAATTACATAAAAATATGTATAAGAACAGCACTGGCCGAATTGCGGCAACATTTGTGTTTGTTGACCTGTCAAGTCACTCCGTACAATTATAAATTCTACCTTACAAGTGGCATTATCATAGTTGTGCCTGGTATCATCCATTGTGTTATACGTCACTCTAAACAATAAATTGACAGGTGACAAAAGCGCATCCATCATATCACCGAGTTGTTTTTAAGCTCAGATTTTAAGCGAACTGTGACATGACAGTGATTTCGTAGCTTCAAAAATGTTAGGATTAACTAAGGAGGTATTAATTTCTCTGGCTCGATGTGGCTTATTTCATCAAATTCACATTCTCTGTTTCCTCCAGTTTTGTATTCATGAATAAAATGTATTTTATTCTTCGCCGTCGACACCTTGCATTGTTCACTTGAAAATACAATTCGTCGCGTGTCTAAAAGCTGAAATGTTGTAAATGTACTAGTATGTCTCTGACAGTGCCGGTTATGAATTTCATATTCATTCGAGTCTCTTTGCATTTGATTGAAATGCCAGAGTTGCAGTAATTAAAATGAATCTACGGAATACTCTTTAGGTACTTATTAAAATTACGCTGTATAAATATTATAATACTGATTGTGATACTTATCACTAGGTACATCTAGTACTAAATTAAAGTAAAGTTTTTTCTAGTTCTCGATTTATACTGACACGATATTCCAGAAATTTATATTATAATTATCCTGATTATAAAGATGTAGGGTCGAGTTCTAATATATGTATATTGCTGCAATTTTTACTAATATATTATAGTTCCCTTAACAAAGAAACCGTTTAATACTTATTATATCGGCTTCGAAAAATATTCGAAACGATGTTCTTACAAAGCTTTAAAAACAATTAAAATAAAGGTCAAAGGTACAGATTAAAATTATGCGAATAATTTAATCTCGCCTCTCAAACGAAATATAGCCTAAATAAATTTTTGTTTAGTAGTTTGATATTCTTCAGTTTTCTAGCTATCAGACAAAATATCTTTTTACAACAAACTTGTTTAATTCAAAAAGAGCGTTATCGCCTTAATAATTATTCCCGCCCAGGGTTCCCATTCAATGGTTAGATAAAAAAAGTAAAAAAATCGAGAAAAAGTCTTCTAGTCTAGCGAACAATGAAAATAGACCAGTTCAGTCACGAGTTATAGAATAATTAGGCCTAGTAAGAAATAATTCATTTTATTATTTTCATATGTAAAAGATATCTTGCATTGTGGCTGTCGCAAATGCATTTACACCGCATTGCCTCACATTTAATAGCTAGATTCAATGATTTTTTCTGTTAGCCAAGTACATATAATTTTGGCATTTTTTGCTATTGAGACCTAACTACACACAATGCTGTATTTGTTAATATAAGCCAGATCTAAATGATTTGTTCGTGTATTGATTTAAAAAAGTGTGTTTCAGAAATTCAAGGCTAAAACGGCGTCATAGCTCTTAAAGGGTGATTTGCGAGATTTAAAAGGTCCTAGCAGGTAATTGGCTATTTTTATAAATCATCACATTAAATAGTTAATTTTTTGCTAGGTAACTTATTGACAAAAGCCATAGATCATCATCTCATCCAGAAGAAGCTTGGCAAACTGAGACGAGGATTGCTATTTTTGTCGGTTGTTTTTTAAATGCCACAAGTTGTGCTGAAACCAAGTGCATAATTTTATTTTATACTGGGTTCAAGTTATAATTATTTTGATGTTTTAATTTAAAAATAGTTAAGACACAAAAAATTATTTCGATAAGAATCCAATCTGGTCGGCCTTTTTTTAAGGCATACGGTGTTTTCTTTTCTATAAGGACTACGAACAATGGCATGCTGGGTCTGTCTAGTGCATTTTGTTGAGAAAAGACTATATTCTAAGATAAACACATTTATTTTAAGCTAATCTTTCGCCTTATGTCTTAGGTGAGATACTTTCTATCGTAAGTTATAAGATTTAGAATGATAAAAATTTAATGGGGTTCAATATGTAAACAAATAGCATAAAAAAATCTGAATGCCAAAATAAGTACCAAATGATATTATAATTACAACACACAAGAGTATTATTCACTTCGAAGATCGAGAACAAAAAACAACAAAGATCGAGGTCAGTAATTACCATAGCGTCAATCTTCAGCCCTTGCTCCAAAGATTTTAATTTCTTATCAACACTTGAGTGGCAAAGCGCAACACTTCACGACAAAAGATAACAGATACAAAAGAACGCCGAAAAGTTCTTTTGTTTCGCGTTCAAGTTTGGAACTCGAGACACTGTCGCGAAAAACAAAATACGAACAAGAAAGCGAGTTTTTTCGTAAATGGGGTTTCCGGAAAGTCGTGGGAACGCTGGCTTCACCGGCGGGCTGCCTTCGCGTCCGTACGGCCACCACTGCGATGTGTCACGCCTAGCGCGCCTGCGTAACTTTGCGCCACCGTCCTGCACTCCTAATATGTTTCTGCTTCAATTAATCTAGCTCTCTCAATTAAAGCTACGGGTCTGTGGCCCTAGTCTAGCGCGATATAAGTATAGTTTTCTTTAAACAAACAAATTGTAAAATATCGGTCTTACTAATTTATTATACTTATTTAATTAGGAATACCTTTAAAATGTTTGTAATCATAATAGATACTAACAAATATACTCGGTAAGAACTGTTAATTTTAAGCCTGGTTTTATTTTCATACACAGAAATATATGTGCGTTTAAATTATTATGTTTGTATGTTACATGGATAAAAAAGTCAATTGCAAACGTTGTTATTAAAACTGGGTGTTATATTGTTTGAACGTTTGTCTAATAACCTTATCCATTTTGAAGGTAAACTATTTAAAAATTAGGGTTGTTAATATGTTTTTACCCCCCCCCCCCCCCCGATTTTGATAATTTATTCTGAAACTGTAGGCCATTTTAAGATATCAATTTGATTTCTTTAGCTTAAAACAGCTTAGGTTAGCTGGAAGAGATCCCTTAAAGGGATAAGTTCGCCTTTGTACACACTCACTATATTTTTGATGGTCATGTATTTATTTTGTACATAAAGTGTTTTACTACTACTACTTAGTTATTTTATTATAATTCAAATAAAAAATCAGATACCACGTCTTATAAGTTACAGTTACAAGCCGAATGCCTTTCACGAAGTCAATCAATTGTCGCTGTCGCGTCAAGATTGGTACCTCACTCCGCCGCGAAACATATAAAAATTCAAATTGTATTTGTAAAGTGAAAGAAGCAATACATATGGCGCTTAATTTTGTAAAAGCCGACTCAAGAAATATAACAAAGTTAGAAAATATCAGTATACTGGAGTAAATCGCATCAAGTCAAAACTAAAATATGACTATAATTTGATAGGCCAAGAAAATTAGATTTTTTCGAAGAATTAATTCCCAGCAGGCTGTAAATCGCTTTAATACCTTCATGTGGTCCTAAATGCATGTAATCCGAGTTTGCCTAATCCCAAGAGGTGTGCATAACTTTTTAGCGAAATTTTTGCTCTTTGTCAGGTTTTTGCTTGTAGCTCGAAAACGGAAACGGAAAGTATTATGTATATCGAGTCGAGTGAGCAACTTAACTTCTAATTTGGTTCAGCGGTACAGCTGAAATCAAAAGTTAGAAACCGGGAAAATGTCTCATTTAATTGAAAAACTCGTATTTTGGCTTCCATACCACATATTTTTGAAACAGATGACTCCTGTTGAAAAATCTATGGAATAAAAGTTGTAGAGAATACAATTTCACGTTATATCAACATCTCAATTTTCAAGTAGAGTCATTTTGAAAGACTAAATTTGGCATGCGTTCAAAATCAGTTTTTTCTAAATCCTTCTGAGTTGCATATTTTCCATAAAATATGAGGTGTGAGGCGTACATTTAATGCATCGTTACAACTAAAAACATTGAATTGCAAATTTCTAAAACGTACCCAATCAGAAAACTATTTATATACACCGTGTTTTATTTTATTTTCGGTAATTTCAAGGGTATATTCCTGAGCTTAACTTAGGTTTATTTCTCGAAGACGCCAGTGTCCTACTTAGCTCCATTTCTGAGGTAATTGAACTGATTGAAATGAAAAATTGAACATTATGACATGTCAATGAAATTTCGAACATTAACAATCCGAGATACAAAGGAAACATTGTATTGTAAATTTTATAATTAAAAGAAAAATGGAAAAATTCACCGCGACGAGCAAGGTTCGAACTTGTGACCTTTCGGAACACCGGTCCGAATTTTTCAATTTTTTCTTTCAATTATAAAATTGAAATTTCGATTGCAGACGTTTCTGCTTAGTACAAAATTAATATTGTATTGACTTAACACACAATTACATGACATTATAGCGGGTTCTCAGACTAAAATAAAAATAAACACAATCAGAAAGACGAAAAAGAACTATCGATTACCTCAGAACTGGAGCAAATGAGGACACTAGCGTCTTTAACCCTTTATAAGGCAAAAGGGTGTCAGAAATTAGGCGAAATTGAACCATATCACTTTGAGATAAAGATCAAATAATGGTGGGCAATATATTCCCTCTGCCTTATAAAGGGTTAAGAAATATACTTAAGTTAAGCTCAGGAATGTACCCTTGGAATTACCGGAAATGAAAATAAAACACGGTGTATAAATAGTTTTCTGATTAGATACGTTTTAGAAATATGCAATTAAATGTTTTTAGTTGTAACAATACATTAAATGTACGCCTCACACCTCATATTTTATGGAAAATATGCAATTCTTCTGAATTGCATATTTTGAAAAAACTGATTTTGAATTCATGCCAAATTCAGTCTTTCAAAATGACTCTACTTGAGATGTCGATATAACGTGAAATTGTATTCTATACAACTTTTATTCTATAGGTTTTTCAACAGGAGTCATCTGTTTCAAAGATATGTGATATGGAAGTCAAAATACGAGTTTTTCCATTAAATGAGACATTTTCCCGGTTTATAACCTTTGATTTCGGCTGTAACGCTGAACCGAATTAGAAGTTAAGTTACTCATTCGACGCATAATTTAACCCTCTTAAATATAGATATACATTTTCCGTCGGAGGTACTGTTTTCGAGCTACAAGCAAAAACTTGACGAAGAGCAAAAATTTCGCTAAAAAGTTATGCACACCTCTTGGGATTGGGCAAACTCGGATTACATGTATTTAGGATCATATGAAGGTATTAAAGCGATTTCCAGCCTGCTGGGACTTAATTCTTCAAAACACTTTTTATAGATCTTATTTGCTTGGCCTATGATTGAAATAAGAGGAACCAAAATACTTATGTGAGACAAGACAAGACGGTTACTTGTACGCATTTATATATAAAAAAATGTTTGATTACTATTGCACATTTGGCTTAATTATTGGGTGTAATACTTTTTTTCACATGTATGTAGGGGCAGTTATTGTCTACAATTTTCTGCTTACATTTTTTGATGTTTGAGAACTGTCTTAAATTATGACATTGAGCTCATTTTTTTAGGAATGTTGACTAAAGTTTTACAAGGAGTAAGTTTAAACAAAGGTCATTCATATCTTTGCGAAAATATCTGAATCCACTAATCAATTTGGCGAAATATTAGTCTAAAATTGATCGATAAACCTGGACCTCGAAATGTTTTGGAAATATACCTTTTAAAAATAAATGAATAATGCCAATTTTGTTTGTATGAAAAATGAACCGCACCGATTGAAAATATTCCATACATTGTTAGACGAAAATGTCGCGCTTAAGGAGACCAACCAAAGGTTCCTTTAGCAAATATTTATATTTATTTTTCTTTTCATCGGTAACTATTCTGTAACAAGGGTTTTAACTCTTGTTACAGAATAGTTACCGATGAAAAGTTTCTACAAAACTCTGTCTCAGAATATTTAAAATCAAACAGGTCTTAAGGTGCCGAACATAGACATAAAATAAGGAGACAAGGAGACAATGAAATAGGACATAACTCCATAATAAGCCGATTTCTTCGTGTTTACGCGCGACACGCACACATATACAACTCGTGTACGAGCGGTGATTGGTTCAAACGTCAAAAGTGAGGTGAGAAACGTGTATGCACGAGACCGCGGCTTGTTATAGAATCACAGTTTTATCTTCGTGGGATTACGTTCTCCTTATTTAATATGTCTATGGTTGCGAAATACAAAGATTGCAATGATAAACTTTTAATTGAGTTTTTAACTTATAAGAAATTCGATAACTTGTCCCATTGATAATTTAAGATCATCTTATCTATACATATAATAAAGCTGAAGAGGGTCGAAAGTCTGTACATGGAATATATTCGAAAAAAAGTTAGCTGGGGATACTTCGAATCGATAACAGAACACGTTCCAACAATTTTTAGAATTTTTGTCTGTTTGTCTGTTCATCTGTTTATCTGTTTGTCTGTTTATTTGACCGCGCATCACGTGAAAACGGCTTTTGATGAAATTTTGTAGAGAGATAGTTTGAGTCTCGGGAAAGGATAATAAATAGTTTTCATCCCGAAAATCAACCATGTAGGGGGTGAAAAGGGGGTTGAAAGTTTGTATGGAGAATTTTTAATAGAAATTAGTATGGAGATAATTTGAGTCCCGAGAAACGACAGAATAGTTTTTATCCCGAAAATCAACCCTGGAGGGGGTGAAAAGGGGGTTGAAATATTGTATGTAGAATTTTTAATAGAAATGAGTATGGAGAAAATTTGAGTCCCAAGAAACGACAGAATAGTTTTCATCCCGAAAATAAACCCTTGTGGGAGTAAAAAGGGGGTTGGAAGTTGGTATGAGGATATTTTAACCGCTGAACTGATAAAGATGAAATTTGGTTTAGAGATAGTATGGGTCTCAAGAAAGGACAAAGGATAGTTTTCACCCCGAAAATCAACCCTAAAGGGGTGAAAAGGGAGTTGGAAATTTGTATAGGGAATTATTTAAATTTGGTCTGGAGATAATTTGAGCTCTGGATAAGGAAATAAAATAGTTTTATCTCAGAAATTATCCCTTAAGCGGATGCAAAAGGGGTGGAAGTTTACATGGGGAAGAAAACAATTTGGTATTGAAATAGTTGGTATTTTTTTGGTCTGTACTACACGAAACCTGGGCTGTACTACAATCTCTCCAGAGGTGCCAAGTGGACTATCGCTATATCGAAGTGCTGAAGTGTTTGTACGAGAACGCCACTATGTCAGTCCGACTCCAGGACCGGAACTCGAAGCCTATTCCGTTGCAGCGGGGAGTCAGGCAAGGAGATGTTATTTCTCCTAAACTGTTTACCGCTGCACTGGAGGATGTTTTCAAGACTCTGGACTGGAGAAGGCTAGGCATCAACTTAAACGGCGAGTACATCACTCACCTTCGGTTTGCTGACGATATAGTAGTCTTGGCTGAGACCATGGAGGATTTGAGTACGATGCTCGATGACCTCAGTAAAGCCTTCGAGCGAGTTGGTCTAAAGATGAACATGGATAAGACGAAGATCCGTAGACCATATGTCAGGTACTGAAACGTGGTCGCTTACAATGGGCCTCATAAGAAAGCTCAAAGTCACCCAAAGGGCAATGGAGAGGGCTATGATTGGAGTCTCTCTGCGTGATCGCATCAGAAATGAGGCCATCCGCAGCAGAACCAAAGTAACCGATATAGCCCTCCGAATCGCTAAACTAAAGTGGCAGTGGGCGGGGCACATTGCTCGTAGAACCGATGGCCGTTGGGGCGGAAAGGTTCTCGAGTGGCGACCACGAGCCGGAAGGCGCAGCGTGGGTAGACCCCCCGCAAGGTGGACTGATGACCTGGTGAAGGTCGCGGGAGTCCGCTGGATGCGGGTGGCGCAGGACCGGTCATTGTGGCACTCTTTGGGGGAGGCCTATGTCCAGCAGTGGACGTCTTTCGGCTGATATGATGATGATGATGATGACCCGTCGATGCTTTAAATTTATCTTTACCCGCTCTTAAGAAATATTTGAAAATGTCATTAATGTCAAAGGGTTTTTGCAGGTCGAGGACTATATATGACGGACAAAGATGCATGGCCCAAACCAGAAACTACTATAAAATCATCTAACATTTATAGGACACCGTTTAGGTTGGAAAACATATCAAACGTTTTGTGAAGCCAGATTAGGATTTATTTTTCATTATAATTAAACAATACGTACATTATCTGTCTCTCAAGCTGTTTTGATATGTCTTCTTGAAGAACTACGCATTATTTTGTAGCTTTAAGATCTAATAATGTGTTACTGTTTTGAAAAAAATAAGTCCCGTCGAGTTTCTTTTCGGTCATAATACTTCTCGGGCCAGAGGTGTAGGGTTAGAACCGGTGGTAGTTTTGGAACGAAGTTCCTTATCGGACGATTCGCGGATGGGGGCGAAAAAAAGTCGCGTGACTGTCACGAAAAAGCGTCACGTCACGAAAACGCGACACCCATACGATTGAGAAACTGAAATGAATGAAATAAAAAAAATATAAAATAGAATAAAGTGAAGTGTAGTGAAAAGAGAAAGTGAGAACCTAAAAGTAAAAAATGTCAAAAATTCCAAAATTCCAAAATTTCAAAAATTTCAAAAATTTCAAAAATTTTAAAAATTTCAAAAATTTTAAAAATTTCAAAAATTTCAAAAATTTCAAAAATTTCAAAAATTTCAAAAATTTCAAAAATTTCAAAAATTTCAAAAATTTCAAAAATTTCAAAAATTTCAAAAAATCTCAAAAATCTCAAAAATCACAAAAATCACAAAACTCAAAAGTCTCAAAAATCTCAAAAATCTCAATAATCTCAAAAATCTCATAAATCTCATAAATCTTAAAAATCTCAAAAATCTCAAAAATCCCAAAGTTTCAAATTTTCCAAAAAATTCAAAAATTTCAAATTTTCCAAAAAAGACATCAAAATTAAAACCACAAAAATTACGAAAAAGTCAAAATTTAAATAATATAATTTAGTTCCAACCGAGTGTTCCACGACACTCACGTATTTTTTTTTTCTCTTGCGTTCATTAGTGCATTGTAATGAGCTTACATTGAAGAATAAATATCTTCCGCGTTCGGAAACCGTATGTAATTACTAGAGGGCGAAGGGGTAGAGTACCGGTGGCAAATTTCACACTAAATGTATGGAGTCGCCTAAGTATTCTTATGATTAAATAAATAACGAATAATTATTAAATTAATTTTGTATAATAATTTTTAGGAACTTATAGAAATTATCTTACGAGCATACAAATATAATGTAATATGTTGTTAATATCTATAATACATAATAATATGTTTTCTTATCAAAACATTATCATTAGGTACTAAATACTAGACTAAGAAGTTATACCTGCCAAACGATATATTATTTTCAAGACCATTTAATTACAATTGAGGACTGGAATTATGTGTTCGAGGTCCTCCTCACAATCTACACTTAAGTGCGTATCCATGTTATAAAATGAATGGACTATGGCCACATGTTCCTGGTTTTTCGGAGTGAATCGGTTTCTTAATTTATTGAAGATCCATTTATGAGTGGAAAACGATCGCTCTACATCTACCGATGTCATGGTTGCATGTTTAAGGACTTGTTTATAATTTTCCATTGTAATCATATTCCTTAATTCGTCAGCATCTGGGTTTCTATCTAGTACCAATTCGAGTTTATTTCGCACGGTTTCACTTCCTTGGAGGCTTAAAATACTCCTAACTATATCTATTACCAGAAAACTTTCTTCTATCGGAATTTTAGTGCATTCTAATTTTTCTATCGATTCAGGTATAATTTCGTAACAATTTTTTATAAAGCTTAACTCGTTTTTTAAATTTTCATTTTCAAACAACTTCTGGGCTTTTCTAATGGCAATAGCTTCTTTACTGTTCAATTGCATCACAACATTTTTAATCACGTCAAAATGTCTATCGTAGTAAAAACTTGCATTTAACCAGGTGCCCCAACGAGTGATAATGGGTTCCGGCGGTAAAGGCACATTCTGCGCATGGTCCCTGAAAAATCGGACGCGGTGTGGTGATTTAAAAAAAATCTTCTTGACATTAGATATTAAAGAATTGACCAATTTATGTTCAGATCTTATCTGCTCCGCGACTCTGTGTAGTCCATGAGCGAAACAAGTTACGTGTCGTACTTTAGTGTACCTTTTCTTCAAAATCTTGCCGGCAGCAAGCATGTACGCTGCGCTATCCGAACAGAATATTAAAAATTTGTTCATATTATCTGAAAAATTATCCTCCCACAAAAAATTCAAGCTTTCGTCAACCACCGCTGCAATTGAGTTCGCGTTTACAGTACTAACGACTTTACACGCTTACAAATATGGCCTTTGTAAAGCATCATCAAGTGATTTTATAACTACATTTACTACGCAATTACCGAAATTATCAAGAGTCTCATCCACCGCAAGCCATAAATTGGAATCGAAAAATGTATTTCGTATTTGCTTGACGGTCGCATTGTATATTCTGGTAAGATAGTATTTTCTCAAAACACTTTCTTCGGGAAGTTTTACGCCTTTATCTAAGTATTTTCCAAAGAACTTTTTAAATTCTGGGTGGTTAACTCTTTTCCATGGGATGTTACACGCTATAAGGAAAACGCATAAATCATAGGCAAAGGTGCCATTTTGGTTTCTACAGTTAATTTGGTGTTGTTTACTGTTAACGTGTTTTTCGACATTATATTTTTTCAACTGCTTTAAATCCACTGAGCAAGAAATACAGTGAATGCTACATTCTTCTTCATTATATATAAGATTTTCGTACGGTTCTATCATCCGCAGAATTGTTGCTTCACATGGCTTATTCATCTTGATATTTTTCGGTTTTAAATATTTAGCCGACGCAATAATAATTCAGATAATATAGATGTAAAGCAGCTGTCTAAATTGACAATGTCAAATAATTAGTTTCTAAATGTCTCATAAATTTGTAAATTAGTAACTTTTTGAAAAGAAAGGTTGCATATGGTAAAAAATATTATATCGATGAATGGTGACTTTGTTAAAAGAAATTGAAAAATAACCCAAAACATTTACGACATAACATTTAGGTGTTCCTGAAATCGATTTATGAAAATAAATGTTAAGTACTTACTTCCAATTTACGAGTAGGTACCATACTAAGTACATTAGGTAAATGAATAATTTTATTATTCAAGCCTAAAATAGTAATTATAAAAACGACTCCATACCTTTTGTGTGAAATTTGCCACCGGTACTCCGCCCTCTAGTAATTACCACCATTATTACAACCAGTAACGTAACATCAGTGTATTATCTGTGACAGTGTGGTAAAAACGTATGAAAATTCATTAAAATTCGTAAGAAAATTGTAAATTTGTATTGTATACACTAACATGAACTCTGTGTTGACTAACAACGATATTGGCAATAGCCTGAAATAAACGTTTATTCAATTTAATTTAATTACCTACGGTAACGTTATGAAAATCCTGGCGGTGTAATGGCGGTCATTCTAATGGTTTCCGAACACGTCATTTAGGATTTGTAAAATGTGTAGATGAAGCAGTGTATGCTTCTGTACGTAATTAGTTCGCCTTATTACGTAACAGTTACATAAACTACTATTTATCTCTTTTTAGGGTTCCGTAGTCAACTAGGAATCCTTATAGTTTCGCCATGGCCGTCCGTCTGTCTGTCCGTCTGTCCGCAGTCTAGCTCAGTGACCATTCGCACTAGAAAGCTGAAATTTGGTATCAGTATGTGCATTAATCACGCCGCCAAAGTAATAGAATAAAAACTAAAAAAAATATTTTTATTAGGGTACACATAAAATGTCAAAATTAATTATGAATAAAAACTACTGAACAAAAAGATAAAGATAGCACAGCAACCTTAACCGATCATGGGTAAGGTATGTTCAGGTTTTTTAAATCATATGACCAATTAAAAATTATAAATATTTCCTCGCAGTAAGTAGTCGTAAAAAGCACCATGTAATGCTTCGGCCGAAAACACTTAAGATTTGGACCCGGGGTATGTCCTTAAACTACGTCCGGACCTGGGTATGTCCTTAAACTACGCCAAAAAGAGAGGTATGGGCACTGCGAATAGCATCTCGCTAAGTGTGGTAGGGCACGTTCAGCGAATGTCACCGCTCAAATCCCCAGCCGTAGCCTATAAAAATTCAACGTCTAAAAGGGGGAGGTAGCCACTACACTCGATTGAGTTAAATTTGCATGGGTCATGGACCCCCCTCCCCCCCCCCCCCCGAGTACACCTCAAATAGAAAAATCATTATTGACCCCCTCAAAAAATCATAAAATTATTACTGACCCCCCCCCAAATTTCAACCACGCCTGTTCTTAACTGTCATGCTTAAACTTATTTGACGGGAGGATCGATTTGGATGATATTTGCCGTGGACATGAACGTATAAATACGAAAGTGGTACTGTATCGTCCAATATACACCTACGTGATATGTCGTTTAAATCATGGCAAAAAAAATTATAAGGACAAAAAAAGTATTGATTTTTGAGTGTAGTTTCATTTAGTGGTAATTGTAAAAAAAAATATCAGGACTACTGTCCTCTACCGTATCCATCTGTCAACTTTACTTCAAGTTCCGCCTCCAGGGTAGCGGGAGAGAAATTAGGGGTGAATTAGCCGCTTACTGACACAGACCGAATTCCACGCGGGCGGAGCCGCGGGCACAGCTAGTAAATTAAATAACTGTGTTAGAACCCATGCTGAGGTAATTTACAAAATTTTTACTGATTTGATTTGAGGGGGTATTTTTCTATAAAAGTAAAAACTTAAAATGATACATTAAGGCGAATAATATTTTGGAGAATCAATAGGTCATCATTGTGGCTACCTAATGATTCTCCGAAATATTATTCGCTGATTTTTGACTCGCAGACAACGTCTCGCCGACGCATACAACGATTCGCATAATGATTAATTCGTAGATGTATCTTTTTGCCGACTAACGTTTGGTACCTCTACGCTACGGTTCGCAACCTGTTCAGTTCGCATCTGTTTCAATTCGCAGAACTATTATTGGAAGAAATTCGCTTGGTAGAGTAATAATTTCGATTTCGTAAAGTTCATAACGTAGAATGATGTTTAGAATTTTACACAATTTGTTTTTTGAAATTGTAAAAGGCCAAAGGTTTTTAGGTTATCGGGGATCACTTGTCCACTCAGTCGCCCTCTTAACATTTTAAATATCAGAATTTAGTCGCCAAAATAGGAAATGGTCCATTGTGCTGTAAGTAGAAACCGATTTACTTTTAAATAAAATGATGTTTTTTCAATAGCTAGCCATATTTTGTGAGCCTGTGAGGTGATTTGGTAGGCTATACTAAACAACTTTTACAATGAGTCCGACTCCGAAATCCGAAAAAAATGTTTGGCTGTTCCATACGTTTCAGCCGACCAGACGTCCATGTTTTCTATG
Source organism: Pammene aurita (assembly GCA_947086415.1). Taxonomy (NCBI): domain Eukaryota; kingdom Metazoa; phylum Arthropoda; class Insecta; order Lepidoptera; family Tortricidae; genus Pammene; species Pammene aurita. The sequence continues at coordinate 25,388,598 of OX352290.1, forward strand.
GGGAGGCCAAAAATGTTTTTTTGGGGTTTCGGGGTTGTTCCCATAGAAAAAGTTGTTAATTATATTTATATTATCTTTATAAAAAATTTCTTCAGTTCGATATACGATTGGACGAAATCGGCCCGATAGAAAATGAATAGTATGACTTAACTAATTACCTCTCACAATATGGCTAGTTATCGAAAACTCACCCTGGATAAAAATTGCTATGGATATAGTTTGAGTAACCCTGCGGTTGCATGTAGAATATTTTTTATTCCGAAATAATCTCTTGAGGATATAAAAAGGGAAATGGATTACTAATTCCACGCAGACGAAGTTGCGGGCAAAAGCTACTACTACCTACAATAATATACTTAAAATTTAGCCAAACATAAATGACAATGTGCGAAGTAAAAAAATACAGGAAAATGTTTACTCTGAGCGTACATCTATATAAATACCCTACTTATGATATGCCGTTGGGGCTAAGAAAATCGTCAATGGATGAGCTTTGAGCGATATGATGGATAGCTAGGCATATCATAAAACATCGGCGTTTATGATATGCCTAGGAAATAATATTAATTCCAAATGACCATTCTTTGAACTGTTTTTCGACTAATGGTTGTTCAGCTAATCATGACAAAACGATAATTCTACGAAAAGAAAATCTGCGAATCAATAATCTGCGTACTGACTGGTCTTCGAAATGATTACTCTGCGTAACGAAATTCTACTAATCGTTTTATGCCAAAGAACTCATCTGCGAGTGGTTTTCTGCAAATCGATAATCGACGAATAATTCTTCGGAGAATCAATGAGTCACCACATTAGGTTAAGTTTCGGTTCTTGTGGTGAATATATACTTAACAAATTATTAGAGTATAAAATATATTGATACCATACAATCAGAAAGCAATAGAAATACCAAACTAAAAGGCTATTCATAAATAAACTTATATCTATTATATGAATTTGTGTAGAACGGTCTTCACGGTCCGTTTAGCCGGCTCTCGTTAGGTCGGCCTATAAAGAAGGCTCATCTTTACCGTTGCTCGGTGATACATGGGCTGAGAAGGAAAGATATTTCTAGGTGATATTCTCTCAGTGTATTTATTATACCAACTAAAGAGTTATTTTTTGTAGCTAGCATGAGTAAGCTAAATATCATCACATCTTTCAGAAAATAATTCACTAGCAATAAAATATGTAGCTCTCTTGTAAGGTTTTAGAGGCTGACTCTTCAAAGTGAGACCTCTCATGATGTGGCTGCCTACTTCACATATTACACATATTTATAGATATATAGTTACCTGTTAGATCTGGTGGGCAGATGTGACTGACGACCAGTCATTGTAACTTCATACATTGAGGCACAAATGTGTCTGCCGGATATCTGTGCTCAGATAGGTTTGACAGCAAATATGTATGTTTTTGACTAGGCTTACTAATTTTAAGCTTATAGTAGCCAAGCAATGCCAAAACGCGTGCGAAACGATAATGCTTAAAATGGATGCCTGATATTGTAGTAATAAATAATAATAATAAAAGAGCTTTATTAAATTCCATACAGATTTAGGTAAGAAAAATATTACAATTTATCATCTTGCATGCTATGGTATTTATTTTTACATTGCATTAAATATAAAAAAATATTATTGATAGGCTAAAATTAATATTTTAAATAATTCATTAATTTAAATAATTATTAAAGGATATAAAAAAAATTACAATAGCATGCAATAACTTAAACATCTTTAGAATTATTAATCTGTGTGGACCCCCTTCGGGTAAAAGCCTCCTCCAAAGAAAACCAGGTTGCTCTATCCTTTGCTATGTCTAGCCATCCTTGTCCCGCTACCGCCTCTATTTCGTCTGCCCATCTAGCACGTGGGCGGCCTCTCCCTCTAGTGCCTCTAGGTCCAGCCCACGCTATTGATCTTCTGGTCCATCTGTCGTCATTATATCTGGCTATAGGGCCGGCCCACTTCCATTTCCTTTGCAGGGAAAATGTTAAAGCGTCACGTATCTGTGTTTTCTTGCGAATGACAGTGTTTTTGATTTTGTCCTTTAATTTTATATTTAGATAGCTCCTTTCCATTTTTCTCTGCGTGGTCTGGATTTTGCTTTGAGTCTTAAGATCGTATGTCCAGGTTTGGCAGCCGTAGGTGAGGCTTGGCAAAATATCTGAATCCATAACTATCTTTTTCGATGATAGCGGTATGCTGTTAGATTTTAGTATTTCTTTATGGGCCCAATATTTGTTCCACGTTATGGCTATTCTTCTGTCTAATTCTTCTATATTCCTCTCTTTGTTAAATGATATTTGTTTTCCTAGATATATATACTTTTCAACATATTCGACAGCCGTGTTATTTATTACGATAGGGTTTTTATAATAGTTAGTCAAGATTTTTGTCTTATCTAGATTCATTTCTAATCCTATTTTTGTGCTAGCATGATGTAAGTCATTGATCATAGTCTGTAATTGATACGAGCTCTCCGAGAAAAGGATTATGTCGTCGGCAAATCTGAGGTGACTAAGATAATTACCGTTCATGTATATTGTAGTACTTATTAATATTTAATTGATGCTGATATTATCTTAGGATAGGCTCGGATCATTTGAGCAGTCGGGGAACATCAATGGAAAATAATTATGCTCAATATTATATTCACTGAATAGGTAAAATACAGGTAAGACCACCATTAAAGGTCTGTTATAGTGGTAATTTTTTCAGATAAGATAATTGTAGATAGAAGTCTTTAGTAAGATTACGAAATCTTACTTAAGAGTTCTATTAACAATTCGGACATCTTAAAACAATCATACTATATAGATGAACATGACTTTTCGCAAGTTTCTTAGTGGTGGACGATAAGGTAAAAGGAATAATGGGATATGTATTTATGTCATGTATCCCGAAAGCTTTTTGGGCGAGAAAGAGAATAATGTTCTTATCGGAGTAAATATTTACGAGTTGTATTTGTATTAACCAACGTTTTGCGTTATAATTTATTTAGACAATGTTTTATGAAAGTAGTATTGACCACGCAAATCCCAAAAAAAGTTTTTAGTAAGTACACTCTTTTATTGCTGACTGTACCTACTGCTCTTTATACGTCACTGTCAATTGCTCCTCGGCACCTTTCTAATAAGCTCTAACTCGCTGCGGTTGCCTTTTTCTTTCAGGAGTTCCTTACTTTACTAACTCTTTAGGTAACTTTCCGACTCCTATATCAGAATAGCTCCGTGCTAGTTTATTATTTTATTGTCATATTAATTCCGGAAGTGCACCAAGCTCCATAAGACACCACTTTCCGGTGGTTTAACTTGCAAGTTTTTAATTCACATTAACGACAACAACAAATACATATACCTACCTACGGAGTGAAGCAAAATTGCATGTAAATGTCTGACTTGGTGTATAAGTTCTCGTGTTAAAAGGAGATTGTCAATTCTGGGCCACCTGATATAAACCGTGTACGGTTTTTACTTCTATGTAAAATAAATACCCATTTTATTACTAAAGTAGACAAAATTTTACGAAAAAACTAAACGTGAATTAGAAATAAAAATTAAATAAACATTATGTTAATCTTTCCGCGATCAAAATACAGCAAGACAGTCGTTTACGTCCTTATGGACTGAAACGAGTTTGTATTTTTAATTTGACACTGTCAATGTCGACCGTCACATAATCTGTGTTTTGATATTGTACGGTAAGTTAGAACATTGTAATATTAAGATAATATCTAAGCCTACGAATACGGAAGTTTAAATAAAAAATCGACTGTATAACACCTAAAGATTCAAAATGCATATTTTTGCATCTTTGTTGGAGTTTGAATATTAAATGTGGGTGTCATAATGGCATAAAATCATGCTCCTTCGATAACGAAACGCATCTTTTTTCAATTGTGCAATTCCAGATACTATTGGTATCGCACTAACGGTGGTAAACCTTATCCCTTCGTAATAGGTGTTAGGAACGTTCAGTTAATACTCGTAGTATCAACGATGGTTTGACAGCTGTATCTTTGTTTACCGAAATCAAGAAACTATAAATGCGATCAAGATATGACTTTATATTATTTCATCGCGATTCCTGTTTTGTTTTTAAGTCCGCTTTTGTACATTTTCTTTAAATAATTTGCATGATTTTAAATTTTTCCATTAGATTTCGCAATTTTTTTACCACCGTCCTGATCTAGAAATTAGGACGATTTTTTTAAATGTAAAAATCATTCCTAAATGGTCCTAAATAATCTGGGCCAAATGACTTAACAAAAATTGATGATCTCCTTGTAATTCTTTTACAGACGTAGTAATTTCAAAGGCCGCTTAAAATATATAATTATTGATATATAAAATATATGAGTACACTTGGAACAAGAAACATTAAACGGCAGTTAGCTTTGAAACTAATTCACACTAGGTGTTATTCACTCGAGTTTTTGCATAAAAGTTCAATAATTAAATGTTAAAAAAAACAGCAAATACCTAAGGAATGTCATGTTTATTCAAGACAAGGATGATTAAGACTGGATTGACAATGCCTATACAAAATCGCGTTCCCTTATTTCAGGCTAAAGCACTAGCGTCATCTATCGGTCACCACAAACACTAAATTTCTACTTAACCTTTCTGTTAAGCCCAATGGTTGACTGGTAGAGAATGCCTTATGGCATTAAGTCCGCCATTTGTACCATCTTATTTTGTGCAATTAAGATTAAATAAATAAATTCTAGTTTGTAATATTTTGTTCGGCGATTAACGCTGACGGAATAACTCGACTCCAGACTCAACAGATGGCGCTGTGGCACTCAGTACCGAAAACAGTCATATAGCCTGAAGGTTCGAGGAACGCGATTTTGTATAGGCATTGTCCATCCATGTCTTAATAATCCTTGATTCAAGATCAGCTTTCTAGCGACTCAAAACTAATCCGAACCTACTTGTAACATTCTGTGGCGTTAATTTCTCTCCGACAAATAACAAATTCCATCCTAGACAAAAGGAAAGAAGAAGGAAGGCGAAGTTCAACGCGTGAACATTAATGGTTTCGGGTCGCGTGGACACTGGCATTCATCCTTTGGGATGCGTCGTTCACGTATAGTCAATAAAAGTTTTGATACAATGGAAAAATCTCGTGTTCATAAATACAGTGGTTTCTGGGACATTGGCTTTACACGAATAGTGAAGAAAATCTTTCGTTGTTAACGTTTTATTTAACGGCCTCCTAGCCCGATCGGTAGTGACCCTGCCTACGGTGTTCGAATCCTGGTCAGAGCATTTATTGTGTGTTTATCACAGATATTTGTACCAAATTTATGGATGTTTTCTATGTATTTAAATAATTATCTATATATATATATATCTATTATATATGTCGTCGTCTAGTACCCACAACACAAGTCTTATTGAGCTTACTGTGAGACTAGGTCGGTTTGTGTAAGATTGTCCTATAATATTTATTTATTTATGCTCGGATTGTTTATGTTGTTTGAGGTTATGTAATTGTGATAAAAAAAAAATATTATGGTATTCTACTATTTAACTATATTCAACCCCAGATCAGTTGTCAACTGATCAAATAGTGTATGTTGACGAACAAAAATATACTCTAGGTATCACCGAATTAGGACAAAAATGAAAACATTTCACATTTATTTCGTTTGAAGCTCGTCAAAAATATTTATTCCAATTACGCATTAAAAACGTTTTTTCAATTTATTACTCAGAGCTTTATGTTCGTCCGTTACGAACAAATTTCATTACAAATCGCCAATGGCGTGAGTTTCATTACTTCGTCGCCACGGTTTTCATTAAGCGTTAATTACTCTCGTTTTTGCACGCTTCAGTATTATCATATTACTTAATTACTCGAATCCATTCCCGTAGGCCACTGATGGATTTGACATTATCAAGAACGACATAATGTCGGTAACAAGGTGGTTAAAAATTTACGTATGAACGTTAAAAACTTTACATACACTATAGCTACTTATTATATTACCTTTCATCTTTCATACAGCTTTTCATAAGCAATATAGGTTTGTGAAATATAATTTTAAGTAGTTTGTGTTTATTATTACGTTTTTTAAGGTAGGTAATGAAGACATGCAGTTTTTGTCCTTTTGGGATTCAGGATATTTTTAGGGTTCCGTTCCTCAGAAGGAAACAAACGGAAACTCTATAAGGGATCACTTTATTGTCTGTCTGTCTGTCTGTTAAAACCCATTTTCTCAAGCACTAATAGTAGTATAGATTCACCGTTTCTACCACATGGATTTCCCACCACCAAAACAATGGTTTTTCGGGATTATGGTGGTTTTTCGGGGCTATGAAACCTAAAAAAAAAAAAAAGTTTGGTATGTTTTAGTACGTTTAGCCCCCCATTTAGATCGATTGCACTAGGTCTCAACAGTGCCCGGAGCCTCCTTCAGCACTTAGGCACTCCGCTAATTAAACAATACACGCTCTTCGACACCACAATAGAACCCTTGCTCACCTTTTTCTATTGTCTCTATTGTTAGCTCGACTCGGCGACATCGCATTGTTACCGAGCTCGGTAGAGGCATACTCCTACGTTGTAGTTTGTTCTTTACGTATTTGCAATAGGTTTTATAATTGCTTAATTGGTTACTCCTTATGAAAGACTAGGTATACTACCTAAATTTTCCAAAGTTTAGGTATAGTTTTGGTGGTGGGAAATCAATGGGGTAGAAACGGTCATGTAACTTAACGAGATTTTTAATGATCTAACAAGCCCCGCGAACTGACACAATTACATTACCCTTTATTAGTCTGGACTGGAGTAGGTATCAATTTTATACCTAAAGTAATTAATTCACATTTCGCGAATATATATGCAAATTTCAACGTATCTATAAAGATTCCATAGGTTAGGTATAGTTTTGGTGGTGGGAAAACGATGGGGTAGAAACGGTCATATAACTTAACGAGATTTTTAATGATCTAACAAGCCCCGCGAACTGACACAATTACATTACCCTTTATTAGTCTGGACTGGAGTAGGTATCAAATTTATACCTAAAGTAATTAATTCACATTTCGCGAATATATATGCAAATTTCAACGTATCTATATGTGTTACAGCACAATATGAAACTTCTGGTATATGTTTCAACCCCATTAATTTTAATTATTTAGTATCTATTCGTTTTCAGTTTTTGCCTAAAATTTATTATTTTATGCAAATCCAATTTTTGAAATATTATTTTATTGATTCTAGATTTGTGTTTATATATTTGTGTTGTCTTAATTTTTTTGGGTAAATTATTTTATGCAAATCCAATTTTTGAAATATTATTTTATTCATTCTAGATTATTTCTAGTCTAGATATTTGTGTTGTCTTATTTTTTTTTTGAACTCGTAAATAACTTTGGTATATGTGACAACCGACTGCTATTTATTGGTGGACAATAAACATGACTGTGTTTTGAACAAGTTTCAACCTGTAAGTATGATGTACGTTTCCGTAAAGGAAGTTCCCATTATTTATTATAATATATAGATCTTTTGTTAATGTAGGATTCGGTGTGTGATTTATTGCATTCTTGTTTATACCAGTTAGGTGGGGCGGTGCGATGTTTAAAGACTCCTTTGGTGCTCTAATTTAAAGTCGCAATTTCTATTATTAGGTTTTTCTTGATGCTGTCGGCTTGAGAACTTTACCTTTTTTACTAGATGTCCTTTGAAGAAGGTAATAATTTACTTTGTATTCGTTTCTGAGAAATATATAAATCAATCATCGGGTTTGAAGTCACACGCGATTTTAATAGAAAGTAAATGCACAAAAGGTCTGTCGTTTAAATTCTTTAGAATTCTTTTGATAATTTAATCTTTTGTTAGAAAACATTCCGCTGCAAACAAAAATTTACCTGTCCCCGAAATCCTGTTTAAACTCGTCGCTACCTACCTAGGTGGTCCTCTGTCCCCACCAGCCGTGACCTTTTTTTCAACACAAATTCATATAAAAAGGCTGAGGCTGGGGGCTAAATTTTAGAAACGAAGTGAGCTGCAAATCACGTGTTCAATTACGATTAAGTGAATAAATTTCTTAATTTTAACTAATCAGAGATAGAATTTATAGGAACACTTTAAATTTCAAAGTATAAAAAACTTATAGTATCCTGATTTTTAATCTATATATATATATATATATATAGCATGCAAATTGGAAATGATAATTGTGATGTTGAACTTCTTCAATTATGTGAAGACGCGGAGAAGGAATATTTTGAAGACCAAGAAATATATAATTTGTGTGAATCTCTAAGTCAACAAAAATATGAAATGTAAGTTAATCAATTTGTTTAAATATTTAATTCACTGTACATTTTTTTTTCTACCTTGCATCTTGTTGGGGTGGGTGATCTAAGTTAAAACCTGTTGTTACATGTTTCCTTACCTGACTTACGGATACGGAGGGGATAGTGGTATAAAAGTAGGTCCCCAGTTTTAAAATTATCTATAGCAAATTGAAGTTTTAGTGTTTTGTACCTGTGGTGTTGTGTGATTCAGTTTTGCAACATGGCATTTTATCTTGAGCCTAAATTAGAACGTAGCGAGATAGCAAGTTTTAGCAAAAAGTTAATAATCCAGAAATTTCATAGACACATCCGATTGTGGTTTATTGATGGCTTATTACCTGATTCAATTTTCGAAGATCAAGATATTAAACCATATTATACCCCATGTGAGGGTCATAGGAATCAAACACAGGATATTCATATATCAGCTACTGATGTAGTAGACGGAGTCCTACCAATGCAAGCGTATTGTTTGCATTGTAAAAAATATACAAGTTAGTATTTTGTAGTTATTGTTAATCTTTGTTTCTGGTAATCATATTATAAGTAATGATGTAATTATATAATTAGTGATATTTTATTTTATTTCTTTAGATCCCAACAAGTTGGAGGCGGAATAGAAATGGCAACTACGGATCCTCTGTCTAAGGCATCAACAAAGAAGAGTCAACATTCAACTAGCAGTGATTCAGCATCAACTTCTACAACACAAGCTTGCTGTATTGACGTAAGCACAAAAAATAATGACAAAATTGAATGTTCTGTGTGTCATGTGTATGTGGTAAAAAGATATTAGGAAACCATTTGAAAAGCAATAACCACAAAAACAATGTTCTTAGTTCAGACAGCGAATTAATCAACGTTCAGCTAATTGAAAATGCATTCCGAAACAGGGTTGCTACGTACAAAATATCAAGTAATAAAAATGATTACCAACCCTTTGAAACCCCCGAATCGTTTTTAGAAAAAAATAAAGATACAATTTTCACTTTATTAAATCGATCAGTTGCAGATCATTGTGCTTTAAAAGTTAATTTTATTTTAAATGCAAATTTTTGTCAGGATACCAAACAGCTAAGAAATACATTTGATTTTCAATTAAACAATCAACTTTTTAATGTGAGCAGTGATAAAGATTTATTTTTCATATCTCTCGTAAATGAAATAACAGAGAGATTAACAAACTTTGAAAGAAAAGATAGTGGATGGAGTTTGGTAAACATAAACCACTTAGACGTTAATGTTAATAAATATAAACCATTGCGTGGTTCTTCATATATTGAATTACCACGTGATATAACAAACAAAAGAGCAGTAATAAACATCAAAAACAATGATCATGAATGTTTCCGTTGGGCATTGCTTTCGGGTTTATATCCACCTAAGAAAAACAATCACGCTAATATGGTGAACTGTTATGTCAAATACAAGGAGAAATTGAAGTTTGGTGACATTCCTTTTCCTATCAAGTTTACTGATATTCAGAAATTTGAAAAGTTAAATGATTTAAGTATTAACGTGTTTGGTTTGTAGTATAATTCACAAAATAAAAGTCATGATATTGTTGGTCCTTTACACATTACAAAATGTAAAAAAACAAAACATTTTAATTTGTTATATATAACAAAGGGGAATAGAGGACACGATTGTCTAATCAACAATTTATCTCGATTAGTATCCGCTCAAATAAATAAATCACAACATGCTGTTAATATATGTGATGGTTGTTTGTAAAATTTTTCATCTAATCAGAATTTAGTAGAGCATCAAAAGAACGATTGTTTTCATATATGTACCAATTTACCCTCTGAAGAGGATAAAAGGAAAGATTGGTTTGACAAAATGACTTCTTCAAGTCAACTTAATTTCAATAATTACGAGCGTAAATTACGAGTTCCTTTTGTTGTGTATGCAGATTTTGAGGCATTTTTAAGTCCTATTCAGTCAGAACAATCTAATGAACAAACCACTAAAGATAATAGTCACTCTCCAACACCTGACAGTGATAAAGATTATGGAGATGATGATGATTATGTGGATGATAAAATCAAACGTAAACGCAGACGTATAGACAAGCGTTCCTCAACCATTAACATTCAGAAACATCAAGTTTATAGTTTTGGATACTATATTAAATGTGCATATGATGACAAGTTATCAATTTATAGAACATACAAAGGGGAGAACTGTGGTCAAACGTTTATGAAATGTATTAAACATGATTTGGAGAGTATTTGTAAAAAGAATACATTTTCCAAGCCCCCTTTACCCTTAACAACTTTAAATAAAGAACAAATTGCAAACAGCAAAGTCTGTTTCATTTGTAGTACATGTTTAAACGAGGATTCCTGCGTTTCCTATAACTGGCATACCGGTGTTTACGAAGGCGTTGCACATTCACTTTGCAATGAAAAGTACAGGCCCCAAAACTTTGTACCTGTGTTTTTTCATAACTTAAGCAACTATGACAGTCACTTTATAGTACATGGGCTTAATTTTGAAGATGGTGATATAGAACTAATCCCACAGAACAAAGAAAAATATATTTCCTTTTCCAAAATGTTAAAAGTGAATAACCGTACAGTGAAATTAAGATTCGTTGATTCCCTTAAATTCATGTCTAGTAGTCTTGAAAAATTAGCTAAAAACTTAACAACAAACCAATTCAATGAACTAAAATTAAATTTTCCAAGTGAAGAAGACTATAAGCGCTTGATACGTAAGGGTGTGTACCCATATGAATACATGACATCATTTGATAGTTTAAACCTTACCGCCCTTCCTCGTAAGGATTTATTTTATAGTTCTCTGACTAAAAGCCACATTTCAGATGAAGATTATGAACATGCTGTGGGTGTGTGGAATCACTTTAATTGTCAAAATATGGGGGACTATTCAGATTTATATCTGAAAACAGATGTTTTGCTACTAACTGATGTATTTGAAAATTTTAGAAATGTATGTGTTAAGACCTACGGTTTGGATCCAACTCATTATTACACTGCCCCAGGATTGAGTTGGGATGCTATGTTAAAAGTTACAAAAATAAAACTTGAACTTTTGACGGATATTGATAAAATTGCTTTCATAGCAAAAAATATTCGAGGAGGTATATCCCAATGCAGTCACAGACATGCAAAAGCTAACAATAAATATATATCAAACTATGAATCAAACCAACCGTCTTCTTTTCTTGTATATTTAGATGCAAATAACTTGTATGGATGGGCTATGTCTCAACCTCTTCCTACAGGTAAATTTGAATGGGTGAATGTAGAGACGAATTTTAATATTGCAGATGATGCTGATCATGGCTTTATCTTAGAAGTAGACATTGAATACCCTAAAGAATTCCATGATTATCATTCGGATCTACCATTCTGTCCCGAAAATGTATGTTTAGGTACTTCTAAAGCAAAAAAATTAATACCAAATCTAAACAAGAAAACAAACTATGTCATTCATTACAGAAATCTTAAACAAAGTTTACAAAACGGATTAAAATTGCTTAAAATCCATAGAATATTAAAATTTGAGCAATCCCCATGGTTCATCATCATCATCATTCAGCATCTTCTGAATTCGAAAAAGATTTTTTCAAACTCATGAACAATTCAGTGTTTGGTAAAACTATGGAGAATGTAATGAAACGAGTAAACATCAAATTATTAAATCACTGGGAAAATCGTGGGAAATCTCAAGGAGTTCAATATTTAATTGCGAAACCTGAATTTCATAGTTTATCTGTTTTTTCACATGATTTAGTAGCTGTTCAATTGAAAAAAACTAAAGTTTTATACAACAAACCAATTTACCTAGGTTTTTGCATTTTAGATCTTTCTAAAACTTTAATGTATCAATTTCATTACGACTATATGAAAACCAAATATCAAAATAGTTTGAAATTGCTTTACACAGATACTGATAGTTTACTATATCAAATATTCACAGAGGACTTTTATGATGACATAAAATCAGATCTTAATTTATATTTTGATACTTCTGAATACCCAGAGGACAACGTGTATGGTTTCCCTCTGGTAAATAAAAAGCAACTTGGAGTTTTCAAAGATGAAAACAATGGGGAAATATTTAAGGAATTTATTGGTTTGCGTTCAAAAATGTACGCCATAGATGTACAAAATAAAGAAATTAAAGCTAAAGCTAAAGGTGTCAATAAATGCATAACGGAAACGTATGATCTTGATAGTTTTAAAAAATGTTTATTTAAGAAAAAAATTAAATATGATACAATGTTACGTTTCAAATCAATAAAACACATTTTATTTACACAGAAAATTACCAAAATAACGCTTTCCCGTAATGACACGAAACGATATTTGTTAGGAAATTCTATTGATACTCTTGCGTGGGGTCATTATAAAATTCCTCATGGTGTACTTTAAAATTTATTTAATTTACACAGAATATTCAATGAAATGTATTTATTTTTTGTGCAATGTGTATAATTTTTGTAAATTGTATGATTTAGTTTAGAAGTTAAAATTATCTTGTGTCAATTTTTTTTTTGTTATGTGTTATTTTTAATAAATGTTCTTGATAAAAGGAGAAACTTTAAAAAAAATTGTCATTTGAAATTAATTCCTTTTCATAACAACACACTCCTCACGTTAATTCAAAATGATTCATTTTTACCATCCCTTCACCACTATTGTAGCTGGTCCGAGTGGTTGTGGAAAAACTAAATTTGTTACAAGTTTTCTTGAACATTCGAAAGAATTATGTAATGTTGAGTTTGATGAAGTGATTTGGTGTTATGATGAAATGCAACCCCTATATAATCTAGAAAATGTGATTTATAGTCAAGGAATACCTGATATGTCCATGTTTGATGGACTGAAGCCCAAATTACTTATAATAGATGATTTAATGCGGGAATCAAATGGGCGACTAGTTGATATTTTTACAAAAGGTAGTCACCACAGAAATTTAAGCCTGTTTTATATTACTCAAAATATATTTCATCAGGGTAAAGGTCAACGTGATATGTCTTTGAATACAAGTTATTTAGTGTTTTTTAAGAATCCTAGAGATAAAACACAAATACGTTATTTGTCTCGTCAAGTATGCCCAGAAAACTCAAAGTTCGTTGACGAAGCTTACAAGGATGCTACTAAAAACGCTCACGGCTATCTTATGATTGATCTAAAACAAAACACAGATGACATGTGTCGTTTTAAAACTAAAATATTTCCATTTGATGGCCATTGCACGGTGTATATCCCAAAGAAAGGATTTAAATATAACAAGGATCATCAAGTTTCAGTCAGTTCTAAATGATGCATTCTCGAGTAAGCACCTATAAACATTTACTGGAAGCCCTGCATTTACTTAAACCAAAATATCGCACTGCTTTGCTTAAATCGTGCGATGAAGATGAGATCAACATCATTTGTGAATGTATCTATAACGTTCTAAAGGGTAAAATTCCTTTAGATAACAAAGAAAAATCTAAATTAAAAAAATATAAGGAAACATTACGAAAACTAGTTTCAAAAGGCAAAAATAAGCTTAGAAAAACCGTTATTATTCAGAAAGGGGGTGCATTTTTACCAATAATTTTAGGTGCAATTTTAAGTGCATTGGTAAACTCCTTATCTTAGATACAATGGAGAATACAAAGAAAATGTTGTTAGTAGAACCTGAATTTATTGAAAGACTTAAAAAAAGTGAAAATCAGGTGGAAAATTTATCATCCCGTCTGGATGGAGAAATGCAAACAATTCTTAGAAGAAAAATAAATGATCGTGAAAAGTGGGCATTATATTGTCAAGCACTACAACGATTTTTACATTTTGCTGAGGCAGATCGAAGACCATTTAAATTACCAATAGTGATGGATGAAGTGAACTACCTTACTAACGATAACTACAACGTTGCTTCGAAAGTTAACAAAAAGGAGGAAAATGTAAAAAAAGAGGAAAGTATCCGAAAGGAGGAATCATTTACTCAGAACTTAAGCGGAGACGCAAATTCACCTGTGCCGGAAGAAGATGTTTATGCCACACCTCCTGGTGTATCAAAGGTTCAATTACCTAAACGATATTCTCCATCCTATATTATAGATGTTATACCTAAATCGTTCAGGACAAAAAGTCAGACGCTACTGCAAAACATTGTTCTGAATAGACCTAAAATTTGGTGGAAGGAGAACGGTGAAGTAGTTATAAACAGTCAGACAATACCAAATAGCAATATTCTCGATTTGGTAGGCGATGTGCTTAGACCGCTTAAACGCTCAAAACCAGTGGGATGGGAGGATTTCGCTCGTCTTTTAAATGATATAAAAGTTCCATCGTCATGTATTGGTAACCCCGAGACTTTAGAATTTATTAATAAAATTCAATCTAAACCTGAAGCTAACACTTCACAGGCTTCTATTAGCGAGCACAACCTATCAATTAAAGAAAAAAACGCATCTACTCCTCTATCTACTAAGCCAAAAACGAGGTCTCAAAAGAAAGTTGATTGGGAAAGATGGACTCCTTATTAGACATAAATAGAATATATTACGATATATCAAACCCGGCTGGATATAGTAGTTTAAATAATGTTATGAAGGAAATGAAAGGTCAAATGAATAGAGAGGAAGTGAAAAAATGGTTGCAGTCCCAAGAAGCGTACACTCTACATAAACCTGTTCATAAACGTTTCTCGCGTAACAAATACATCCTGTCAAACTACAATGAACTATGGCAAGCTGATCTAAGTGATATGCGTACCTATAGTCAATACAACGATGGTTATAAATACATTCTTTGTGTTATTGATGTATTTAGCAAATATGCATTTGCGAGACTTATGAAAAAGAAGGATGCTGAAACGGTTAAAACGTGTTTTGAAAGCATATTCACGGAAGCAAATGCAACCCCTAGACATATTCAATCTGATAAGGGTACATAATTTGTTTCAAAGATGGTGAGAGATTATTTTAAAAATAATAACATAAATTATTATACAACTAACAACCCAGACACTAAAGCTAGCATAGTTGAAAGGTTTCAAAGAACTCTCAAAACTAAAATGTGGCGTTATTTCACTCATAATAATACTTACAATTACACTAATATATTACAAGATCTGCTTTATTCATATAACCATAGCTATCATTCCAGCATGAAAATGCATCCAGTTGATGTTAACTCTAGTAATATAAGGACTGTTTGTTGTAACTTATATGAAAGAAAAAATTATAAACAACCTTCTTTATAAAATGCAAGGCTAAATGTAGGTGACCATGTTAGGATAACTAAATATAAACATATATTCCAAAAGGGTTATGAAACCAATAGGAGTGATGAAATATTTGAGATTGAATCAGTTATCAAGTCGGTCAGGTCAGTTAAGAAGTCGGTCTCCGTGGGTTGTTTATACTTTAAAAGATTTGGAAGGTGAACCAATAATTGGTACATTTTATTCTAAAAAATTACAAAAAGTAACTCACCACCCCTCTATCAAATATAATATTGATAAAATAATACGCTCGCGCCGTATTGGTGGCAGAAAGGAAATGTTCGTGAAGTGGCGAGGTTATTCTAATAAATTTAATTCCTGGATACCGTCATCAAGTTTAGAAACAATATGAGTGAAAACAGTTTTTACTTAACTTTGTTGAGCAATAGCTCATCGGAATATTACAATGATAATACAACTGCGCACTTTTTAACAAAATTACCTAAAACCATTAAATTGTAAGGAGAATGGGTCGTGGGTTTAGTAGAATTTCAATACCCATGCTCCATGTACAATGTTCAAGAACATGAAAATACCATTTATATTAAAAAGAAAGTTCGAGGACCTGCAGACAAGACGGATAAAATCGTTGATTCAAAAACTCACATACCAGCTACTTCGTATGATAGTCTTGATCATTTTCTTGATGCATTAAATGAAAACCCACAGCTAAAAAGCAAAGTTAAGTTTAGATATGATAAAATTACAAAAATGGTGGGGATATCAACAGATAAAGAAATAGTCTCAGTCACAACAACACCCATATTAAGTCTACAATTAGGATTTCGACCAAGATCAAATTTAAAAGAAACGTCAATTGGAAAACATCCTGCAAATTTATACTTAGGTTTACCCTCACAAATATTTGTTTATACTGATATCATTCATCCACAAGTGGTGGGAGATGTAATTACATCATTACTGAGAATAATACCGTTAGACCCAACTAAATTTATCTATGGTGCTTACAAAACACATATTTTCTCACCTGCTCACTATGTACCCGTATTACGAAGAGAATTCGATACTATAGAAATAGATATAAGGACAACTACTGGAGCTAGAATACCATTCCAGTTTGGATCTTCTTGCGTGAAGCTACACTTTCAACGGATAAAATGAATTATAAAAGATCATCTACGTCTTGCCCATATGAACATTACTATTCACACCAAGCTGGTACGGGTATAGGAATAGTTTATAATGGGGTACCATATCAACGAGGACATGGGATCGGGAGTTTCTTGGGTGGTCTTTTTAGGTCTGTGCTACCATTATTATCTAGTGGTCTTAAAACAGTGGGAAAAGAAACTTTAGATGCAGGAATCGGTCTTTTATCCGATATGGTAAATTCACGACCAATGGATAGTTCTATTAGATCTCGGTTCAATGAAGCAAGCGCCAACTTAAAAAGAAAAGCAGATGAAAAAATTGATTCTTTGATGTCGGGGTCTGGGTATAAAACGTCCACAAAAAGACGTGGACCATTCATTAACTTAAAAGCATCGCACCGAAGAGGAGGTAAAAAATATAGGAAAAACAATATTGAAGATATATTTTCAAACTAAAAATGTCATTCTTACATAGTCATTCTTGTGAGTGTGCCAAATCTGAGTTAGACTTATTTGCTTTACCATCAACTCAAACAAGCATTGAAAGTGGCCAGTGGATTCATTACAAACCAATTTCATCTCTAAGTGACGATGGTCCTATTGAGTTTCAAGTTCCTGGGTCAGGTGATGACTACATTGATCTATCACACACTTTGTTGCATATAAATGCCAAAATATTGAATCAAGATGGTACAAAAATAAAACCTGATGCAAATGTTGCACCGGTAAACAATTGGTTACATTCCCTGTTTAGCCAACTAGACATTTATTTAAATCAGAAGCTTATATCACCTCCAAACAACACTTATGCTTACCGAGCCTACATGGAAAATCTGCTTAATTATGGTTCAGCAGCCAAAAAATCTCATCTGACTTGTGGATTGTGGTATGAAGATACCCCCAACTATATGGACGCCGTTGACTCGACTAATAAAGGGTTTCACGAAAGAATGGACTTTGTTAAGTAAAGCAAGGAAGTTGAAATGATTGGTCATTTACATGGTGATATGTTTAACCAGGAGAAATTTCTAATGAATGGTGTAGAAATGAGAGTTAAATTAGTCCGTTCGAAAGAAACATTTAATTTAATTTGTCATAAGGATGGTAAATTTAAAGTACAAATAACAGATGCCAGTCTCATTATCAGAAGAGCAAGAATAAATCCTAGTGTATTGTTAGCTCATCAAAAAGTATTAGCATCAACAACTGCGAAATATCCGATAACAAGGGCAGAAGTTAAGGTTCTGACATTACCCGCAGGTATACAAGGTAAAACGTTGGATAATATATTTCTCGGGCAAGTCCCTAAAAGATGTATTATTGGATTCGTTTCAAACTCTGGGTTTAATGGTAATTTAGCTATAAATCCCTTCAATTTTCAACATTTTCATATGAATTCATTTAGTTTGTACGTAGATGGTCATGAAATTCCTTCTAAAACTTTGCAACCCTCATTTAACTCTCCGGGTTTAATAGCAACTGCATATCATACTTTGTTTTCTGGAACTGGTATTCATTTCCATAACGAAGGTAATGCTATAAGCAGATCAAACTATGTGGGTGGTTATTCTTTATTATGTTTCGATTTGACTCCTGATTTATCTGCAAGTTCAACTTCACACTGGAATCTTGTAAGACACGGAAGTGTTCGAATCGAAGTTCGTTTTGATTCAGCTTTAAGTACTACTATCAACTGTATTGTGTATGCTGAATTTGATAACATAATTGAAATAAATAAAAATCGTGATATCACTGTAGATTATAATAGTTAGTAATTAAATAAATACAATGCATTCACTCAATTTTATCATTACCACTTGAACATTGTCTGTAAAACCACCAGTGTTTACTTTTTTAGATTAATTATTATTATGGATTCGAATGAAATACAATTTTGTATGAATAAAATAAACCCGAGGTTTAAGTCAAATGTTTTTGCTGCAAACCGGATTCCTGTTTGGGTTAATCTACCTACTTTTATTATAAGCAATCTGGATCCTGATTGAAAGCCCGGTTCTCATTGGATTGCAATGCACATTGATGTGAATGGATATGGTGAATACTTTGACTCTTTTGGTCGAAAGCCTACTGGTTATCACAGGTTATTTTTAAATAGAAACTCTAAGAGGTGGTTTTATAACCATCAATCACTTCAGAATTATTTTACTTCAGTTTGTGGAGAATACTGTTTAGTTTATCTTTATTTTAAGCTTCAAGGGAAAGAAATGTCTGAGTTTTTATGTCTGTTTTCTGATAATTATTTGTGTAATGATTTAGTTTTAAGGAATATGTTTAAATCAGTTTTTGTGAATTAAAACAATGTGTTATGAAAATAAATTGGGTTTTATTTTATTTCTTACAACTATAATTACAAAATATTCCTACTACCTAAGACAAATGCAGTGACGGAGAAAGAAACACAAAATAAGCAGTTAAAACTACATCTAATATTAAACATGTTCAATAAATGAGTAATAACATTAATATACAATAAAACAAGAAACAAAGTAAACATTTTTTGTAAGTGAAAAAATAAAGGAACTTATTCTAGTTATAAATAAAGCACTGATTAAAACTATTTTTTATCACCCTTATCAGTCTCTATAAAATATTTTACACATTTGGTTTTAGATGATAGTTCTATCGTTATATTAAATATAACATCCCGAGCACTTTGTTCATGTGAGTCACCTTCGTTAGCATAATATTTAACACGATAGTCACAGTGTTTCCAGTGGTCCAGAGGTCCAACGTTTCGTATTTTATTCATGTCGTATACTTCGATCTTTATGAGGTGTGATGCATATGCCCCATCGTCCTGACCCGAAGTGAGATATGAAACACCGTCTTCTTCTTTTTTGGAGACCGTTGAAGATTTCTTATACACTTTTGTCTTCTTCTTAGGCCTTTCAAAAAAGCCATCAATATTATTTGATTGACGCTTCTTCGCAATAGCTTGCTTCACTTTGAAAGCCAGCGTCCCCTCTTCATCACTTGCTTCGTCTTCATTTTCATCAACGTAAAAGTTTTTGAAAGTGTTGTCGGAAAACTGAAACAAAATTCATAATTAATATTAAAGACTTAAAACATACACACAACACATAAATTTTTTAATGCAATAATTATAGAGTAATACTATTTAAATACTTACATCCATTATGAATAGTTTTCGTTAAAACTTCAAAGCGTAGAAACTGAGAGCTCTTAACTGAACTGGAGATCCGAAGGTACTATATAAAGTTACCCACAGCCTCAGCCTTTTTATATGAATTTGTGTTGAAAAAAAGGTCACGGCTGGTGGGGACAGAGGACCACCTAGGTAGGTAGCGACGAGTTTAAACAGGATTTCGGGGACAGGTAAATTTTTGTTTGCAGCGGAATGTTTTCTAACAAAAGATTAAATTATCAAAAGAATTCTAAAGAATTTAAACGACAGATCTTTTGTGCATTTACTTTCTATTAAAATTGCGTGTGACTTCAAACCCGATGATTGATTTATACATTTCTCAGAAACGAATAAAAAGTAAATTATTACCTTCTTCAAAGGACATCTAGTAAAAAAGGTAAAGTTCTCAAGCCGACAGCATCAAGAAAAAACTAATAATAGAAATTGCGACTTTAAATTAGAGCACCAAAGGAGTCTTTAAACATCGCACCGCCCCACCTAACTGGTATAAACAAGAATGCAATAAATCACACACCGAATCCTACATTAACAAAAGATCTATATATTATAATAAATAATGGGAACTTCCTTTACGGAAACGTACAACATACTTACAGGTTGAAACTTGTTCAAAACACAGTCATGTTTATTGTCCACCAATAAATAGCAGTCGGTTGTCACATATACCAAAGTTATTTACGAGTTCAAAAAAAAAATAAGACAACACAAATATCTAGACTAGAAATAATCTAGAATGAATAAAATAATATTTCAAAATTGGATTTGCATAAAATAATTTACCCAAAAAAATTAAGACAACACAAATATATAAACACAAATCTAGAATCAATAAAATAATATTTCAAAAATTGGATTTGCATAAAATAATAAATTTTAGGCAAAAACTGAAAACGAATAGATACTAAATAATTAGAATTGATGGGGTTGAAACATATACCAGAAGTTTCATATTGTGCTGTAACACATATAGATACGTTGAAATTTGCATATATATTCGCGAAATGTGAATTAATTACTTTAGGTATAAATTTGATACCTACTCCAGTCCAGACTAATAAAGGGTAATGTAATTGTGTCAGTTCGCGGGGCTTGTTAGATCATTAAAAATCTCGTTAAGTTATATGACCGTTTCTACCCCATCGTTTTCCCACCACCAAAACTATACCTAAACTATGGAAACTTTATAGATACGTTGAAATTTGCATATATATTCGCGAAATGTGAATTAATTACTTTAGGTATAAAATTGATACCTACTCCAGTCCAGACTAATAAAGGGTAATGTAATTGTGTCAGTTCGCGGGGCTTGTTAGATCATTAAAAATCTCGTTAAGTTATATGACCGTTTCTACCCCATTGATTTCCCACCACCAAAACTATACCTAAACTTTGGAAAATTTAGGTAGTATACCTAGTCTTTCATAAGGAGTAACCAATTAAGCAATTATAAAACCTATTGCAAATACGTAAAGAACAAACTACAACGTAGGAGTATGCCTCTACCGAGCTCGGTAACAATGCGATGTCGCCGAGTCGAGCTAACAATAGAGACAATAGAAAAAGGTGAGCAAGGGTTCTATTGTGGTGTCGAAGAGCGTGTATTGTTTAATTAGCGGAGTGCCTAAGTGCTGAAGGAGGCTCCGGGCACTGTTGAGACCTAGTGCAATCGATCTAAATGGGAGGCTAAACGTACTAAAACATACCAAACTTTTTTTTTTTTTTTTTTAGGTTTCATAGCCCCGAAAAACCACCATAATCCCGAAAAACCATTGTTTGGTGGTGGGAAATCCATGTGGTAGAAACGGTGAATCTATACTACTACTAATCCAGTTGAAACTAACATCAATTAGAAGCTTCTACGGCAACGCTATCCAAAGATACCGCCATTTGAGCCTCATTTTCAGGGTTCTGTAGCCAAAATGGCTAAAACGGAACCCTTATAGTTTCGTCATGTCCGTCCGTCTGTCCGTTCGTCCGTCCGTATGTCACAGGTATTTTACCCGGAAACTAAAAGACGTGTCTTAATAAAATTTAGACATAAGGTGTATTTTGTATGCTGCTATTTAGTTCTGTTGGTTAATTGCAGAAAATAATATAATATAGGTAATATATGATGAAATTGGTTAATACCTACCTACTTAAATACTTATTGTACTTACTTTCTTAAAACTGAACTCTAGTAAAGAAAGTAAGTACAATAAGTACCCATTGTAAACATGTACATATTTCATTGTATTATTATGTGACCACGATGTATACCTATAATTTGGCAATAAATGGTGAGATTGATTGATTGATTGAAAAAAATCTTTTTAGGGCTTTTTACTGCTCCATACATGTAACTAAATAAAAAAAAAATTACCTTATATCATCAATGCACATCCATCGATATGTCTTTAAAAATAACAGAGGTTTCGTTGAATATTTAGTGACTAAGTGAATATTTTCAAAATTAATTGCTTCAAAAGTAAAAAAAATGGTGTGCCATTTTGAACCGTTAGTGCAAAAAATATGAATTGTGTGACAAGATGTGCATTTCACATACTTTCTAAGAAAATTGTTTTGAACATTATCAGTTCAGCCATTTTTGAATTATCTTCAAAAACCTTCTTCCATAGACATCAGATACGACCTTTTGGTATTAGTTTGGTTCTTATTCCATTGAAGGTGCGGAACCCTCTATTATGCGTGGTCCGACACGTACTTGGCCGGTTTTTAGGACTTCGCAGGGGAATGAAAACCTATAGAGCCTACTGAGAACCTAAATCCCATAGACCTAGAATCATGATTATCATGATATTATCATGAAATTTGTCAAGAAAAAAGGTATTACAACAGAAGTAAAATAAAAAGTCAGAAAATCGTTAACAATGTCATATTTCTATGACAATATTGCACCTATGATTTAATAGTCGTCTTCAAGATATTAAATGATTTCATAGCGCCCTCAAGATATATTTATTAAATAAATGCTAAATTGAGTTTGAATATGTCATATGATTATTTATCCAATGGTTTTCTTTACACCTTTTGGTGATCAAGGCCTCCGGTGCCCAGGGCTGAAATCCCACCAGCGTTTTCTGCATTCTCGCCAGACGCCCTAACCTCTATGCTACTCGGGACGCATAGGATCTTAGTTCAAATCATTTAAGCACTAAAACTAAACGGGAAATAATATTCCGCATATCAAAAAATACTGTTTTGCCCAGCGTAAAAATCTGAATGCACGTCAAAGAGATGTTTTGATGTGATGTTGGATTTTTTTGCTGTGCATCATTAGCGAAACCAGGGGTTTTCAAAGCACCTAGGGGGGCGCGACCACATTCTAAAGGGGGCGCAGCGCCTCGGAAAATTTGAACAGGGCTAGCTAGACCATTTACTTCTGTTTCCTTGCATCGAGGCGAGGGGGGCGTGGGAATTTCATTTTAGGCAGCAGGGGGGCGTGACTAAAAAAAGTTTGGGAACCCCTGAGCTAAACCATTAGCCAAACAGTAATAAATAAAACGATCGTATGGGTTATATAATCTTTCTTTTGTAGGATGCTTTCATTCTATATTCAATTATATTGAGCAGGTTGATGCTCATAACCGTCTTTCGGGCCTAAACAAAACGAAGTTTTACGTGATATACCCCATGATGTGCCCACAATGCCCTCGAAATGTACCATCTGCGAACAATAGGTGGCGTGACGGGCATATCGGTGTCATTGTTGGGCATTCTTTGGTGAACGCCTGAAAGTTTGAATTGTGTATACATATTGTGTGTAGGCCACGAAACTCATATAAATTTCAGCTAATACCTACTGGTATCTGAAGTTGTGAGCTAGATAGATGCTCATCCAAAAACTTTAGATTGCGTTTGTAACTTATAAACACAATTTTGTTATATTGTTTTTCTAAATCTACAAATGAACCTACATACATTAATGTCATTCATATACTTTTAAAAAACTGACCAAGTGCGAGTCAGTTCGTTACATGTAAATACAATATTCAATAATTAAAAAAACAGATAAAATGTTCACATCCGAGACACGTGGTTGTTTAGTATCTGCGAAAAAATCTAACTATCCGGACTAAGTCACCGCTGACCATTTTTGATTGTTTATCTATCTGTCAGAGTTCACTAGTGGAATACGTCAACGTAGTCGGGAAAAGCACATTTTGCTATGTTTATAGTGACGTGTTTATAATGTTACTGGCTGTCATTAAAATGACTCGAAATTAATATTCAATTTATTAAATTCAGTTATCCGCAAACACCCTCCCACCCTGATTTTCAAAGCTCAGTTCATCCTGCCGAAATTCCTCCGAACAGTTTCAACTTAACGTGTCAATTAGTGGATTGAATCTATCTTCGTATCTCATGCAATCAACGGAGCAGTCACTTAATATTATGAATTATGCTTTCGCGTGCTCGGGGTTTGACGTAACTTGAAACAGGATTGCTAATGAGTGTTTTTAAGGTTCCATAACCAAAATGGCAAAAACAGAATCCTTCCACTTCCGTCATTTTCCGTCTATCCATCCATGCGTTCCTAAGTCGTAATCGCACAAGACAATAGGATATACATGCAACCAAATGTATCTAATATTATTAGTCATCATTTATCACATATTTACGCACTATACATTTATATTGATAGGCTTGCACTATAATATTGATAGGGTCACAATGACATGTTAATTAATTCCATTGGGAAGTAGTACTATAAACACCGCGGCTTGGTTTTACTTTTATCATGTGTCTGAATTTTTTACATGTATATTTTGATGAAATTAATGTGTAACTATAACAGACCCTCCCTTAATTTTACTCGTAATCAGTACACGTGATATTTAAAACCGAGGTGAGTAAAACTTTAAAATTATCGTACTTATAATCTATGGGCATTTAATTCAATCAATTCCATTCAATTCATTTTTTCCTTTCTTTAATCAGCAAAAAGCTACATATATGCAAGTACGCTTTAATTAAATTATTCAGAAACAGATAAAAATACTTTCTTAATAATTGGATTTTCATGGAAAAACATCGTGACTTCGCCAACAAGTCCAATAATGATTTGCCTTGCAAACGTTTGGGACAAGGGAGTAAACAGTTCATTAGAACAAGCTTAGGTTGGCAGAAAGCGTTAAGACAATTCTTTGGGTACTGGTACTGATACTTATACGGAATTTATAAATGTTACAGAGTACTTATGTATAGATAAAGTGCATAATGTATTTCCATAGGGAAAACTCGGATCTCAATTGAAATACGACGGCACCATAAGTGTCAGTCAATAATTGTATGATGATTCAAATTTTCATATCCATTAATATATGGGACTCTATTATTTAGTGTCAAATGTTAAAGTGGTTGTACGAAGTTACTTGAGAGAGCACGATAAATACGAACTTTTTGATAAAATACGATGGAAAACTTTTATGCACTACCTACATCTGCATACATAGGTTGGAGAATGACTCAATGATGCCATTATGGCATTTGAGACTAATTGTTCCGTCAAATTGATACGCCCAGGGTTTCCGGCTTACAACGCCCTTAACTGTTGAACAGTTGCTTCAGCCCTTTTTACTGGTTGATTTTGTCAATTTCTAACTAGACTTAAGTAATGTTTTATTAGGGTTTAACTCATAAAATAGTAAGAATCATAAAATGAACAAGCGTCGATTCTGTTGCGTCCAGTCCTCTGGCACATACTGCGGAAATTGCTTTTAACAACTTTAATTGGACTTTCAAGAAAAAACTTTTCCAATCTGCCTTTGTCGGTAGATAGGCTTTAAAAGGCAAGAATAAACGTTTATTAAACACTCTTGTTTAACAAAAATACATTATTTGGACGTAGATACCGAGGGGAGGGCTATCTTTTATACGCTTTGAGTGAGTGTTATTTATATTATACAAGTATGTAATATAAAATAGCGCTGGGAGGCCTTGCGGTAAGACGTCAGACTTTCGATCCCAAAGTCGCGGGTTCAAGCCCCGGCACGTACCACTGAGTTTTTCGGAACTAATGTACGAAATATCATTTTATTTATTAGTCGCTTTTCGGTGAAGGAAAAAGGAAGGAAGGAAAAAAAAGGAAAAGGAAAACATCGTGACGAAACCGGATCTAATCCCAACAAGGCCTAGTTTCCCCTCTGGGTTGGAAGGTCTGATGGCAGTCGCTTTAAAGGCAAAGTGTCTTAGCCAAACCGAGGGCTGTCGCTCGAGGGTGAGCGGCAACGTCTGAGAAAGCCAAAGGCCGAGTACCGTGTAGGGCCCGGGTCAGCAGCAGTACCATGACAGGGACCGGACATATCTCAATGGTGAAGTGTCATATATAAGGCCCAAGGGTGAGCGGCAATGTCTGCGAAAGCCATAGGCCGAGGACCGAGTAGGCCCAAGCCCGGAGCTTCGTAGCGAGAATTTATTCAGCAGCAGCAGGCAGCATGACAAAATCCGGACAAAACTCAATAGCGAAGTGTCTTAGCAAATCTGAGGGCCGGAGGCCCGATGGTGAGCGGCAATATCTGCGAAAGCCATAGGCCGAGTACCGCGTAGGCCCAGACCCGGAGCGTCGCAGCGAAAATTTCTCCAGCAGTAGCAACATGATATAATCCGGACAAAACTCAATGGCGAAGAATCTTAGCTAATCTGAGGGCCGGAGGCCCGAAGGTGAGCGGCAATGTCTGCGAAAGCCATAGGCCGAGTACCGCTTAGACCCAGGTCCGGAGAGTCGCAGCGAGAATTGCTTCAGCAGCAGCAGCAGCAGCATGACAGGGACCGGACATATCTCAATGGTGAAGTGTCATAAGGCCCGAAGGTGAGCGGCAATGTCTGCGAAAGTCATAGGCCGAGTACCGAGTAGGCCCAAGCCCGGAACGTCGTAGCGAGAATTTATTCAGCAGCAGCAGGCAGCATGTCAGAATCCGGACAAAACTCAATGGCAAAGGGTCTTAGCTTAGCAAATCTGAGGGCCGGAGGCCCGATGGTGAGCGGCAATATCTGCGAAAGCAGCGTGACAGCTAAATAGCAGCTAGTAATGGCTAGATTCATGACTACCCTTTTTAGGGTTCCGTAGCCAGAATGGCAAAAACGGAACCCTTATAGTTTTGGTCATGTCCGTCTGTCCCTCCGTCCGTATCAGCCATTTTACTCGGAAACTGTAAAACGTATCTTAATTAAATTTAGACATAAGGTGTAGTTTGTATGCCGCTATTTAGTTATGTAGTGAAATTGCAGAAAAAAATATTTTCAGGGGGGCGTTCCATACATGTAACTAAATTAAAAAAAAAAAATGTTTACCAAATATCAACATGTTGCACATCAATTGATAGGTCTTTAAAAAAAACATTGAGGTTTTTAGGGTTCCGTAGTCAACTAGGAACCCTCATAGTTTCGCCATGTCTGCCCGTCCGTCCGTCCGTCCGCGGATAATCTCAGTGACCGTTAGCATTAGAAAGCTGAAATTTGGTACTAATATGTATATCAATCGCGCCGACAATGTGGTAAAATAAAAAGTGGAAAAAAATGTTTAATTAGGGTACCTCCCCTATACGTAAAGTGGGGAGTGATTTTTTTTTTCATTTCAACCCTAACATGTGATATATTGTTGGATAGGTATTTAAAAATGAATACGGGTTTACTAAAATCATTTTTGATAATGTAAATATTTTCGGAAATAATCGCTCTAGAAGAAAAAAACAATGTGTCCCCCCCCTCTAACTTTTGAACCACAAGTATGAAAAAAATCTCAAAAGTAGAACTTTATAAAAACTTTCTAGGAAAATTATTTTGAACTTGATAGGTTGAATAGTTTTTGAAAAATAATTGCAAAATAATTTCTGAATTAAGTTTATAATTTACCCGTATAAGCAGCTGTTTATTGTACCTGTAATTTCTACAAAATCACAATGAAATGACGTGCTTTCAAATAAAGTAAAAACAGTGAAAATCGGTTCACGAAGTAAAGAATTATCCCATAAAAATCATCTTCCATACTTTAAGCTCGCGCGCAATAGTTTACTTAATTTGCCGATAGATGTCGCTGTACGTGGAACGCTCATATCATATCCTACATCGCGGTGTTATTTTAACTCTTAAGTGGGAACACTTACTGTGACGGACGGAAAACTACGGAACCCTACACTGAGCGTGGCCCGACACGCTCTTGGCCGGTTTTTTTAAACATTTTGTGATTTAGTGAATAGTTTCAGAAATAATCGCTTCGAAAGTCGGAAAAATAGCGTCCCCTTTTGGCATTAGTCCGGTTCTAATTCCATTGAAGCTACGGAACCCTCCATTATGCGTGGTCCGACACGCACTTGGCTGGTTATTATCGCAATCAGCTGTTAAAGCGAGATAAAACATATTGATCTCACAAACGGTACAATTTTTGTTGTCGGGTAAATCGAAATGGTTAAATTTTAACTAGTTTTAACTATAAAACTTTCGTGAGAGTCTAACATATTAAAAATATTTATAACGGGTTGTGAGTAACCCGTTATAAATATTTTTAATAAATCTTAACTAGGTACCTGTTTTATTTGTTTTGACGTATTTTGTAAGTAGGTTTCAGTACCTTTTGTAGCTTCAGTAACTTTGCATCAAATTTACACTTCCCAACGTCAAGCAGATTAACAGCAGCAAGATTATAATAAATGATGAAACAATGGAATTCGAAAAGCAAACTGTTTTCTTAGGAGTCACTTTAGACTCGAAATTACAATGGCATCCACATATAGCCACCCTAGCTGGGAAACTTAGCTCTGCAGCCTATGCCGTGAGGCGAATCAGCCATCTAACAAACAGTGAAACTGCCAGGCTGGTATACTTCAGTTATTTTCACAGTGTTATGTCGTATGGAATTCTGTTGTGGGGTAAAGCGGCTGACATTGGGACCATATTTGTGCTACAAAAACGAGCTGTACGTGGCATTTATAAAATGCGCGGTCGAGCATCCGTAAGAGGAAAATTTGAAGAGGCAAATATTCTTACCGTAGCATCTCAATACGTACTTGAAAACATTATGTATGTGCGGAAAAACATCCAACTCAACAGTGATATCCATAACTATAACACTAGAAATAAAGATAAGATTGCTGAGCCTGGCCACCGCCTCGGTAAGGTTCGTACGTCTTTTGCTGGGAACTGTACACGTTTTTATAACAAAGTCCCCGCTGATGTAGTGAATTTGCCACTAAATAAATTCAAGTCTTATGTTAAGCGCTATTTGTTGAGGAGAGAGTACTATACTTTAAAGGAATTCATTGAGGATAACGATGCCTTTAAGCCTGTAGCTTGATATAGTTAGTACAATACAAATTTAGAAATTATTAGGTACATTACTCTATGAAGCAGCTTTACTAGTGTCCAGTATTACCTGTTTTTCGTTTTTATTTTTTTTGTTTTTATTTAGTATTTGGACACTTAGAGACGTTATACATCTCTAAGTCTTGCATTCGCAAATATTGATATGTATAGATATATATTTAATGATCCTGACGCTTAGAGACATGTACATCTCTATGTCACTTTTATATTGTAATTTAGTTCACGCATGTAAAATACGAGCACAGAATATTGTTTCTCACCAGACTAAACATGGCTAGTTTTTATTAATTAATAAAGCCCGCCAGCTTGAACATGTCATGCTCGCTTAAAAGGCTCTGCTTATGGTGGCGTCGTTGATCGGGTCGCCACTTTCCCGAAGAAAGGTTGAGGGAGGCGATGGCTGAGATATGCGTCATACTCGTGAACGGGTGCTGTTTGTGGAGACAGGTCTGTTTAGGCAAACTGGGGCAACACATTTACGTAACTTTTTATTGATCATATTTAATTGGCTTTAGACACAACATTCGGTGCTTGATTATCCATATTTTTTATTATTATATAGAATATATAGATCAAGACACTTGGAGACCTTATACATCTCTAAGGATAATTTAGAAATAGTATGTTTATTGTATACTAGAATCACTTACTTTTTTTTATTTAAATTCAAAATTATTTTGTTTCTAACTGTTGATGATGGATTATTATAATTTGGAAATTTATTTAGAAGACACAGTTCAGGTAAGAAAGTATATCAAACTTGTATGTAATTCATTTTCAATAGTCAGATTTGGACTCATTTTTTTCTTTGGTATTTTTCTTAAACTATAACCTATTTTTGGTTAATGTAACCTTGGTTTGATATGTTTTCTGTTAGAACAACGCACTTATATGTATTGTTTAGTTTTGATGTACTGTTGTTTTGAAAAAAATAAGTCCCGCCGAGTTTCTTGCCGGACATAATTCTTCTCGGGTCAGAGGTGTAGGGTTAAAACCGGTGTAGTTTGATTTTTTTTTTCTCACTTTTACTTTGACGTGTAAAAGTGCCCTTGTGGCCTACTTACTGAATAAATGTTTGAGTTTGAGTTTAAAGTACCTCCAGGTATTAAAGGATCACAATATAATGTCCGGATACATACAATTTCCAAAACGAAGTA
Source organism: Pammene aurita (assembly GCA_947086415.1). Classification (NCBI taxonomy): domain Eukaryota; kingdom Metazoa; phylum Arthropoda; class Insecta; order Lepidoptera; family Tortricidae; genus Pammene; species Pammene aurita. The sequence goes on from OX352290.1 coordinate 25,418,952, forward strand.
ACACGTTTTAAAAATATTTAACCCGCATTCCTTAAATTGGGAAAGCATTTAAAAATCCATGGTTTAAACCTCGGCGGAACGCAATAGACCGAGTCGCTTAATTTAATCTAAAGACGTCCTTAAATAATGTTTGTATACAGTATACAGGGTATATGTACCCTGTATACTGTATACAAACATGTGTGCTTTTTACTTCTGTATATGTACAGCGCATATGTACCAAATATCAACATGCGACACATTAATCGATAGGTCTTTCAAAATAACATTGAGGTTTCTTTGACTATTTTGTGATTAAGTGAATATTTTCTGAAATAATCGCTTCGAAAGTCAGAAAAGTTGTGTCCCCCCCTTGTAACTTTTGAACCGTAAGTTCAAAAAATATGAAAAAATTTGAAGAGATGCGCCTTATCATATACTTTCTACGAAAATTATTTTGAACATTATCGGTTCAGCCATTTTTGAGTTATCTCCAAAAAACTTCTTCCATAGGCATCAGATACGACCTTTTGGTATTAGTTTGGTTCTTATTCCATTGAAGGTACGGAACCCTCCTATGCGTGGTCCGACACGCACTTGGCCGGTTTTTTTTATGAAAATTATGTTTTTAATAAGCAAAATAAAAACTACCCTATATGTTGCTCCGGGGTATAAACTGTTACTACATAAAATTTCGTAAAATTCTGTGCAGTAGTTTTTACGTAGTGCGCGGATAAATTCACAGACAGACAGGCAAGAATTCCAAAAATCACTGAAATTCATTCAGTGAAGTCAAAGTTTTTCTAGAATATCTTCAATGTACGTTTATTTCTCCTTACGCGTTTATTATACATTATCATCATCTCGCGACATTTTTCTGTAGAAATTCGTCGTGAGAACGATAGAGTATTAAAAATACATTGCTTTTCTCAAACAGTTCAGTTTATATAAATGTTATTTATTTAAACTTTATTTCACAATAATACAAAGTACAAAGGGCGGACTTAATGCCAGAGGGCATTCTCTACCAGTCAACCATCAGGCCAAACAGATAAAAACAAAAGTGCGGGGAACGGGTAGCAAACAGAAAACTAAAATCCGAAATTACATTTCGTATAATAACTAAATATAAATTTACATTACTACATATAATATAAACTATATAACCTGTTACTAATGTACTATGAGCCATAGTTAAGAGACTTTTCTGTAAGATGCTTGCGCAACTTGCGCTTGAATGAGAATTTAGTCTGAGCTTGCCGAATATCCAAAGGGAGACTATTCCAAAGACGAACTGCCTGTTTCACGAAAGAATTGGACATAGAACCGGGACGATGGTAGGGGACTGTGAGTAACAATTTACGGGAGGTGCGAAGCTCACGGCCTGGCTGTGCCATAACAAACTGAAATTTAGAACGCAAGTACTCAGGCGCTGCAGGTTGTGTTGAATGTTGTGTTTAATGTAATGTTATGTGAATTGAAACTACAAATCCAGGTTTCTCAGTAGCTTAACTCGAGGCAAAGTCATCATATCGAAATATTTGATTACAAAATAATTTTAAACAAAAAAGAACCGACTTCACTGCTGTAAAAAATAATATAGTGCTGTAAAAATACTATAAATACTAAAATCAAATCACTATAGGCGTGCCTCCAGGATCCCATCATCAGATCCTGACCTGGTTACAATGGGACCAACTGTGAGGTATACTCTTTCAAACAAAAAAATTATTTTCCAAATCGGTCTTCGAATGATCGGTGAACATACATTAAAAAAAAGTTAAAACAAAGATCCCGACGAATTGATAACCTCCTCCTTCGAAATCATGAAGTCGGTTGATAAAGACACACTGTTAGCGAATTTGATTAGATTAGATGCCTAAGATTAATATTCTTTAATGTACCACACAATGAAATTATTGAATGAGAATGATTAAATATAGTATGGGTCTTAAGTGCACAACCTCAAATTTTGATGCACAAGTATTAAAATTGGCACAGTTGTTTCTTGTCCCCAGACAAGCTGATTAAGATCGGTACCCCAAGGTACCCCCCCTTCTGGCGCCGGGGAGGGGGGGTTAAAATACCACTCCACCCGGCTTCATTCAAAAAATTCTAACTGTTCACGTTTAGCTAATAGGTCAAGTTTGGTATCAATTTCGGATATAACGACCATGTAGAATTTGTTTCTGGTATTAAAAAATGCAATTTACTCAGTAATATTTAAAAAAACATACGAAAATCGAAAATCTCAACAAAATTTTTCATATTCCAGTCATCATATATATTAATTTGCTAGTTATGTTCATACACAAAAAATACAATATTAAAGCATATTTTATGTAGATTCAAAAAAATATAACATTTGAGAACCTTTACTAACAGTAAATGGCATTAAAAAAAAATTGCGTCGCGCGTCGTGAAATTATTTTTACCGCCGTCGGCATCCGCGGTCAAAATATCCAAATAACGCACTGTGGATAGGTAGCATGCAAACTTGTTATTTATTGAAATCGATTATTTATATAACAAAGATAAAAACCGTACCTGAAGGAAAGTGGCATTCCGTCAGAAAAGGGACTTTTAGTATAGGATTTGAGTGCGCAACCTTTTTTCCTTGTGCTAAAATAAGACAATTTATGTATAATAAGAATAAAAAACCGTTACTTATTTAAGTTTAAGAAATGTGGACTTCCGTTAAAAAGGTAACGTAGAAAGATTGGTGCCTATATTTGTATAATAGTATTGCTTAGCGTCAGTCATTATATATTTTCCGCGTATTCTCAAGAAACGCATTCTTCTTCTTGGTCGCATCCATCATGACAAATGATCATGTTTGGTGGGTTTTGTTCGGGCACGATTGGCACGAACACACTCTCGCCTTTGATTTCGGTCCATTGCTTTCCTTACCACATCGTAGGACTTCTGAGAGGGTTCCTCACCTTTGAGTTGGTCAGTCCATCGTGCTGGTGAACGGCGCCGTGACCTTTTGCCTTCAGTATTGCCAACAACGATTAATCTTTCCAAACTTTCGTCCTCGCTTCTCATTATATGGCCAAAGTAACTTCGGAAGCGTCGTTCACAGATTGTGGACAGTCACACTTTAACAATAAACGCAAAATAAAGCATAAAAATAATGAGAGAGTTAACTACAATTTAATTATTTAATTATACATTTTGTGTTTCATCAATTTCATCAAAGTGCCCTCCACAAAGACATACGAGTAGCTGGGTACATTTATTTAAATGTATACTACGCGTAGTAAATGCTGATATAGGGCTGTTTCTATTGGTGGTATATTCTCCAGCTGACGATGTTTTTTCGTATAAAAGTATTTCCGGCATTAGGCCACTTTACATGGCATTTCTTGACCTGCAAAATGCTTTCGATTGCATCCCTCGTCAGATGATCTGGTGGGCACTAAAGGTGAAGAACGTGCCACAAGTCTATATTGACACTATCCGGGATATGTACCGTAATTCGGTTTTTCTAGTGAGGACCGCTGTTGGCGACACTAAACCCTTCCCGATCACAGTTGACGTGCACCAAGGCTCGGCCCTTAGTCCTTTTCAGTTTAGTGTTGTGCTTGATGCTGTTACGGCGGAAATCCAGGACCCGCCGCCGTGGCTGCTCATGTATGCAGATGACATTGCACTGACGGACGAGGATAAACAGGAACTAGAGCGAAAGGTGAACCTATGGAAGGGATCGCTAGAGAACGGTGGTCTAAAGCTAAATGTCTCTAAGACCGAATACACGGCCTGCGGAAGTACTCATCCCGTTCCTATCAAAATAGGGAACGAACTTGCCGTGAAAACGGACAAGTTTAAGTACCTGGGATCCGTACTGCATGAGTCCGGGTCCATTGACCACGACATCCGAGCCCGAATCAGCGCAGCTTGGTCTAAATAGCGAGAGGTCACAGGAGTCATCTGCAATTGCAGAATTCCGCTAAGACTGAAGGGGCTAGTGTACAAGTGCATCATCCGACCGGTCTTAATATACGGAAGCGAGACGTGGCCGGTTCGTGGAAGGCATATTCATGAGCTTTGCGTTACAGAAATGAAGATGCTGCGGTGGATGTGCGACGTTACACGTGCTGAATGCATTCGTAATGAGTACATACGCGGCAGCCTCGCAGTTCGTGACGTAGCAGAGAAGCTCCAAGAATGTCGCCTTTGTTGGTTCGGTCACACCTCTCGCAGGCCACCAGACTACATAGGGATCATATGCCTTGATCTAGCCCTGAACAGCCCGCGACGCGGTCGCGGAAGACCAAAGAAGCGCTGGCTGAATGTCGTGGAGGCCGACATGAGTGAAAACGGGCTCGTAAAAGAAGATGCCCAGGACCGTGCAAAGTGGAGGAAAGCGAGCAAGAAAGTGGACCCTGGCAATAGCCGGGATAACGCTAGGTAGAAGAAGAAGAAGAAGTACTTCCGGCATTCATTTAGTATTGAGCAGAGACTCGGCCTGCAATAATATGAGGAAAATTAAAAACGTTTAAATTTCAACTACATGTTGAAACCTGAACTCTTCAATAGGTCGCTTACTTCAACTATAGGAATTGGGTGAAATTAAATTGAAATTTTGAAAATCTTTTCCATATGTGTAGTTTTATTTGGCGGTGCGCTTTTTTGTGCTTTTCAGTCACGAGCGATTTTTTATTTGAGTTTCGTGGACTGTAGGTTGGTTCAGCGGATGTAGCCTTACATCAATATAACACTCAACAGTAATGAAAGGAAAATAGCGGGAAAATGGGAGATTCACACTCACTTACTTGAAAAATGTCCGTTTTGGGAATGCCGGCACGTGTGTACTGCGATCACCGCTGACGAGCTGACTTTTTCACCAAGGCCTTGGACTTTTCTAGTTCACTTCGACAAACACTCAAACACACACAGTTTTTATATAGATTGTTCGATTAACACATGATTAAATTGATTTTTATTGATTAATGGCTAGAGCGATTTCGGCGCGGATCGCTGCGAGGCCATATTGGAAGAACAGTATCTGCTAGATGTCGCTCGTAGTACGAGTGCGAGCGAAAAAACGATATACACGAGTGTGAATATGTAGGAGCGGGATAGGTATAAGGAGGATTTTTTAAGAGCGTTCAAATATTAATTATTTGCTAAAACGAAACTCAACAACCCCCCGGGCTTGAAGGATTCCCTTCAAAGGAAAAAAAAGGACAACTTAATATATTAAGAAATAGAAAAAAAAATTAAATACTAAGTACTTTATGCTTGACTTACCTATAGACTAAGTATTAATGATAAGAGTTAGTACTAATGAAGTTAGCATAAATGAAACCCTACTGCGTAGGCAGTGGGCATAACCGCACTACAGGTCGTTCTAATTTGACTCCCCGCGTTTGCACCTCCGCAACTCGTATGACTCCGTCTCGACCAGGAAAAAGGCGCGTTATAACGCCAATAGGCCATTGCAAGGGCGGTGTATTATTAGCGTTGATAAGCACAACAGTTCCAACGGCTAACGGCTTAGCTGGAGTATTCCATTTTTCCCTGCTCTGCAAGTTGTGAAGGTATTCCGTTCGGAAACGTTTCCAAAAAGATTGGACAATTGAATCTAACAACGAATACCGGGTTAAAAGGTCCGTTCGTTCCTGACTCAAATCGGCTGCGGGTAAGTGCTGCAAGGGTGCAGTACATATGAAGTGAGCGGGAGTTAGCGCAGTAGGTTCCGATGGATCGGAACTCAAAACGTAGAGAGGTCTACTGTTAAGCTGACTCTCGATCTGAATTGTCACGGTTAATAGTTCCTGAAAAGTCAAAATTTGTTTGCCTATGACGCGGTGAAGATGCGTTTTAAAGCATTTTATATTACTTTCCCATGCGCCTCCGAAGTGAGGTGCGTTAGGAGGGTTTAAACGCCACGTTATACGATGCTTTAAGAGCTCCTCGTGAAACGTTTTATAATAATCTTCGGTGCGAAGAAATGAGTAAAGTTCTTTAAGGTAAGCTTTAGAGCCTACAAAGTTTGTGCCATGATCACTATATAGCACCTGGCACGGTCCACGGCGGGAAATAAATCTTTTGAAGGCATCTAAGAATGCCTCAGAACTGAGCGACGTAACGAGTTCAGTATGAACTGCCTTCGTCACCATACAAATGAAGAGACACAGCCATGACTTTTGGCTTTGTGCCCCACGCCTTCTGACCATCGTAATGTAAAAAGGACCGGCATAATCGACCCCCGTATGCGTGAATGCTTTACTTTCGTTAACGCGACACTCTGGCAGGTCTGCCATAGAAGGAAACGTATTGGTCGGATTAACTTTGAAACAAGCGTTACATTTGTGAAAGCGCTGTCTCACAATTCGTCGTGCTGACAAAATCCAATATTTCTGTCTCAAAATAGAAAGCAGAAGTTGCGGACCGGCGTGCAAGTTTTCGCGATGGCAAAAATCAATTAAAAGCTCAATAAGGTGCCCTTTCTTGGGCAACAGTGCGGGATGTTTACTAGAATAATCTAGCGAAGAGTTGCCTAGACGTCCACCCACTCGTAGAACGTCATCAGCGATAAAAGGAAATAATTTGCGAAGTGCGGGTGAGCATACCTTGCCATTTTTAATATTACGTAAATCGCTAGCAAATGAAGTTTGTTGAATGACCTTCACAACGAACAATTCTGCCGCGTCCAGGTCAGAGGCAGTGATTTCGCTACCTCGTGGTAATTTTTTGAGGAACCTTAAAACATGGACCACTGATTTGAGAAACCGGTGCCATGAAGATAACCTTTCACCTAACTCCAGAAGCCAGTGACTGTTGTTGCTTTCATTAGTAGCAACAAAAGAGACAACTTTTTCCTCAGAAAGTGCCTTAGCTGTGGGCGAAAACTTAGTTATAGGCCATTCGTTAACTGGTAAAGATGCCCAGGACGGACCGTTAAACCAGAGACTATGGTCCTTTAAGCGGGAAGGAAGAAGCCCGCGAGACAAACAATCTGCAGGGTTCTCAGATCCAGACACATGATAGAAATGCTCCGGTGCGTAATTTGTCTGACATTGAGCGATGCGGTTGGCCACATAGGTAGCGAACCTATGCGGTGATGAGTGCACCCAGCATAAAGCGACCTCTGAGTCTGAAAATGCGTAGACACTATCAATGCTGTGGCGTTCTGATAATGTGTCATGGACGACACGAAGCAACCTTGACATTAAAACAACTGCACAAAGTTCCAAACGCGCAACAGTCACCGTCTTCACCGGCGCTACTTTCTACTTGGAGCAAATTAAGCGAACGACGGGATGCTGATTGTCCGTAACGACGTGTGCGTAAATGACACAGCCGTACGCTTTTTCACTTGCGTCAGCAAAAGCAATAAGTGTTACCTTTGAGGTTTTTTCAATGCCTAGATGTCGAGAAAATTTTATATCCGAAATAAGAGGCAGTTCGCTGACAAACTGGTGCCATAAACTTGAAATGTGCTGAGGTGGCAATTCATCCCAGCCCTGTTTCAACAGCCACAACTCCTTTATGAGGAGTTTCGAATAAAGGATAGCGGGCCCTACTAGGCCAAGAACGTCATACAAGCGGGCGGTGGCAGAAAGAATGGCTCTTTTCGTGCCTGTGAGCGGAGGAGGTGAGACAGTGAAAACGAATTCATCTGACCCAGGAAGCCATTGAAGGCCAAGTATCTTAAGAGAGCCGCTGTCATCGAAAGAGACTGATTCAGACTGGCGATGGGTTGCGGGAATGTGTTCCACAACTCATGAGAGTTGCTAGTCCATTTAACTAGATCAAACCCACCAGCCTTGAATAGACTAATTAACTGGGTCGCTGTCGCAACTGCTTCCTCGTGGGAAGAAGCAGAGGAAGCTAGATCGTCCATGTAAACGTCTCTTTCAAGGACATCGGCTGCGAGCGGGTACCTATCACGTTCGTCGCTAGCGAGCTGACGAAGTGTGCGCAATGCAAGGAATGGAGAAGATCGAAGACCGAAAGCGACACGGTTAAAACAGAACGTTTGTAGCGGTTCTTCGGGCGAAAAGCGATATAATATCCTTTGAAAGGAGCGGTGCGGAGGATGTACTTCGATACATAAGTACATTTGCCGAACATCGGCGAAAAAAGCAATGCGGAATATGCGGACGTTCAGAAGAATTGAAAAATATCGGCCTGCAAATTGCAACCAGTATGTAGAAGGTCATTCAAGGACAGACCGCTGTCCGTCTTACAACTTCCATCTAGAACCAAACGCACTTTAGTAGTGGTTTTGTCGTTGCGAATTACAGGGTGATGCGGAAGATGGAAACCTGGGCTGAGGAGTTCCTCAGAAGGAACCAGAGAAATAATTCCCTTATCCAAATAATCGAGAATAATCTCGTTATAACTTTTATGAAGTTGCGGGTTGCGAGAAAACTTGTTTTCGAGCATTAAGAATCTCTTTTTTGCGGTTAGAAAAGAATTGCCTAAAGCGTTAGGACTTTCTTTGAAAGGAAGATCCACAGCGTAAGAACCATTATCGTTACGCGTGGTAGTTGCGGTGAATATTTCTTCACATGCCTGATCGTCAGGGCTTAAAAACTTTTTATTTGGAACTTCTTCTTGAGTCCAAAACTTTTCCAGACTTTGGTTAAGCGGTTCGTGCGTGAACGCACAGAAGGCACGCGTCTCGGATTGCGGTGAGGACGGCCAATCGCTGTCTCCCATAATGATATAACCTAGAGTAGTCTCTATGGCTGTCGGTAAGCCAGCGTTACGTATTTAGTGATCCAGTAAAATTTCGCAAAAGAAATTGACACCTAAGAGCATGTCAATAGGTCCAGGTTCGTTAAAGTTATCGTCTGCCAGAGGCAAATTTTCAAACAATTTTACGACCGATAAATCGAATGGCTCCTCTGGTAATTCTGACGCAATCTTTTCCATTACGAGCGGTTTTGCCGAGTAGACATGAGGATTGTCAAACCTAGAGCTAAACATTACCGTTGCAAGACCTAATATTTTTTCTGAAATATTTCCGATGCCTTTAACCGTCGAATAACGATTTTTATTTGAAATTGGCAAAGATAAGCGTTTGCAACAGTCAAGAGTAATGTAATCCTTTTGCGATCCAGGATCAATAAAAACTCGCAAATATTCGCCAGAAGCATTATTTGCTTTTATAAGTTTAACCTTTGCCGTAGCTAAAAAGGTTAAACAGTCAGCGTCATCAGAATCGGCTGACTCGCTGCCACACGGCGCGGATGCCACATGGCTTAAAGTGGATCTAGGTTGCGAACGATTATCGACCATATTTCCTTGAGCGCTCGGTTGCGTATCGTTTGTCGATTTATTATCATCTGCGCAAGCGGGTGGCGAAGGCGGCACTAAACTGGAAGAACAGTTTTGTGGCGGCGATTGTTTATTTACTTACGAATTGAAATGAAGCAATGTGTGATGCCTAGATGCACACACACTGCAGGTTCGTTGAGAACTACAAGCGGACATTTTATGTTTGTAACTAAGACAATTATTACAAACTGAATTCGATTTTACGAATTTATACCTTTCATGCGGTGTCATTTTTGCAAAAACGGAAGACTGATACAAATATTCATGTTTATCGGTTTTACACAATTGACAAATTGGTGTCTGGGCGGGTCGCGTACTGACAAAAGATTTGGTTTGAATGTTTTTTGGAGTAGGCAAACTTTTATCATGACTAGTAGATTTAGACGCGGGAAAATTTTGTTTTGACATCGAGTGAGGTACGACCTTGGTCTGCTCTTTGATAAACTCAACAAGGTTAGCATAAGATGGGCACTTTTCTTTGCATTAAAACATTTCGAACAATTTAACAGATTCCGAATCCAATCTTTGTAATGCGAGATGTAAAAAGAGGAAATCTGCCAAGTCTTTCAACTTGAGCGCCTTCAACGCCCTTACAGATGCTTCGAATTTGCATAGAAAAGCATCCAAATTTGCTTCCGACCCGGTCGGTATAGTTTTAAAATTTAATAACTGATTAGCGTAACCAGCCGCTAGCGCGCGTTTATCCTCATATTTATCAATAAGAGATTGCCATATGATGAGATAGTTCTCACCTGTGGCGGGCAGTCCGGCACACACGGACTTCGCCTTGTCAGTCAATTTACCTACCTACTAAAAACTGCACGCGTTCGCTGTCAGATAGACGCGGGTTGTTATGGTTATGAATAACATTTTTGAATTGTTCATAAAATAAAGGCCAATTCTGAATCTCACCGTTAAATGGTAACAGTTCAATAGCGGGCAACTTATGTTTCACGGCATAAGATTGACTTTTTTGTACCTCATTCATATTTTCTTTTATGTCAGCATGCACGCGTTTTATTTGACAATAAATCTCATCAAAAGAGATCAAAGGTTGATAATTAACCATGGCATTAGGTTTTTGTTGGATTAATCGCGAGTTATAAGTGTCTAAAACACGTTCAAAATCAGACCGCAACTGGTCTAAACCTGTGACATTATTTAAAAACATATTGCGTTGTATGTCATCTTGTTGCGCCTTAAGTGATAAGGTATAAATATTTTGTAAACGCGTAAAATACGCATTGCGTTTACCTTCGAGAATGACAAGTTCACCGGGCCCGCTGGCTGCATCTTTGTTTTCATCTCCGTGCATGGTCACAACTTGTTACTAAGCGGCAATTTACAACAAATATACCTACAGTAATTAATAAAAACAGCTTACAGAAAGCGGCGGTAACTATTCAATACGGCACTAAATTAAACCTTAGTACAACTGAAATACAAGCCAGTTGAAATTTTAATATTATTTCTCGTAAATTAAAGAAACAAGCAACGAAATTGTTGAATTTACGTATTATAAACGACAAATACTCGATATGCAATTTAAAGTAATGAAAGTGCGTAAAATTATAAGATATTATGCGGTTTGCGGAAGAAGGTCGTAACTACATACCATGTAAGCGGCGCTTACGACCTTTCATATGTGCAAGAAGAAGGCCGTAACTGCATACGATATAAACGACGCTTACGACCTTTGACTGTGAACTTTCAATCGAACAATCTAAAGAACCTTAAAATTTCGGGTAGGTACAATATAACTATGCGGAATACTTGTGTTTGAGCGAAGACTAATGAAATCTCATATTAGGTACTGCGTTTAGAATTGGTAAAACTAGGTAATTATACTTATAATGCCGATTTGCGGAAGCGAAAAAACGAAAAATCAAATCAGTTACCTGCGGTGCGGGTGCGATGTAAATGAAAAATAAGATGATAACTAATTTGATGAATCAAGCATAAAGTATGTACTTAGTATGTAGCCCAGATTTATTTCGAAGTGAATAATAAGGAGTGTGATATTACTGTTATTTGATTTATTAAGTAGCAACTATAGTATATTATTAGATTGCAAAAGAGACTAAATAAATAATCCGTGGTCGGAGGACCAAAACATATGGGTGAAATTAAATTGAAATTTTGAAAATCTTTTCCATATGTGTAGTTTTATTTGGCGGTGCGCTTTTTTGTGCTTTTCAGTCACGAGCGATTTTTTATTTGAGTTTCGTGGACTGTAGGTTGGTTCAGCGGATGTAGCCTTACATCAATATAACACTCAACAGTAATGAAAGGAAAATAGCGGGAAAATGGGAGATTCACACTCACTTAGGGTCAGGGAGGGTACAGTCGCTCGGTGGGAACAGTGGCTCGAATGTGCTGTGCGGGAAATGGAAAGAGCTTTATGTCTGTCCTCTAGATCAATCGGAAGCGTTCCGTACCCTATCATGTACGAACTAGTTAGTGAGCCGCTTCGGCGCCATGCCAATGTATTATGGTGCGTTTTTGTGTTGAATGCTATCAAAATTACATTTCCAGGTAAGTTTCACTCCTCTTTTTTCTTAACTCGAACGAGATTTTTAATTACTTATATTTTTATCGAAGAGTGTGTCTAATCTACTTAGTATTGGCTGATAATTCAAGGCCCTCGATGTTTCTATTTGTTTTTAGTTCTATCTAAAATACAAAATGGCGCGAAAGTCAACAGTCGTTCGTTTCAGAAAAGTACACGGTGGCTCGCGAACCACTGTGCACCTTACAGAGTTGGGCTAAAATTTACTTGAATATGAATAAGAATAAAAGTTCTTTTATTATTCAAAATTATTCTTGCACTCTTTTTTTAATAAAATTAAAGTGAATAAATCATGCGACATTTATTAGGTAAGTACCTATTTTAAATGAAGAATGAATCAGGAACGATTATTCCGGAATTAGGCTTACCTATTCTAATTACCGTTTTATTCAACAAAAATGTTTTTTGTTATAAAGTTTATTTAGGTTCGATTCTTATGTAGCCATTGTGTACTGTTAGAACCACTGTGTACAGTCAAGTGCAAAAATACGTATCGAAAAAATCGTTTCATAAATATGATACTACGCACTTATTACAACGGAATAAGATACTATGGGACATATTTTTGAGTAACATGAGTACACCCATATTTATACACTTGACTGTACAGGGCGTAGTACAGTGACTGGAGCCACTGTGTACTGTTAGAAGCACTGTGTACTAGGGGGTCCTAGTCACTGTGTACAGCAACGGGTACACAGTGGCTCGATTCCCAATTTCTAAAAAAGAATGGATATATCTTTTTTGGTGAAAGTAACAGCAAATATATATGCTACATATGAAAGTTTAATAATGCACTGTGCTCTGTGCTTGCAACAATTAGTTCAGGGATTTATATTTTTCATGCTCCAGCCTCTTGAAAAAATCCTAGCGACTGTTCCCTCCCTGACCCTACTTGAAAAATGTCCGTTTTGGGAATGCCGGCACGTGTGTACTGCGATCACCGCTGACGAGCTGACTTTTTCACCAAGGCCTTGGACTTTTCTAGTTTACTTCGACAAACACTCAAACACACACAGTTTTTATATAGATTGTTCGATTAACACATGATTAAATTGATTTTTATTGATTAATGGCTAGAGCGATTTCGGCGCGGATCGCTGCGAGGCCATATTGGAAGAACAGTATCTGCTAGATGTCGCTCGTAGTACGAGTGCGAGCGAAAAAACGATATACACGAGTGTGAATATGTAGGAGCGGGATAGGTATAAGGAGGATTTTTAAGAGCGTTCAAATATTAATTATTTGCTAAAACGAAACTCAACAGGAATTGTAGGTTCATATTGGCACAGGGAAAAACTACAATTTTATCGCATGCCACTCTATATTAGGTAAGAGTATTTTGTTATAACAGCCATACATTATTTTATAGTTTTTTCTCAAACATGCTCGGAAATGTTCCTGTTACGTTAGTAATTAGAGACCAGTAGGGACTCTATTCCAAGGCAGGTTCAGCGCGACGTACGTAAAGGATTTTCATACAACATTAAATCACTCAGCCAGTAGGTAACTGAAGCTTTAAACAAGTAATTTTATTTCCTTACATGTTTGAGAAAAGCACTATACATGCTTCGACCGTAATCAGCTTACCTGGCTTCGTATTGTAGCCGTCCTCGTCTTCGACTCGGACGGCTACTAAATACTCAGCCAGGAAAGCCTACTTACTGGTCTCTGCAGTAATGTACTAATACATTCCGCAAACTAAACTCTATTTTGTTTCTGAGAGGCCCTGACAAAGCGTCAGTCTTGCCCGTGTTCCATGCCTTCACTGGATGCGACACAGTATCCTTATTTAATGGAAGAGTTAAGAAAAGTACCTTTGAAGCTCGGAACGCCTTTAACCCGGCCACACAAGTATTTAAACTACTTCAAGATGGAGCAATAGCAGAAGCCAATAGCATTCTCCAAAAATATGTGATGATTTTGTATGACAGGTAAGCGACTTATTGAAGATATATAATGACTGACGCTAAGCAATACTATTATACAAATATAAGCACCAATCTTTCTACGTTACCTTTTTAACAGAAGTCCACATTTCTTAAATTTAAATAAGGAACGGTTTTTTATTCTTATTACAAATTGGCTTATTTTAACACAAGGAAAAGAGGTTGCGCACTCAAATCCTATATTAAAAGTCCTTTTTCTGACGGAATGCTACATTCCTTCAGGTACGGTTTTTATCTTTGTTATATATATAATCGATTTCAATAAATAACAAGTTTACATGGTACCTATCTACTGTGCGTTATTTGGATATTTTGACTACGGATGCCGACGGCGGTAAAAATAATGTCACGACGCACGACGCAATTTTTAGGGGTAGCGTTCTAGTCAACTAGGAACCCTTATAGTTTCGCCATGTCTGCCCGTCCGTCCGTCCGTCCGTCCGCGGATAATCTCAGTGACCGTTAACACTAGAAAGCTGAAATTTGGTACTAATATGTATATCAATCACGCCGACAAAGTGGTAAAATAAAAAGTGGAAAAAAATGTTTTATTGGGGTACCTGCCCTATACGTAAAGTGGGGAGTGATTTTTTTTTTCATTTCAACCCTAACGTGTGATATATTGTTGGATAGGTATTTAAAAATGAATAGGGGTTTACTCAAATCATTTTTTGATAATGTAAATATTTTCGGAAATAATCGCTCCAGAAGTAAAAAAAAATGTGCCCCCCCCCCCTCTAACTTTTGAACCATAAGTTTTAAAAATATGAAAAAAAATTCAAAAGTAGTACTTTATAAAAACTTTCTAGGAAAATTATTTTGAACTTGATAGGTTTAATAGTTTTTGAAAAAATTTACAAAATAATTTCTTAACTAAGTTTGTAATTTAACCGTATAAGCAGGTGTTTACTGTACTTGTAATTTCTACAAAATCACAATGAAATGACGTGCTTTCAAATAAAGTAAAAACGGTGAAAATCGGTTCACGCAATAAAGAATGATCCCATAAAAATCATCTTCCATACTTTAAGCTCGCGCGCAATAGTTTACTTAATTTGTCGATAGATGTCGCTGTAGGTGGAACGCTCATATCATATCCTACATGGCGGTGTTATTTTAACTCTTAAGTGGGGACACTTTCTGTGACGGACGGAAAACTACGGAACCCTACACTGAGCGTGGCCCGACACGCTCTTGGCCGGTTTTTTTTAATGCCATTTGCTGTTAGTAATGGTTATTAAATATTATATTTTCTTTAATCTACATGAAATAAGCTTTAATATTGTATTTTTAGTGTATGAAAAAAACTAGCAAATTAATATTACCTAATGATGAATGGAATATAAAAATTTTAGTTAAGATTTTCGATTTTCATATATTTTTTTTAAATATTACTGAGTAGATTGCATTTTTTAATACCAGAAACGAATTCTACATGGTCGTTTTATCCGAAATTGATACCAAACTTGACCTATTAGCTAAACGTGAACAGTTAGAATTTTTTGAATGAAGCCGGGTGGAGTGGTATTTTAACCCCCCCGCCCCGGCGCCAGAAGGGGGACCTTGGGGTACCGATCTGAATCAGCTTGTGAAGGGACAAGAAACAACTGTGCCAAATTTTATACTTGTGCATCAAAATTTGAGGTTCGACGTTTTTATGTCGCTAAAAACCCCTACTAATACAATGAATTGTTTGTGGGCAACGGAGCAGGTGTTGACCAACGAGACGGCGGATTCCGAAGTTTTGTTTTTGTGAAGGCTTGTTTTTCCTTCGTCTGCTATTCTCGAGCGCCAAGTAATAATTTAGTTACAGCATATATAATATTGAAGTAAACTAATTCAGTAATTCTTTACCGACAACGTTCCTTAGTACTTATTTGATAAGTGTCAATAATATTATAACTTACTACTAAACTATGATATTAAAAATAAACTAGAACACTTTGATACTCCATTTGAGTTGATACTAATGGTATTGCTGTATTTTGTTCGTCTTAGGTGATGCTTATTGAGATTGTAGTTACTGGCAATGTTACCCGTTACCCGAGGAGACAAGCTTAAAAAGTAAAACCCAATTTATATATACTTATTAAATGAAATATCTATCGTTGAACACAATCACTTGTATGAATTGTGTAAATTATTTATTTATCAATATATATATACATTCAAACTGACACTAATAATATAGTTTTATTGCTGTCATCGTGATATACAATAATTTTAAACAAAAAAGAACCGACTTCACTTAGCATCCACCTTTCCAACAGCAAATGCTCGAGCTGCTGTGAAAAATACTCAAATCACTATAGGTGTAATTATTTTTACATGTTTTTAAAGTGGGGCATTCCACTCATACAATAGTATGTTATTCAATCAAATACAAACATTGAAAACATTGAAAAAATAATCAACCCAGCAGGACTTGAACCTTGTATCGATACAATCAATTAGGGCGATCGAGCTCCGGTAAGGCGTATCGATAAAAGGTTCAAGTCCTGCTGGGTTGATTATTTTTCCAATGTTTTCAATGTTTCTATTTGATTGAATAACACACTATAGGTGTGTCTATAATAGTTGAAGAGTTCCCTCGATTTCTCCAGGATCCCATCATCAGATCATGACCTGGTTACAATGGGACCAACTGTGAAGTATTCTTTCAAACAAAAAATAATTTTCCAAATCGGAACATACAAAAAATAGCAAAAACAAAGATTCCGACGAATTGATAACCTCCTCCTTCGAAATCTTGAAGTCGGTTGGAAATATAAAAAAGTGATATGATATTAAGGTAAGTACGGTCTCGTTAGTGTGTTAATATGTGTGTTAAGATAAACAAACCCTGAATCGATCTAAATGTTAAAAATTAAAGAAAAGATATGCAAGCTTTTCATACTGAGGGTGAGGGTAAGGTTAACCTTAAGCTTTTAATATTAGGTAGGTATCTTAGCAGGCAAAAATGTAACGCTACAAAAAATTCTTTACGAAGCGAAATAAAATTAGAATTTGCACCAGACCATGGAATTTGAAATGAACGGAGTAGCTATTTTAGGTTTATAAAGTGACATTGCTTGATGGTATTATTTTCACAACTGAGGATACAAAGGGAAAAAAATAGACTATTATATTTTTGAGTACAGTTAATAAATACGTTGTGTGAAAATGTAAATAGGTACGTTAATAAATATTGCTTAGTTCTGAAAGGTTACTTTATCATTACCTTTACATTATTAGTACCTAAATAATGTAACACTTTTCATTTAAATTCTTTAGGTTAAAGAACTTAGACATATGTAGCAATAATATTATATGTATATGTGTTAAATGGCCTCCTAGCCTAGTCGGTAGTGACCCCGCTTATGAAACAGGAGGTCCCGGGTTCGAATCCTAGTCGGCATTTATTTGTATGTTTATCACGGATATTTTATTATGCTTCTTTCCAAATAGATTATGTTAAAAGCCAATTGCTTCTTCGTTTTTATAAAGTGATATTTAAATAGTGAAACACGTGGAAATAAAACCACACATTGTAAGTGTATGTGATTTGAATCTTGAAGCAAATCAAATTATTTTTGTTAGATATTTTTTGATTTGCAATTTTTTTTTTTTTTTTAAGTAGTTACACTACTATATATAAATTGAAAATAGATGTCATATACTTCAGAAAAAGTGACCAAACCCTCCGGTGTCCGAGGCCAGATTCACATCTGGCCTCGGACACCGGAGGGTTTGGTCACTTTTTCTGAAGTATATGACATCTATTTTCAATGTATGTGATTTATTAACAAGCGCAGAGTGTAGCTACAACCTATATATAATGATTTAATGATCCTAATGATCTTTGTTATTCCTTTATAACACATACTTAAATATTTTTACTACGGAGAAAAAGTTCAATGCCTTGGGTACTTGAATGTCGCTTATAAGGACGACCGACAATGAAGTACCCTAGTCATCCAACTTTGAGCGTTATTTTATTCAAGGTTGCGTTAGAATTTTCGACTGTTAATTATTATTTTAAGTATCTGAAGGCTAATTTGTAACAAAACCAAATTTCATTAATTTCGATTTGCGTAATACAACTCGCAATACCTCGGAAAACATAACATAACCGACAATGAGGTACCTTTTGCTTGAAAACGCAACATATTAATGTTATATTTTTGTTGCCAGCTAAATACCTTCTGGGCATTAATAATACCGATAGCTTTATAGTACCTACTAACAGATGTAATTGAATGCTTCACTGAAATAAATCTTGGTCCTTTATCTATGGTTATATAAGTCATAAAATAACATGCTTAAACGTCAGCTATATTTCATACATTTCGTCGCTCATGGTCTCAGACATTTCACATGCGGTCTTAGGGATTCGCGGATTCCAGTTTAAATAAATTTGCATATCAGACGGAACACGGAACGCAGGCAGTTTCGTGACGACGCGTACGCCAAATTACAGCAAGATACACGCGACATTTTATACTCACATTGAGGGTTAATTTGATATTAAACTGGAAAACGTACGACCAAATATGCATAAATTGCATAACTTCCCTAGTATTCATTACTTAACGTGAATAACTCAATGGAGATATTTTATTAATATCATATTAAAAAAAACACTTTTCTATAAGAAAAAATTGTATAAGTAACATGTGATAAACATTGTTATTGTATGAATTATCTTTTTATAAATTTTTTTATTATTATTCAAGTATAAATATTCTTCTAGCTAAAGAAATATCTGTATTGAGCAGAAACTATTAATTTTTTATAACAAATATAATAATTATAAATATTATTTGAAACGGGTTATTTACCATGTAGGTATATTAGCGTTTTTGAGCACCCGATATTAAAAAACCGGCCAAGAGCGTGTCGGGCCACGCTCAGTGTAGGGTTCCGTAGTTTTCCGTCCGTCACAGTAAGTGTCCCCATTTAAGAGTTTTTGAAAGCACGTCATTTCATTGTGATTTTGTAGAAATTACAGGTACAATAAACACTTGCTTATACGGTTAAAACAAACTTAGTTCAGAAATTATTTAGTAATTTTTTTCAAAAACTATTCAACCTATCAAGTTCAAAATAATTTTCCTAGAAAGTTTTTATAAAGTTCTACTTTTGAAATTTTTTTCATATTTTAAAACTTATGGTTCAAAAGTTAGAGGCGGGGGACACATTTTTTTTAACTTCTGGAGCGATTATTTCCGAAAATATTTACATTATCAAAAAATGATTTTAGTAAACCCCTATTCATTTTTAAATACCTATCCAACAATATATCACTCGTTAGGGTTGAAATGAAAAAAAAAATCACTCCCCACTTTACGTATAGGGGAGGTACCCTATTAAAACATTTTTTTTTTCACTTTTTATTTTACCACTTTATCGGAGTGATTAATATACATATTAGTACCAAATTTCAGCTTTCTAGTGCTAACGGTCACTGAGATTAACCGCGGACGGACGGATGGACGGGCAGACATGGCGAAACTATAAGGGTTCCTAGTTGACTACGGAACCCTAACAAAAACGCTAATATATATGGTAAATACCCGGTTTCAAATAATATTTATAATGTGAATGACCATGTGAGCTTGAAATCATAAAAATATAATATACTAAAGTATTGCATTTCCTTAAACATACAGCTACAAAGAGCTTAACACGTTTCATTAAGATATAAATATTACTTTCCGAAAGGCAACTTAATTAGTTTTGCCGACCAATTACCCGTATCAAAGTATAGGTACCTTTTGTTAAAGTAGCAATTATGTACGAGTAGGTCGTACATTTACTGGATTTGCATACTAACAATCAAGGCAACGGTCGCTGACAGTTAGGGTGTGCCTAGAACTGCCTGATGTGTGTCTGACACTCCGAACTAAACTCACTTTTCAACACTGTGCCTTACCGTGTCTGTTTCCGCAACAGAAGTCGCACTGCATTGCACAAGTCCGTTTATACGTTTTATAAATGGAAAACAGTGTGAAGCTGGCCAGTTGCCAGTATTTCGCCAGAGGCCCCTGGCATATTGATTCTGTTTGCTGTCATGAATCTTAGTAAGTGCATGGCGGAAGGCTACTTACTTCCCGATGCGTTGGCTTTGAAGATTTCAGTGGAAGACATTTTGGTTTTCAGTGTCAATAAATTCAGCGGCTTTATAGAAACTTTGAAGTTTGATTACCAAATGTCTTTTGGTATGTGATTTTAATAATGAGGATGTAGGCTTTCACATAATGACCTCATGTCATTAAACTTCTATTTTTTCAAGGAACTTTTAATACTTAATTTTTGTCATTAAATAGAAATAACAAAAAATTTAATAGTACGTTATTACTGAATGGCGCAATTTATGGCCTTTATATTAAAAGTTCGTTACTAGAATTGTTCTGTCAATTTTTAATTTATTTATAGATACGATACGATACTTATAGGGTTTGCATAAGCGGTGTTTTTTATATGGCCTATCCCGAAATCCGCAAAAATACCGGCATAAAAGTCCCTAAGTCTGGGTACTAGTCCGGTAAGTACCTAGACACTTACAATGGAACCAAATTGCGGCGTTATCTGATAAATACTTAAATAGGTCCATAGAAAAAAATCCATAACTCAGCAACAAATATCCTCCTTACTAATTTATTTAAAAAAGCATAGATGAAGTAATACTAATTTACACATTCAATAGGTTTATTTAGTCAATGAATACTTGGCGCACTTGCAAGATCGTAGGATGCAAGAAGCGTGACTATTGAGGTACTAGGTAAGCGACTAGTAAAATATTACCGTAAACTAACCTACTCCATTGATTTAAAAACTGTTTAGTATAAGGTATACAGCTAGCTCAAATCGATACGCACAGGTTTTCTTACCAACACTGGCAACAAGCCAAATGCAGTTGCATTTGTACCAAACTTCGTGCCTCGACACGGCTTATATAAAGCTCTGTTAACTAATTACTTCAGTCGTTTCGCTAAAAGGCCAATTTAAGTGTTTCACTGCAGCGGATTAGTCGTTTGACTAATTTTCTCTTGATTAGGTCTCTTTAGTTTCGTTTGTAATTAATCCTTTGAAAATAATTACAAGTAGTAATTACTAATTACGAACGACATCGTTAAAACATGGCATGTTTCTGAAGCACCTTGTTATGTCGATGATGTAAGTCTAGAAGGCCTATTAGAAGAACATAATTTATTTTTCATTACATTTTATCATGTTGAGTGCCAAGCTCCCTAAATCCTACTCAAAATGAACCTACCTAATTTCATAATATTTGACTTATTCAGATCATCTTTGTTTATTATGAACTAGTTATCAAATTCATGTCAAATACGTATTGTTCATCGTGAATATATCGTGTAAGTAAGTCAACCATTTTAGTGAGATTGGTTGTTAGAGTACAAATTTGTTAAAATTGATGTAATTTTGATGACAAAAGAAAATCAATTGATAACAAATACCTAAAAGTAAAAAGTTGGAATACGCTCATAGTAGAGGATATACTATTAAAATTAGGTCAAGGATTGAGAAGGGTTATTATAAGGAAAGTTAATGTTTAAAACCAAACATCAACTTACCTTTACCGGTGTATCAAAAAGGGTAACGTCATTAAAGTGCGAAGCGCGTAACAAAATAAAGCTTATAGCCAGTTTATTAGTTTTGTTATAATTCGTTCTGTTTTATTTTAACTCCGAGTAATTTTATATATTCTACGTCAAAATAATACTTACCTATTTTAACCAAACATTCAGTAGCGGCACTCAGTTTATTTAGACGTTAGATTAGCACTAATAGTCGTCTAAGGTCGTATTATATGAATGACAAATCAAGTTGAGACTTTTAAGCCCAAGTAGGCCGCTTGCGCAGGCTGAGTTTATAAGTTATACATATAAAATATAAGTAGAATAACAATCGGTTAATGAAAACCACAGTTTTGATATAATAAAATTTTATTTTAACATTTTAATTTAGATGAGTCTTAAAATACACAGACAAACATTTGTTTTGTTTTTACTTACAAGAGACATTTCAACGGGTGCCGCGGTGATATCAGTAGGTTACCTAAAGTTTATGACGCATGTTTGTCACGAATTCAAACGACGCTGGTTCGATTTAAATCCTGGCTACTGGAGGAAGTTCACTTTTTTTCTGGTTATAGTTTACAAAGATAGTGTTTTGAATTTGTTTTAAACAATTGGGTTTTATCTGCTTAGAACCTGATTCATTGCGTATTTATATGATTTAGAAAAACAAAAAACTTACAGTTCATCATCGTCATCTACCGTCACATTTAATAACTTTCTTTGGAACTCTTTATTAAAGTAGTCAGAAATAATGTTCCAGACATTTATGGAGTACCAAACGACTACGCTAAGAGAAAAAACAACACGAAATATTAAACCAAGCATTATTAATTATTAAAAATAAGAAAAAATACTATAATTTATCGAAATTTATAAAGATATTTCTTTCCAAATTCCAAAATTAATTTCAGTTTTTGCAAGATTTTTAGTCAAAACTTACACCTAGTAAAAATCTCAGGAAGGTAAATTTATACGTAAGATAATAAGAATGTATTTTAAGCATATATTTGTTCAAATTTTCATTATTTATATTATTTTTATTAAGTATCGTATCTACTGATTGATTTTATTATAAACAACCGTTGATAATATTGCAGTTACTCAATAAAACTCGTTGTATTCGTATATCATATCCGATATCAAAGAGAATATTGTTTTTAAGTGTGGATAAGCTATCGTCGTAAGCATCACTATACTATTTGCTAATACAAACAGCTTCATATTATCCATGCCATCCTCTGACCTAAAAGAAAAAATTAGATAAAGTACAAAAAAAACATCATAGTTACACAGTTCAAAAAATTTACCACATTTTTTTTTACATACGGTACCCGTACCTAAAAGACGTGTACTTTTCAAGCAGCCAGTCCGGTATTTGTTACGAGGCTACCCCTAACTTGTGGGAAAATTGGTACCATGTATTAACAAAAAAAGTCCATTTGACCATAATATATAATATTTGTGTAATGAAGACCTAAAATATTTTTTTATAACTGTTAACTCAATTTTATGCACCTAAGCCAACCTCCAAAGCCTTGATCTTCATCATCTAAGGAGCCTGTCTTCCCAACAGATGCTTCGGATTTCTCCACTTCTTTGTTTTCCACAACTTTAGCAGATTTCTTTATCGTGCGTGATTTTGGTTGTTTGTTCTTCGTCATAATCCTGTAAATAATCAAATAGTATTTTATGTAATCGTAACATAATAAAGAGGTTTTCAGTCGAGTATAATTAATATAATTAATTAATATAATTAATAGTCTTTCCTCCCGTTCTTGGCCTGTTACGGATTAGTGTTCTTATCAGTTAACTTTATTGTAGCAAAACCGCAAGCGCACGCGCCACTACAAAAAAAAGGATTTGGGCTCATGTTAGCGTTTATAGAATATCTACCATATGGACTACGCAATAAGATTCAATATGAACTAATACAAAAAAGCTGTATATTCTTAACAGTTGCGCCCAGCGTAGGCGACTTAAACGCTCTGCATCCAGCATATCTTAACACCGAGATCCGAAACAAATATGCGTAATCGGAGACCGCGCTTGCACTGGTATTCCGAGCACCCGACTAGGCAGCGCTTAGGAGGCAAGTGGAATTATTCCTCACGGGCAGGTAAAACAGGGACGGACGGACGGAGACGTAAAATTGTGTGCACACCACGGGCAGTAAAAAAGAAAGACCTCTATCGCATATTTACAACCCTCGCCTGCGGCTCGGGTCACAAATACCTGCGATTCCGGGCTTTCTTTTTTTTACAATTCTTAGTAAGTAATGTACTATTCCCGGTGGATTGTGCCGGCGGTCGGGGAGGGGGACGTTGTCCTCCTCCAAAACCGTGTTATAATATTGTATGAAAATCCATTTCAGAATATACGATGGTGCTAAAATTTTAGACCATAAAAGCTCAATCGAAAAGTATGCGCTTATAGTTTGGTCTACAAATTCTCAATTCAAGCATTATAGTCGACGATTAGAAAAACAGTTTTAAAATACAGGACTAAAATTTATAGTTAAAACATATATCTACTTGATGTACAATTTATTCGCAGCTTGAAACTGTAGTGGCACTTTATATATTAATAAATATGTCTTTGACCTTTAATAAAGCAGTAAGTGTTTAACGAATCATATTACTAGTCGATATTGTAAGCTAATTTAGGCAAAGCCCTCTGGGAGAGTATTATCACGATTCATTTTTATTATTACTAGGTACGAGTGCTACATCAAATTATGCAAATCGATTTAGAAATCACTACTTAAGCAGTTAACTAAATTAATTTGAGGCAGTTTATTTCATTTTAAAAGTAGTTTATTTTATACTAGATTTTTCTCTCAAACAAATAAAAATCCAAGACTGCTTTTTACGACTGTAGAAACAGTTTAACTTAGAGACTATTCAATGCATTACGCAAGTTTATAGTCTTAATATATGATAATTGATAGCTTATTTAATATAACCTATAAACTGGTTGTATTTCTTACACACAGAAACAAACGTATTTTATTCGAAATATAAGTCAAACTTGGTATTAGTAGAGCAAGGAAAAATATACATGTATAAAAAACAGTACTTAGGCCGTTTAGGGACTTTACCAGACCGAAATCCTTAATTAAATTGTCAAATTACTAGCTCTTTGATATACCTACACACTAAAATTTTATATCGTTGTTAAACGACGTCCATCCAACCCTGATGATATCAAAATTATATTGTGTGCGAGGTGAGCTAAATTTAGTCTTATCCAGATCTAAAACCACTAAAACACCGCCTTGACTAAGTAGTTTAAAGATTATAATACCTACACGTACCTATTAAAATATGATACCTAATATAATGTTATGTGATATTTTGCTTAGAAGTTATTCGAAAAAAATAGTACAGTACATCAAGATATTCGAAAATATTGTTGAAATTTGTTGCAATTTATTTTCAACGCCTCGTATTTTCTATTAAAATCACCTACCTGAATCTTCATATATTACAGAAATAAATATATGGGTATACTCAAAATTTTATATAAATTCGATTTTCTTTCCTTAACAATTTTCTGGTTTATCACTGGGTTTTACTGAGTCCTTGGGGCTCCGTTTCGCGGTGGCGGGCGCCGCAACGCTGACATAGTGGAAGGACCCTATGTTTTTAAAATCCAAGGTCCTACCTTTGATTGTGCGTGGCTGTGAGTTACCAGTCAGTATATAATAAACATGACTGTGTTAAGTTTTTAGCAGTGTAGTTTACATAACTAGGCTCTAGAATATTTAGCTTTTTGTAATTTAAGAATCAAGTACAGATCCAGTTTAAAATTATAATTTTCAACACACCTGCTCGTAACGAGGTTCTTTTTCCACCGCTTTTATGCTCATAATCCTAGATATTAAACACGCGTGCATTTCACAATAATTATCGAACTAGTGCAATAATTTAATAATCCGATCAAGTGACGTTTGTACTCTAGTACCAAGTTGTATGTACGCAGACGACGCGTTGTAATTTAGTCGGGTATTACCTTTACTTTTTTTTAACTTTTTAGGAGTTTGCATTCTAAAAAAGTAAAATAAGTAAATATATTTAAAATATACACATTTACGATATAATACAAATTATACAATCCTGATTGTGAAAATAAAAACATTTCAACTTTTTATATTACACGTAATACACAATAAATTATGTTTTAAACACGAATTGTCTGTTTTAATATTGGCTGTTTGGCATAATACGTCCGCGCCATTGCCTCAAGCTACATGCACTACCAAAAAAGAAAATTGCGCGCCATTTATAAGTTAACCTCAAATCATTGTTTATTTGTTAGATTTTTTAGGTTGTGTTAAATTAATTTTAACAAATTTTTTTTAAGTGAATAAGAAGACAACTTTAGCGTTTATTTTAACCTCTGGATATATTTCAAAATTATGATACATACTAGTAAAATGTTATCATAAAAATCTAGTGAGCAATACGCAAGAAAAAAATACTATAATTTATTGCACAATAAATGTGAAGTCTTTAATTTTATGAAATGATTTGAAAAAGAGTTCCAGATAATCAATAACATCACAAAAAGGTTAGTTAAATTTAATGATCTTAGGTTCGTAAGTACCTCTACCCTGTAAGCATTCTGACAATTAATGTCAAAAGTTAAAGTTTTGTCAATTAATGTCAGTTTATCAAAAGTTATTATTTACACTATTCTGTTATTTCCTCGCAAGTGTGTTGAAAAACGTCGTATGAAACGTGTGTGCTTGCTAATTAGATAGCTCAACTTTCTTAGCGCACTCACGTGCGCTCGTGCGCACAATATCGCTTCGTATGTAATGATCAACTTAGCACACTTGTATCATAATGAACTATTAGTATGCGATAATAAGATAAACAATAGACTCAGTGAGAGTAGTGAGCAGAAGTTACATACGCTTTATCATAATTTATAACCTATATCATATATCATATTTTATATTTTAGTTATTTAGGACCCAGTGTGTTGATGATGAGGGACCCTCTTGTTCCTTTAGCCGTCAACACAGTGAACCCTCCTTTTGTAAAGGGCCGACAGATTATCAGACCATAGATATATATGCTTTAGGTACAAGACTATAATCCCAGTAGAAACTGTACGTAGGCGGAACCCCAGGAACACAGACTGGTCAGCTTTTAGGAGCGACCTGAAGGCGGATCTAAGGGATCCAAAAAGTAAGCTGAACTCTATTATTGACATAGAATTCGAAGCGGACAAAATCGTCCAAGCTGTGTTAACGGCATGGACCAGCAACTGCCCGGAAAAGAAAAACCTGACTAAGAGGATACCGTGGTGGAATCCAGAGATCGTAAAACTCAGGAAAGAAACACGGGCCATCTTTAACGATGCTAAAAGAACTAACAACTTTGAGCATTATGCACGCAAACTCACGGAATTTAACAAAGCCGTGAGAAAAGCAAAAAGGAAAGCATGGAGGAACCACTGCAATCAGATAGAGTCTTTACCGGAAGGCATGAGATTAACAAAAGCGCTAGCCTCGACAAAGTCAGTACCGCTCACCTCAATCAGAAGGAGTGACGGATTGATGACAGAAACGGGGTTAGAAACTCTCAAAGTAATGTGTGAGACACACTTCCCAGGCTAATACACCAGGGCGAACCAGACGAAAGTACAATTAGTGTTGTAGAACAGTCAACGAGAACTACTAGACACATTGGGACACGTCAAAGAAGGTAGTAGATCACAACAAGCTAAAATGGGCACTCTCGACATTTCAGCCATAGGGCTGAAACCCTGGGCCCAGATGGAATCTACCCCATCCTACTACATTAAGGCGCCAATGTACTTATACCACACTTGAGTAGACTGTACAGGGCGTGCATAGCCTTCGGACACGTACCGCGTGTTTGGAGGATGGTAAAAGTAACGTACCTATCTAAACCGGGCAAGGCAGATTACACAGAGGCCAAATCATATCGGCCAATAAGTCGTTCATCATTCTTCCTCAAGGCGTTGGAAAAACTGGTGGATAGACACATAAGAGATGGTCCGCTCAAAAGACATCCTCTGCACCAGATGCAATGTGCTTATCAGGCCGGCAAATCAACTGAGACAGCACTGCACCTGGTGACGACCAGAGCAGAACAGGCAATAGAAAACAAAAAACTATGCCTTGCTGCTTTTCTAGATGTAGAGGGAGCGTTTGACCGCACCACCTACCAAGCAATTAGTGTTGCAGCATTAAAACACGGCATAGAACCGACCATATGTAAATGGATAGGCAACATGCAAAATAGCCGACTTATTAAGTCCTCTCTTGTGGGTGACGAAATTATTTCAACGGCCACAAAAGGTCGCCCTCAGGGAGGGGTTCTCTCACCAACTCTTTGGAGTTTGGTAGTCAACTCACTTTTGGAGGAACTGAATAAAGGCCCAACTTATACGGTAGGGTATGCAGATGATTTAGTGATACTTGTTAACTGGAGATTCCCCAGCACGGTATCAGAAATCATGAACGGAGTACTGAGGCTTGTAGAGCAGTGGTGCAATAACCTCAATCAAACCAGGCAAAACAGTGGTAATACCATTTAATAGGAAAAATACCCTGAATGGTATGAAGCACCTAAGGCTCTACGGAAGGGTACTAGAAATATCCAATGACGTAAAGTATCTAGGTCTGACACTGGACAAAGAACTAAATTGGAAAAAGCATGCCGACCTCACCATAACTAAGGCTATGAGAGTGTTTGGCATGTGCAGGTCAGCATATGGCAAAACCTGGGGCTTAACCCCGAAGGTACTGAGGTGGATCTATACCATGATGGTAAGACCTATCATACTGTACGGGAGCCTGGTCTGGTGGCCAAGGACACTAAAGAGCACATGCAGAGAAGCCCTAATGAAAATACAAAGAATGGCATGCATGGCTATCACCGGCGCATTCGAAACGACGCCAACGGCGGCGCTAGATGTATTACTTGATCTACCGCCGTTACACTTAGTGCTACAGTCTGAAGCGCGCAAATCGTTACACAGATTGGCTGTTGTAGGCCTCTGGGACGACAGCAAGCCGAAGACCAAACACACAAGGATGGAATCTGACAATTTCATGGATAGGCTAACAAGCATGGGCTGTGACAAGATGCAACCCAAGTTTGTTTTCCAAAAGAATTTTAAAGTAAAAATTCCCACAAGGGCCGATTGGGCCGAGGGTCTTGAACCACCGATCTCTGATGGTGAAGACAGCATATGGTACACAGACGGTTCCAAAATAGGATCGAGTACGGGAGCTGGCATTTATGCAAATGACTACAGTAGTAGTATAAGCATGGGCAATTATGCAACAGTATTCCAAGCGGAGACGTATTATTGCCTGTGCACAAGAGAATATAGATAGACAGACCCGAGGAAAGAATATCTATATACTCAGCGACAGTCAGGCAGCGCTTAGAGCACTTATAGCGCCCAAAGTGGAGTCCAGACAGATATTCAATGGTATCCAAGTCCTCAACAGGCTTGGAAGGCAAAACAAAGTGCAACTGATGTGGATCCCAGGGCACGAGGGCTTTATCGGCAACGAAAATGCTGATGAGCTTGCTAGAAGGGGCTCTATGAATAACTTCTTAGGCCCGGAACCATTTATGGGGCTCTCAAAAGGAACCATAACAACGGCCATAAAGGGCCACACCAAACACAAACACCAACAAGACTGGGGTAGTTTGACAGGTCTAAGGCAGTTGACTCAAGCTGGAGCAAAAAGCTTTGGAAACTTAGTAGAAAAAGGCTCCAAATCATAACAGGAGTTTTTACAGGCCATTACGCCGTGAAAGGAGTACTGGCTAAAATGGGACTGTCAGACAATACTGATTGTAGAATGTGTGGCGAAGAGGAAGAAACCATGAAACACTTAATGTGTGAATGTCACGCTCTTACCAGACCAAGAATGAGTGACTTTGGAATCGGCTATCCAGATCTAGAGGACCTCAAAGCACTGCCCTTGAGCTCCATCACCCAACACATGGAGATGGTTGAAAAAGCTCTTGAGTAAGTGTACTAGGGGGCAATTACACAAAAGATCCCTTTGGGTCGAAGTGTATCCATATGGGCCCCCGAGCCAAATAAGATAAGATAAGAAAGGGTCGACAACGCGCATGTGACACCTCTGGAGTTGCAGGTGTCCATAGGCTACGGTAACTGCTTACCATCAGGTCCGCCGTATGCTTGTTTGCTCCCGTCGTGGTATAAATTTATTATTGGACGATTTCTAAAAAACACACTTAACACATTGCTATACCCTACCGCAGAGGAGTGATTTGGGGTACATTTGGGAGCCTGGCTAAGTGTGTACTGTGAAATATTTGTTATCTTATAAGTTATATTGGTTTTAATGACATGTTTAAGATGTACTAAACTAGTTAATTTATTGTTAGTTTTAGGCTTAAGTTTAGTGTTAATTTAACTGTTTTGTAATTGCTATGTTTGATATTTTCACTTCAAAATAAAATAAGTAAATTCGATATACCTATATTTCTATGAACACGGTAAATAAAACTTCCATATATGGCAGAGCCCTGATCTCTCACGTATTATGAAACAGAAAAGCCAAAATTAATCAAAACTGGCCAATTAGAACAAACGAAACAACCACGAACACCTGCCGCCTGATCAAATATTATCCGATGTAATATTACCTTGTGGAAACAAGTCGCACGCACGGTTCACACTGACTAACACACCTAACGAACCGCATTCAGGGGAGTGTGGAGACCACCAGATGGGCTAGTAGGGATATGCCGGTGAGAGTAATAACAATTTTTACTTATATTTATTTAACTGATATGAGTAAATGGAATACGCGCTGGGTAAATGTCATTTGCAAAATAACATCTATAAGTTTTGTGTAATATTTACCACCCATGGCGTGTCAGCTAACTTAACTTAGTGGTAACTATCGGCATTCAAAATAGATTGTAACTTTTTTTGGCTAAATAAAATAAAAAAAGTTGGCACTTATTGTTTGTTAATAATTAAAAAATAAAATTATGGAACATGTTCGAAAAATAAAATTGTGAAAAATATATTCAAATACTCTGGTAAAATATTTCTCGATATCATGTTAACCAAATAGTAATAGTAAAGATTTATTTCCACATCAATTACAATTTTGTCTTAAAGCTAGAGACTGCTTCCTAAATAACTCATTCTTTCTACTTGTACAAAGTCACAATTTTACGAAAATAAATCACAACATGTTCAGGTATAGGTAATTGTTTGTTGAAGTACTCTTCATTACCCTTCAATAAAATGTGAAGGTAAGATGATCTGATGATTACCTTTACATTTACCTTTTCACCTCACCTCGCTCACCTTCACCTTTCACCTTCTTTTTCCTTCATTCACCTTTTATATTCTTCTTGGTGTGATCACCAGTACAATCAGAAAGTATGAATCGCAGTTCAAAAATAGAATTTATTTAGGCATATCCATACAAAACATAACAGTTTGTCAAGGAAACCTCTCAAATGCTGATCGATACTTACGCTAGTTGTGAAGTATTCTTTGGAGTGGAAGTTTTAATCATATAGCGTTCTTTGCGCGGTATTAGTACCTATATTTTGTAGATAGGTCTTGTATGGCATAAGTACATTTAATGCCAAACTTATGTAAACTGTCCAGTTACATGCAAAATTAGATGTTGACCCACTACTAAGTATGTGTGCCTAGTACTAGGGCAAAGTAGATTCTTCCAGGCAAGTTAGGTTTTTCTTCTTCGTTTCCTTATGGCAGAGAGTCGCGATCACATGAAGTGGTAACATTACTTTGATAATCAAAGGACAAGGCGTTTGGTTAGGTTGGGTTCAAAAAAATCTGGTTTCACTTTTAAAGTGTTAATTATCAAAAATATTTTTGAAAACAACGGGAATATCTTACACAAATTGACCTAATCCTACTTATATATTTTCTTTTAGAAATCGAGTAGGTACAGGGGAACTATACGTTTTGGCGTTTGATCCATACTGAACGCAACACCATGTATTTTTAACATGAACGTTCCGAACACGTTAGTCTCAAAATTGAATCCTCAAGTTTGAACGTAAAAATTGTACTCCTTTTTAGTTATATAAATTTAATACACTACCGACGCTAGCGAAAAGTTATTGTTTGATGATCAGTATTTTTAGTAGTAATCGTCAATTTATAAAGCCTGTGCCTGGTAGTTACGTCAAGTATTTTGCATTAACTAAAAATTTCCAAGTGCAAAGTCGGCTGCAATAATTGTGAAGTCACATTTCTAGTGCAAATCTGGCTCAAAACCACGATTTTGCTTAGTGAATATAAATCATTCCTCGTATAGAAATGGAATGCAAGACCATAATCATAGCAATCAACATAAGAATGAATCTTGAATATGCAGATTCACTTTGGCAAAATAATAGAAATGCGCACACACCTTTAATTTAAATACAGCTTTGCCAGTCTTATTTACATATCAGACTATGGATTTGAAGGTAAAGGTTTCCGTCACTGGCAAATTTTATACAGCCATAATTTCGGGGATCATTTAAGGCGTATATCATAATATAATCAGTTTTAAGAATTAACACCTCAAAATAATTCTGACGTATATTTAAAAATAAGAAATAACATGAGTATGTACTTAGGTACATAAATACTTCTTAAACAGAAAACTCATACACACTATTAATGTTTTCTTATTTGATTATGTTTTAAAATCTTTTATATTTATTTTATTTTATTTTATTCATGTAACTGAAACTTGGACAGTACTAGTGGTTGCACACAGTACGTAATTAATTACCCATATATATATAGGTACCTACGAACAACATATGCTTTTATGAAGTTATTAGTATCCTGCAAGCTAGCCCACAACAGTCTAATCTATACGGAGTCAAACAGAGCGTGTCTCCTGACATGGCCCTAATTGTGTTCTGTCTACACCGACCAAAGACAAAACAA
Source organism: Pammene aurita (assembly GCA_947086415.1). Taxonomy (NCBI): domain Eukaryota; kingdom Metazoa; phylum Arthropoda; class Insecta; order Lepidoptera; family Tortricidae; genus Pammene; species Pammene aurita. The sequence continues at coordinate 25,451,291 of OX352290.1, forward strand.
AACACTTTAGTAGGTATGGTAAGGGATATTAATACTTAAATGACTTGATAAATTTTATGACTATTATATGTAAGAATTCAAGATTATAATAGTTTGTGGTATGTCAGTATTTTGTTTTATAGAAATTTGTTGTTATGTGGCGAAGTGATGTAAGTTCTGGAATTCCTTCCACATAAATACAAGTAGGGAACATAAACTTAAGCAAATATGCTCTATAAAGATTAAAAAAATCTATATAGGGCATTTTTACGATATTTTATCAATATTATAAAAGAACGGGGCCGTATTCCAACTTTAAAACACGTTTAAATACGATCCAACTTCAATACAACTCCGATACATTAACTATGCTACGCTACGCAATACAACTAACTGCGCCTAAATGTCTAAATCAGAAATATAAGAATTTGCTTGAAAATTATTCCGATGCAACCCCTATACAACTTCAATATTGGTTGATTATTTGTTGTGTTGGAGTTTTTTTTAATAGTTTTTGTTTTTAATGAAGTGTTTATGTATTTTAAAATAAGAATACGCAACTAAATGAGTTTTTTTCATTTTATAAGATACAGCACATACACATTTTTGCATGAAATTTGCATTATTTTAGGGACATATAAGGCTTGCTTAGTAACTTAAATATTATTTAGGTTTTGAGCCAAACAACGAAATCTAAATAAAAGTAGTCACACGTAAAGACCAGTTAGTAGTAGAAATGTTCTTATTCTCATGTAACCATGGTGCCTTATTCTAATTTTAAAATACATAAAACGCTTAAAAACACAATATATCTCAAACATAACCCCAACACGCAACAAATAATCAGCTAATATTTAAGTTGTATTGGAGTTGCATCGGAATAATTTTCAAGCAAATTCTGATATTTCTGATTCAAACGATTAGGCGCTAGATGTGTTGCGTAGTTAATGAATTGGGATTGTATTGAAGTTGGATCGTATTTATATACGACGTGTTTTAGTTTGAATACGGCCTCTGTAGTTGTGTACATCTGGTTTTCACAGATAAACTCAACATTCTAAAATTCTACGTTCAATGGTTGGACTACTGCGTTGTTGGTCCATCCCATTATTATAACGCGGCTGTACCTGATATATTATATAATTATAACTCCAGGACAATGAACCATCCATACAATTTGACCAATTCTCCTTGTCTTTGAGTGTATTCAAAAAATAAAACGTCAATATCCTCAAAGGTTCGTACACGTAAAATGCATAGCAATAAAGTTCAACTAAAGCGTTATTTTTAAAATCGGGATATATTGGTCAGGCGGTTGTGTCACCGACAAATCGCCCCTGTGAATAATGGCTACCAGGCACGGGATACCGACAATTTTATACACGACACTTGTTATCGTTTTATTTTGCAATTACGAAAGGGTTCGGTATGTGTAGGTATACCTATTTATATAGGTTCACTATTGTCTTGCAGAAACTTTTTTGACATATATTTGTTTTGCATAATGATACTTGGCAGAAGTAACGTTGGCAGAAACGCCTTACGCTTTGGCATAAATCATTTCGCAGATTTTTATAATGCCGCATCCTATATTGGCATAATGTTGATGGGCATAACTGTCATCTAAACGAATAGTACTTTCGCAGAATTTTTTGTTTGCATAAGCTCACCAAACGAAGACGCTTAACTGCCTGATAGGGGAAATAATTCGTGTATAGCTGAATTTTGGTGTAGTTGTAGATAAAGGTATCTTACACAACATACTGAAAGTACCGGTGGATGGGGGCACCGCTAACGGGGTGAGGGGGGTGTAAAGGTCCCTTTTTTTGGTTTTTCGTAAATAACTCAGTAACGGTGGCTCATATGAAAAAATGTTCTTCTACTCAATTCATCCACATATAATTTTCTATAAAAAAGATTCTTTGTACTTTTTTGATGGGATCAATGTTCAATGAGACATGTTCGAGGAAATAGGATAAACACTTTTTTAAACTTTCGGAGCTAATATTTACGAAAGTATTAGTTTTATCCAAAAATTGTTTTAAAATACTCTTATTTTTTTTAAAGACCTATCCAACGATATCCCACACATTAGGATTGGAGTAAAAAAAATATTTACCCCCCACTTCATGTCTACGGGAGGTACCCGAAAAAGTAATATTTTTTCAGATTTTGTTTTAAAACTTTGTTGGCGTGATTAAAACACATACTCATACGATTTTTTTCTTTTCTAGTACTAACCATCACTGAGCAGGCTGCTCACCTTGCTACCTCACTTCCTACCCTTATAGTTTCGCCATGTCCGTCTGACCCCATCTGTCCGTCTAGACGTCTAGTACTAACAATCACTGAGCAAAGCCGTGGACGAACAGACGGGGACAGACGAACATGGCGAAACTATAAGGGTCGGCACCCTGCTCACCCTGCTCAGTGATGGCTAGTACTAGAGAAGTGACATTTCGTATGAGTATGTGTTTTAATTACGCCGAAAAAGTTTTAAAACAAAATCTGAAAAAAGATTATTTTTTCGGGTACCTCCCGTACACATGAAGTGGGGGGGTAAATATTTTTTTTACTCCAACCCTAATGTGTGGGATATCGTTGGATAGGTCTTTAAAAAAAAATAAGAGTATTGTGAAACAATTTTTGGATAAAACGAATACTTTAGTAAATAATAGCTCCGAAAGTTTAAAAAAGTGTTTATCGTATTTCCTCGATATCTCATTGAACATTGATCCCAGCAGAAAAGTGCAAAGAATCTTTTTTACAGAAAATTATATGTGGATGAATTAAGTAGAAGAACATGTTTTCGTATGAGCCACCGTTACTGAGTTATTTACGAAAAACCAAAAAAAGGGAACTTTACACCCCCCTCGCCCTGTTAGCGGCGCCCCCATCGACCGGTACTTTTAGTATGTTGTGTAAGATACCTTTATCTACAACTACACCAAAATTCAGCTATACACGAATTATTTCCTCTAAGTTTTCCTTCGTTGGGTGGGCTAATATTTAGGCGGCATGAAGTTGTGAAGTAAATTTTTTTTATTACAAGATAATCTTCATTGTCTTATTATATTGTAGAAGACATACATATGCGGGGTTGGATGTATTGCTCATAAGAACGTGCAGGCGCTATGTTAATGAGCTTATTTGTGTCGGTACTCCGGTAAATGAAATTGGTATCTGCCAATTCTGTCTGTGGTAATTGTTGTATCCTTCCAAGGCAGGGTTCTGGCCAGGCTGTTACGTGCGAGTTATCGCGGCATGCTCGAGCCACCCTGAGAGCAATGGCCCGTTGCGGCCGCCACAATTACTTTTACCTAACCTAACCTAACCCACTTTTCTGGCAACAGTTTGTTTCCACGGAGGTCGCAGTTCTAACCTAACCTGACCCAATTTTCTGGCAACAGTTTGTTCCTATGGGAGTCACAGTTCTAACCTAACCTAACCCAATTTTCTGGCAACAGTTTGTTCCTGTGGGGGTCACAGTTCTAACCTAACCTAACCCACTTTTCTGGCGACAGTTGTTTCCGCGGGGGTCGCAACTCTAACCTAACCTAACCCACTTTTCTGACGACAGTGGTTTTGTTGGGGTCGCAACTCTAATTTAACCTAATCCATTTTTCTGGCAACAGTTTGTTTCCGCGGGGGTCGCAGTTCTAACCTATCCTAAATAAATCTAAATATGGTGCGACTTATATTTAAGCAGTAGCAGAAAATAATTATGCTATTGTAATAGTATGCTATAGGATTATTATGGTACATAAAATGATGCTAAACCAAAATCGGCCAAAGTAGTGTTCTGCAAAACAATATGCTGCAAAACGTGTCGTATGCGTAGTAGTAGTTACGAGTATGCCAACTATACCTTTATGCAAAATTACCATTCGACCGAAAGTGTTTCTGCGAAACATGTTATGCCAAGTGTATTTCTGACCAACATTTTTCTACCAGATGAGGGTAACCCATTTATATAGTATATGAATTCTACTTTCTACTAATATTTTATATGAAAATTGCAAGCGGCCAAGCAGTCAAAGAAAACTTTTACATGTTTTACCCGCTACAATAAGTAGTGAATTATAAAGTAGGGAAACAATAAATTATTAAATACTATTTTGATAATAATAACACTAAGATGTGCTTGTGCGAGCTGTTAGAGAGTAGCGAATCCACGCAGAAGGAGCCGTGGAACCATAAGTGGCTAGTTGGTTACATAGTTATTTAAAGTTCAGTGACTGCCTTCTGCACCCGTGTTGCACAGTTTACGGAGGAGAATATACCGTCTGCCGGAGATAAAATTGAATACCGTTTTAACTATAAGGCTTTTATCCAACAGCCCATTTGTAAGGCTAGTAAAGTTAGTCCAACGCGTTCACTCTGTAGGCTAATAACTACATTTAGGATTACATTAACTCACATTAGTTCTCATACCATGTCGGGTGCTATCTCTGCATACGTTCCATGGGCAGGGATAGAAAACGCTTAGTGTACACCTTACGTTTCATTGCCTCTAAATTGTTGAAAGGGCCTCTGCGCGATGGCTTCGACTCCACATTTACGTTCCCAAAAAAAACACTATTTCGTATGCGAAGAAGGCATTTTTATCTCACCTGTTCGAAAAGTATTACTTTCCCGGGTAGATAGCCGAGTGCAAAATTGCATTGTCATCCCTAGGGTGGAAAGTATTTTTTTTAATTGTTACGATTAGCTAGGGAGCCGAAGATAATTGACTTATGTCATTTCATGGATTGAGCCCGTGCCCCCCTCCCCCCCCCCCTCTGGCCCGCGGCAAAACATTGAATTTTAATTGCTGTATACCATGTGTTGCCTATAACACGAGCAAAAAATTAAATCGTAGATTCTACTCCTGAAACTAGACAACGTTTGTTCAGCGACTTTAAAAATTAACTTGTGGTTTGATTTTTAGTACACTTTAAAGTTTATTCGAATACGTAATGTATAGCGAAATTGATTATGTCAGGCAGGGTGACAAGACTGACAAGCAATTTCAATTGGACGGACTTTAACGTACATTGATAATACTATTTAGTTTGTATGAAAAAGAGACTCTAAAGACTCCATATTTTTTTAAAGTTATTGAATAAAAGTTTTATAGTTTGAGGAGTAGAATATACGTTTTAATTTTTTCTCGGGTTACAGGCCACATACTGTATACCTGTTTTATAAAATGTGAGTGTAGTATTTAACTTTATTTACAGTCGAAATGAAAAGTAGACTGTTTAAGTCGGGTGAAATTACCCATTTCCACCCTCGAACTATTTAGCGCTCTCACTTTGAAGCGCAAGAAATATTTCGGGTGAAATGGGTCACTTTCAACCCTTGGTTAACAATCTACTATTAAATGACATTGCGCCAACATTGATTAGGAATTTCAAGAATATCAAAAGCAGTTGAAAAACTGCCACGTTTAAGGAAGTCAAAGAGAAGTAACGTTTAAAAATTCTACTTAAAATTCCGATGAGAATTCTCCGACTACTTTATACGGAACACTGAAAATTTACTTATAAATAAGTCTTGACGACTTACCACTTCCTGCAAGCAGAGACACTCATTATTTCTTGATTTTGGTTAAGTTATGCCATACACGTACGCTTCAAGTATCGGATTTTTAGTTCCCGCAATAAAATTGCCCTTTTAGGATTTCATAAAAATATAATGAAATATACAGTGCCAGCGTGGAAGTTTAGTTCAGTCGAACGTAGTATAACAGTAGAACGTAGAACGTAGGTAGAGACATTATCTAATAGTAATTATTTATTGTAGTAAGTACCGAACGTTATCCACAAAGTATTTAAAATTGCATTTTCAAGAATAAACAGCTAACAAATAACTGTCTGTGTTTAAAAGAGTAACTGTGTATTTTATACGGTTTGTTGATTTTCAACCTTATTTGGATTTCTATAAAAAAAAGAAATAAACTGTAATCATTGGAATCATAAATTGTATATATTTATATGGATAATATTTTTATAAACTATAAAATTAAATAAGACTAATTAAGATAGATGTTTAATTATTACGTATTAAAGAATTATTATTCCAGTTAAAAATGCTTACTAAGATTCAAATTATATTTATTTTATTTTACTTTTATAACTGATACAGAAAATAGCTAAGGGCTACTTACGTAATCATAACTTACAAGTGTTAATCTGGCTTTAAGTTTATCTAAAATCTACATGAAATAAAAATATTACCTATTGATTTGCATAACTAACCTTTACTGGTCTATTCTACCCTGTCCAAACGTGCCAAAAATTTCAACAAACATCTGTGGCTGTCCAGCGTGACAATACGCAACGTGGCTGTCGCTTGCATTTTCAGCACGTTTGGATAGGTTGGAGGTGTATTAGTTATGGACTAAGAGCTGGCCACGTCAGATATGACACAATAATGAGAGCAATGAGACCTGTCTAGTTAGATTGCTTTACCATCCGTATTGCTAGATCCGGGCATCTGGCAGCGTTTAATGGGTGGAGGTCAGAGTGACAGACCAGCAAGTTTCGCAGTCTCAGTTGGAAAAAAGTTATAACAAAACAGGGAAAAACTGCCGAAGTCGTGTCGTTTATACAGGACAGGATCTATAAATGTATTATTTAAACATTAGAAAAAAAAACATTGTGTATTATTGCGCGAACTAAAGCAGTAGACCACTAACTATAAATTGCATTATACATCATTTGGCACTACTTACTTTCCCCCATCAGAAACTTCTGGCTATGATATAACCTAATTAATTACATAATTTCCCATAACATTGCATCAAACCCAGAACTCTAGGATTTGTTTTCTTCAAGTTATTTGCATTTTTTGAACTTAACCACTTTACAACTGCCAGATGTTCGAATCTCTAGAAATAAGCATAGTATAGCAAACTAGCTAGAGGAGTTTCGTTGCTCTCATTATTATGTCATATCTGACGTGGCCAGCTCTCCGTCTATTAGTAAGTATTAAGTTAATTAGTACTTCATGTGGGATTCAGATTCGAAACCTAATGTTTACTTTAATAAAATTATACCTATTTTCCTACTGACGAATGATATTATAATTACATTGGATCTAATAAAACTATTATTACCAGTGAACACCTATGGTTTAAGATTCAATTCCAATAAAAACATGACGTGATCCAGTGTGTAAAATGAAAGATTTATCTCCTTGGCCGCAACAAGGGTCCGCACGTATATAAATTATTCATGCACTCCATTGAAAGTCGCAGTCCCCAAACCGGCTTTGAGTGTTTTTAAAGGAAAACCTCTTTGATATTCCGCTAGTGAGATACATCAAATGCCTCAAAGAAATGCGGAGTATGCTACTGGAGGAAGCTTTGCAAATGCATCGATGAAGATGCATGAGACTTCTGTTAAATATTTAACAAAAGTCGACTTTTCAGAGTGATGTCATATCCACAGGGCAACAGGTATATTTTATATGCATTCTGTGAATTCGATTAAACTGAGACACTATAAAAGTTACATAATAATGTTTATGATAACATTGATAACCAACTGCAATAATTTCTTAACATAAAACAATTGAAATGAATGATATCGCAAGCAGAATTAAATACGGTCCGAACATTACGTGCCCTTTGCCGAACTGCGCAAGGCGGGGTAGACTGAAAAATAAGTTAGTATCTTTGTCAACATTACATAACATTACATTGCAAAACCACCCAGGGTAGACCGAGGTGAATTGGATTGCAGGGTGAAACGGATCAAATTAAGCATTGTTGTCAAATTCATAAGATAGCACTACCGCAGCATGCTGGAAGATTACACTCAGCGCAGGACGCTTTTTGGCTTTCCGTGGCCACCCGCGAATATGTAAGCAAGTAAATATATTTTTTATTGCACCAAAATATAAGAATAATAATAGTATTTTATGCAACCGTTGTATAAAAGAGGTCAAAAAAGACGCCACGAGTATTTTTTCAGCTCTCAAAAAATCTTAATATATTTCCAATATAAAGAAATATAACTAAAATGAAAATTTCAATAGCGTGAAAGCGAACCTGGAAATCAAAATTCGATTATCTGCGTCTCTTTCACTCAAATGAGTAGATCTCGCTATGAACAAGGGAGACGTAAAATCGGCAAAGTGTGTCTCTGGTAAACTTTGTAATTTGTTTTTTTAAGTTTTTTTTCTAAAAACGCTGCGTCTATTTAGGTTGGTAGCAATTTATTTAGTTATTATACGGAATACGTTATTGCTAAAACGATATGTCGTGTAGGCACCAATGCGTTTATGGAGAATAGATTATAGACTTGTTTTCAGGTCTTGTGTTCCTATCTATCACAATACATAATAAATGTATAAATGACGAATAAAAGTACTGGAGTAAAAAAATAATTTTATAAGGAAGAACTTAAAATTAGGTAACAACAGGCGGTCTTGTCGCTTACAAGCAGATGATAACCTTTGGGTAGTAGGAAATGAAGACTTAATTAAAGATAACAGGTAGTACCGAATTAAAAGTAAAAGAGCAAATTACACACCAACACACATAAGTTCTCCTACAAATTACTAAAATAGATCTACACAAATATGATAAACTAAATATAATACATGAACAAAATAGCATGCTTATGCATAATATAACACATACAGAATATACCTATTGGTAAATGAAGGCAGAGACAAAATAATCGTGACACTATTATTTGTCTCTCTCTGCCTTAATTTGTATTATGAATTTAACAAAAATGCTTCTTGGTGCGTTTTTCCATGTGATCCAATTCGCCCCGGTCCACCCTACATGATAAACAAAAATTCTAGTGAAAAGACTAAGATACGGTACAAAAGATTTTTCTATTTCTGATACTTATAAATGACATACTTCAGCCACGACCTGTATATTTGGGTACCTGTATTTTGAAATCATAATTTCGACCAAGAAACGTACCTTTTCAGTAACCCTAGTAATACTTAAATTTTTTGCTTAAAACACACCTCAGCAGAATCAAGCCCGAAATTATGCTATCATAGACAAAAATCTGTCGTTTTTCGCTGTATTTTTATCCATGTTTTTTTTTTGTATGGAGCCCATAGACAAAATTCAGCCGGAAGTTGGATTTTTCCGCCTTTCAGCAGATATTTGTGTGTTGCTTCTTATAATAACTTTACCATGACCGAAAAGCCATTAGAAATTCCGAATTTCGCATATAATTTTATGTTACATAAAGGCATGATAATAGGCGTCATTAGCATTTCAATTCAATAACTTAACACATTTCTTTCCTTTTCCATTCGGAGATGATGTAATTTTGTTAAAATTTCTACATGAACGGGGAATAACGTCACGCGCAAAGACCCTAGAGTAAGTCGTGAGTGTGAAACCGTACAGCATGAAATACCAGACGTCCTACTTAAGATAAAGAAAGGTTATATTGCCAATTAAAATAAAGTAAAATTACTTTTTTCGTTAGCTTCAACAAGAGAGACAGAAGCCTTTCTCAAAACAGTAAATTCGATTTTCCTGCGAGTGTGAGACAAAATGAGCGTATATAGTGTCCATAGAATTAGAATACCAATTCAAAATGCATGATCTAAATATAAATGTAAAATACTGGGATCCTATCGCTTTGTCTTTTCCACGTCATTAGTAAATAGACAGAAATATGTGCTAACGTTATTTCATCGTACATTGAACTTTGATTAGCAGACCCCTAAAACAGAGTCAGAACGAAACGTTCCGAAACTGTATATATCTACATTTCGCTTCTTTTTAACAAATACAAATTTCAAAATGACGGACGCCATATTACATACACTTTTCGTAGCCGTATGTTCTGAATATAATTTGACGCGATTATCGGCGGAGTGTATTCCGGACGCGGCCCATTCGTTCCTCGGACGTTATCGCGCGGGTCGCGCGTCACAGGTTCGTTTGTCACCCGCTGTCTCTCCCGTTACGTCTGTCTTGACATTGTAAGCGATTTGGAACAGGATTTATCTCTGGCCTGACTGCAGGTATTCTGGGACGTGCGAGCTCTTTTGTTACTTATGATAGTAAGTACCAGTTTGACGCATATCTTATTATAAGCCGCATATGTTTAGGTTTCCTGAAAAAAAAAATAAACAAAACCCTCAAGTGATTATTCGTGTGTCCGTCTATCTGTTTCAATTTCAGTCTCATAGTCGTACTTTTTAATCACCATGGCAAGATTGCTATTATTAATAATTTTATTTTTTAGGATTCCGTACCTCGAAACGAAAAAACGGAAACCTTATTTATAGAATCACTTTGTTGTCCGTCCGTCCGTCTATCAAGACGATTTTGAGGTATCAAGCTAAAATTTATATCAAATACTCAAGTCTAATGTCCCTTAGAACTGTAAAAAAATCAAATTTCTAAGCTAACGCAATTAAAAGATACAGCCGCTTTGAAGAGAACGCACCTGGCGTTCCTAAATTAAACTTTATTTCTTTACTCTACAAGCTAGAGCAGCTATTGGAAGCTACTAAAGGAAGGTAAAACTTAGCTGAAACTGAAAAGCTTAGAAAGCCAAAGTGGCTCTCTATGAAGGAAACCCTCTACCCCGTCTGAAACCCAGTAATACTAAAATTTTCCCTAAGCTCTGATGACTACACATACTTACCTCCTGAAAGGAATACTACAACCCTGCGTTAAGTACTACAACCCCAATAATCTAATTTCCTATATAAACATGATTTGTCAGACAATCCCAGCGGTTTTTCCTAACAATGGCACGTGAAAGTTTAGTGGCAGAACCCTAGTTATGTAGTAACCCGATAATTTTTAGGAGACTGATAAAGAGGTTGTTGAAACAAAAACAAGGATATTTATTTTAAACTTTATTTCCTATAAATGGTACTTTACAAGGAAAAGATATTAAGTAAATAGGTATATAAAATTAATTAGTAAATTAAATATTCGGTTATAAGTTCAAGTTGTTGGTGCGGGGTTTTAGTGATAAAGCTGTATGATGGTGTGAGGATATCTGTAAAAGAAAGTCTTCCCAATAATTGTGGTAAAGATTAATGATAGAAAATTAACTTGTAAAATTTTGTTATTGACGATGTAATGATCTCTTGTCTTATTTGAATATTTTTTTAACTATAAGCAAATATAGTTTTTTTTTTTATTTAACCCCTACGCCTACAAGCGCTAATGTTAACGAATCCAGGCAGTAACAACTTTTCTAATTAGTTGTTTTTTCTGATTATTTTGATTAGATATAATTTTGCAAGTATTTAAACAAAAGTTAGGATGGGTAACTGATGTGTGAAAGGTTTTCCCTTATCTACACGCCTGTAATCCGTGCGTTGGGGATTATTAGCTCAGAACCTGTCTACATTTTTTTTTTATTTTTTTTTTTGTGTTATTATTTTCTCTACTAATAACTTTATTAAGTGAAGCTACCAACGTTTCGTAACCTACACACCAGAGGAAAGAAACGCCAAGAAAACCTCTGAGATGCCTAGCTAATTAATTAAATCAAAATTAAATCTAAAATTCAACCAAAGGGACCGTGGTCATGCCGAAATAAGTCATAGAAATATGTCGTGTGAGGTAGTTATGCTAATTCAAACTTCAAGGATATGCAAATAGTATAGTACGTAGAGTAAGGCATTGTTTCTAACTACCAAACTCTTCATCTAATTATCAAATTTTACAGATGATGTACACTATTGAATTGAAAGCCTGAATTAACTTATGAACTATTTTCGTTCAGTTGTAGTTGATATGGATTCCCACTACTCACTCCAGCACGATTCAATCTCTCAGTTGAATTTCAATACTTTATTATAGTGGCTTTCTCTTTGCCAATAATTGTATTTCCAACAATACAATAATATTTATTCATCAATTATCATGAATGGTGATAACTTGATAAGATACAAGTCTCACTATGTCAGAGAACATGTTAAAATTTTCATAATATGTTTTGTTTTACAACACAAGGGTGGTACATAGTCAGATGCCTTATTTCAGCTCAAAAGTAATAATTAATTTCAGTTATATAAATGACACTTCATAGAAGGATCAAGGTAGTGGTTATGAAGAATGAACATAATCGTTCAATGGTTAATGTCGGTTACACTGTCATACATAAATAATGTTACAATCACACAAGTAATAATTACTTCAGTTCAAGTCAATGCTTATATACCAAAGCATATGAACCTTAAGTATAATAGAGGACACACTCTTTTAAATTCATAAATCAGGTACGTAAAATACGCTAAAAATCGTTCCCGAAATAGGGTAAACGTCTTAATATATACTCAATTAAATTCATATGCCGCAACCGCAAAACATAAAAATATAACGCATTCCGCAATAAAATTCTAACGCATACGATATATAGGATATAGGATAACCGCATACACAAAACGTATAAAAATATAACGCATTCCGCAACATAGGATAAACGCATCCATCCCTATTTCGTTAAATTCGTAAAATGTTTCCGCATGCTCCGTTAAATTCCGTACGCATATACCTATATATATTGCATATAATAATTCAACCAAATTTCACATAAATTAAATGCAAGGACCACAGTAATAAGGTAAAATGTTCATAATATAACAGTTAATTAAAAGCACTTACTCAACTCCGAGACCTAAAGAGAATACACAGAAAAGAAATAAATTTTATCATTAAAGTGAATGAATTTTGCCTCACCAAATTAGACTTCTTTTGCTGGTCCTATTGGCAGCTCAGGGCGGGGCCTCGGTGTTTGTAGCATGGTGCTTCTAGCTCTATTCAGCGGCAGAAGTCAGGTCCCGTTGCTCAGGATGGTGCTTGTGGCTCACGACGGCGGCAGAAGTCAAGTGCTCGTAGATCTCTGGTCGGAGGCAAAGTGAATCCCTACGGTACGCCCTTCCCTTATACTCGTATAGCATCAAAATTACGTATATAAACGCTAACTACCCCCGTGACGTCAGAGAGGTTCGTAACGTCCGCCTTGTGGTAGCTTGGTTAGATTGATTTAAGCCAATTTGAACCTTATTGATCCTTTAGTTCATACTATTTTAAAGACCAAATTCCTATACTTAAGTGACCTAGTTCGATAATCTCCTATCTCCCATAGGGAATGTTTTTCTTGAATATCTATCCAATTATGCAATTTCCAATGAAAATTTATATGAAAATAGATGAAAACATTAGCCCCGCGTATGATTTAATAAGGCCCTGTAAGTATTAATGTCTATTTTCCCCGTAAAATATCAATATATCTTTGTATACCAATTTGATTCTTAAGATCCCTACGCTACATACTTCTATAAGAAACAAGTTCCTATGAGCGCCCTACCCTTTTTGGAAAATCTAACCTCTAAGAAAGCGATTTTCTTTAATTCAAACAAAGTAAGTATTTCCTAAGCTGAATTTATATAATTTATGATGAGGATAATTTTTCTGCATGTATTATGACCAGATCCTATCGGATTTACTGCGTATTTACTTTGTAAAATACCAATGTAACTTTTATAAAAAAATTCGCTTTTTATCCTAATTTTCATCACTTTTTTTTATTTGTTTTGATCAAAATTGAGTTTTCCATACGTTTATAAGCTAAAACTAGCCTAGGATTCCATCAAACACCAGTAATTTTAAAATCCTAACAATATTTTTACGACAATTTTCGATCATAAAATTTGTTTATTTTTAGCGCTTAATTCGTTCAACTTCGTTAATATACTTGCTGCAATATAACTTTAATTACTTTCCCTTTAATTTAAGTATCGATTTCTAACAATAATTAACAAATTAAAAAGATAACCTCTCCATTTCGACAAATTTTCAGACAAATCTAAAATTTTATTAGATACTACTTTTTGTTATTGAATAAATTATCAATAATACATTTATTCTATACAATAAATTACATTTCAGCTCGAAAATCCTATTAAAAGTATCAATTTTCATCATTACTTAACGAACAATATTCTCAGTTGTCGGTCATTCCCTTCCCTAGGTATACTCACAATGAGAATAATATGAAATTATAAGAAACTGATGGTAAAGCGATTTGTAATCAAAATACTAATTTCTAAATGGGTAAAAGAACCTGTCTATGTTACTCACAGTTTGTACTATGTCATAAAATGTCTTTAGTAAATCATATATTCTTGTACCTAGCACATATCTTACGAATGAAGTAAATATTTCTAGAACATACTTTATATACAACCTCCTGCTATTTTATGAGTTTTATTTTACCTAATAATACATCCCTTATTGAAGGAATCCATCTCAAGATTGCTAAAACTTTATGACAAATCTAGTGCGGTAACCAAATTACTGTTTGTCCACTGCAAATAGTACAAACGGATATTTCAGATAATAATTCCCCAAAATGTTGCATACTTAAAGTTAAAGCCTGTTAAAGTTGTTATTCATAGCCTCTGTTCCTGTGAAAACTAAAACATACATTAAATATCTACACAAGCTGCATATATAATTTACATATGAATGCCACCTATGGTCATAATGCCATTTGAAATACCCAAATAATAATAATAATAACCATTATTTCTATTTAAAATACAACTATGTAAAATACATAATTAATCGACCAAGATCATGAATGTTTCAAAATCTTGCCAATCAACGGTGAACAATTTTTAACAAAACTGCATGTTATCAATTGCTTATGCAATAATGTAAAAATAAGTAATAATATAAATATAATTACAACTAAACATAATATAAGTTATCAAAAACTGTGAGAAATCCTAGTAAACATTTCAAGTTTTATATTTTTCAAATATTCTCATTTCCTGAGAGCAGTGATCATAGCTTATTATATAAGTTCTGGTATGTATGGTTGCTAATAAAACACATAATGCTTATATATTTCCATATATTTTATTTCCTTTGTCAGATCATTAACTTGATATTTTCTTACATACTAAAATAAAACCAATATGTAATAAGGTGAACCTCCACCCTCATATATATTATGTGAATCATTTATTTTCATTTTTTTCATGAACTTTACTCATGAAAATATCATGTAAAAGCTTACAAATGAAGCTCTATCAGCCTTTAAAGTCTTTTTGCTAATTTTCATACTTAGAGGACCCTATGGACCTCTACAGCTTATGCCGCAAATTTCCACAAATTTTCGAAACTCGCAAGGGAATCAAAACCTACAGGGTACTTCCTTTGAACTCAGAATCATTAAATTTGGTACGAAGCAACGTCTTATAGTACAGATAAAGGGAAAATTGCGAAAACCGTAAATTTGTAGTTACATCATATAATAAAAATATTTTTAATAATTTTAAAGTTACTACCCCTTTCCTCATGAACGCGTACTCGTAGAGGTATTGAATTGAAATTCATATCAAACCTACAGGTTTGTACGGAACCCTCGGTGCGCGAGTCCAATTTTTTATTATTTTTATTATGGCTTTTACTCCTCGCCGGTTTTAGCGAGGTGAATTCTGCCAATGTCGAGGTGTAGACTTATTAATATATTAATTTTTCATAAAATATTAGTAGTTTTCATTAAACGTTGTTCGGTTGAGGCCTTGCTGATTATATGGTGATAGCCTCACTACAAACACGTGGGTGGCCGAGACCCCGGATAACCGTTTGTTCCACTAAAGGGTGGTTACGTGCGTTTTGAAACAATTTTTGCACACTTGTTCGTTAGGTCACCGCACAATAAGCTATCAATATTATTTTACACTCTGAACTACGTAAATCAGCAAAAAACAAAAAACTACTTATTCTAAAGACGGCGTAGCCATCTGGAGCTCAAACGAATATCCCAATAGTGGAGTACGGGAACGCCTTTTTAACCTATTAAAATGACATAAATCACAAGTCCAATTTTATTTTGTGACCTGTTAGAATACGTTAAGTACTAATAATAAAAAATATTTTCTAACAACTGTTAGCATTGCGCTAGGTATAATACATGTATTTGTTTGCTACACATAGAAAAGATTATGTAAGTTTTATTTTTCTCCACCAGGCTATCGCTTTTTATTATTGCAACTTAACTTCACATTTTATAACGGTTTTGTCAAGAGCATATGTCGTCTTAGCCATTTGTAATTCGTTTAGAATGCAAGGTCACTTATATTTTGACAAATTGTTTTCGATTATGCTCACATAATCTATTGACCAAACTGTTATAAAATGACAGATAATGTTGAAATAGTTGAATGCAATGGTATGGTAAAGGATAATATATCTTGTATATTCTTTTCTTGTGGTTATTAACAAATATCTATATAATATCTAGCGCGACGTCAAAAACTGTTAGAAAATATTTTTTACTATTAGTAATCATATCATATTCTCTAACTAAAAAAGATAATCGCACTTGTGAGTTATCGAAGCTCAAAACTGTTCGCGTACTGTACTACGGTTGAATTTCTAATTATAAAAAGTGACTTGACACATAACTGACAGTTAAAATGTTGCCTGGAATAGAAAAAATAAAATAGTCATGGGTATATGTCGATAAAAAGTATCGAAAAGTGTAATGTTGTACTAAACACTACCAATACGATTCCATTTAAAGGATCCATAAGCGTTAGGCAATTAAATTATCATGTAACAGCCTGAAATGCTACAATATTCAAATCAGACAAAAGTTTTGACATACGTTGCCGCTGATAAATCGTATAGTTATGTTATACAACATATCATATACTTATTTTTCTATCTCGTCGAACGAGCGGAGCCGAAGCGAAGTGAAGTTATAGACAGCTTCGGATGAAACGGAAACGGAACTGTCAGCTGGCTACCTGGACATCGCTGCATTTCGATGTCTTTTTGATTTTGAATAGTTGTTGCGGTAACTGTAGTAACATTTTTTCTAAGCTTTATTAAATTTATTGGAGTAATAGCAGAAATCAACATAATTTTAGAGTTCGTATATGAGCAGGAACGATCAATAGGTTATGGAGCTAGAAGGCGCAAAACAATCATCATAAGAGTCTTGTTATATTGGTCAATGCATTTACAAGGAAATCGCGAGTTTTCAGTTCGAGGTGGACTACTATTATATGGTTTCTGTAACTCTGAGCACTTTATTATGGAGGCGACATTTTGGATGAACATTGTTCTGGCTCTAATTCTTGCACGTCCACAGGAATCTGTAATCCGAGGCAACATTACTTAATAAACGTAACGATATTTACGAACAGTCAGAAGACGATATTTCTCAAAAATACCTACTTACCTACTTCTAAAATAGACGAAAAGATACTTGGATAGTTATTCATCCGCATAGAATTCGGCTATCGTGCGGCCCTCTGAAAAAGTTTTTTTTTTTCGGGATAAAAAGTAGTTAAGTATCCTATGTCCTATTCCTCCCTATAAGCTACCTCTAGCGCCATTTTAGAGACGTGCGTTCAGCAAGATATTCACTCACAAACTGAACGGCAGGCATGTGTGTAGAGAAATCCCAATATTGGCCCGACCGCTGTGCGCTTGGAGAATTTAACTAACCGGAGCGGCCATTGACAGGCTTTCCCCTCTGCCGAAAACAATCGTCAATAAATAAGACCAGTGGTCATATTTATTGTATGGACTGACGTTTATCTGACGTGGCTATTTGTACGTTACGTACGAATAGCCGATATACATTTGACGTTCGCCTCCCCCGCAAAAATCGGCAGACTTTTTTTGTATAGAAATTGAGAGACGTGGCCGCTCCGGTTGGTTGAATTCACTAAGCCATGCGCCCGGTATTAACCCTACGGCAGGTGTATGAGTAGCCGCCTTTAGAAATTATTATTATCTCCAATAGGATGTACAGAAGTTATAAATTGACTTTGATTTGTCGCGTACCGTATAGTTTTATCAACAAGTAAAATTCCGTAAAAGTAACGTATTTTCCACATCATGTTGCAGCATTCTTCAGCCTTAAAGCCTTAATCAAGTTGCAGCGACAATATTGCAACCAATAAGTCGCGGCGTTTGTAGAACCCTTAATAATTACATAAAAATATCTATAAGAACAGCACTGGCCGAATTGCGGCAACATTTGTGTTTGTTGACCTGTCAAGTCACTCCGTACAATTATAAATTCTACCTTACAAGTGGCATTATCATAGTTGTGCTATAGCTGGTATCATCCATTGTGTTATACGTCACTCTAAACAATAAATTGACAGGTGACAAAAGCGCATCCATCATATCACCGAGTTGTTTTTAAGCTCAGATTTTAAGCGAACTGTGACATGACAGTGATTTCGTAGCTTCAAAAATGTTAGGATTAACTAAGGAGGTATTAATTTCTCTGGCTCGATGTGGCTTATTTCATCAAATTCACATTCTCTGTTTCCTCCAGTTTTGTATTCATGAATAAAATGTATTTTATTCTTCGCCGTCGACACCTTGCATTGTTCACTTGAAAATACAATTCGTCGCGTGTCTAAAAGCTGAAATGTTGTAAATGTACTAGTATGTCTCTGACAGTGCCGGTTATGAATTTCATATTCATTCGAGTCTCTTTGCATTTGATTGAAATGCCAGAGTTGCAGTAATTAAAATGAATCTACGGAATACTCTTTGAGTACTTATTAAAATTACGCTGTATAAATATAATAATACTGATTGTGATACTTATCACTAGGTACATCTAGTACTAAATTAAAGTATAGTTATTTTCTAGTTCTCGATTTATACTGACACGATATTCCAGAAATTTATATTATAATTATCCTGATTATAAAGATGTAGGGTCGAGTTCTAATATATGTATATTGCTGCAATTTTTACTAATATATTATAGTTCCCTTAACAAAGAAACCGTTTAATACTTATTATCGGCTTCGAAAAATATTCGAAACGATGTTCTTAGAAAGCTTTAAAAACAATTAAAATAAAGGTCAAAGGTACAGGATCTTTCATTGACTTAATGTTTTAATTAGGTAGCTCTTTTTCTGGAAAATCAAATTAAGAAATTAAATAGTTTTTTATATTAATCTTTCTAAGAACGGTAGTAACTGACTAAGACATAATCTGAAATAAGTATTTGATGTATTTGAGTTCTTTTATAAACAATCTGAGTTAAAACAGCTTCCGACATCACTACTCATCACTTATCAGTGTCAGAACTAAACTAAGTAACAATAATAAACCCGCGGGGGCACCTTGTGGCGAGCTGACAATGAGTCGCGACACCGCGGACCCCTATTTGACAGGGCTTTTTCCATCTGGACCTCGCCTCTGTGCTTGCCTCAACTGGTCGGCCAGAGTGGAGTCGCAAGAGCGGGACCTATGTATACTCCAGGTTGGAAACTATCAAGTGTTGCTCTGTTGTCGCCCTGTGCGTGCGGCCATTGCGGGGCCCACTTAATGAGTTTGCGAGTCACCACCTGTCTTTTACAATTTTGAGACTGATTGTCACGGCAGGTGTCCGCTAGTCTCCTCCGATAGCCCGATATCCAGTCCATCCAACATTCAAATCAATATCCTATGACATCAGTTCCCATCGCAGCAGCACAAAAGTGCTGCACTGCAATAGTCTTTGCACCTGGTGGGGACCATATCCGAACGCTCGGGATATGGAATGGAAAACAAATAATAATATTCTTATTCTTTATTGTGCACCATAAAGTAAAAATAAGCAAACAAACCTAATTAAAAAATTTAAACTATGATCAACAAGCGATCTTATCCCTTAAAAGCGATCTCTCCCAGACAACCTCTGGGTAGCTGAAGACGAATATATTAAACAATGAGCGGGTAGTACCTATAAATAATTAGTTAAGTACTTGAATGAAACCGAATTACACGGAGGAATACTTTATAGAATAATTAAGGAATTTAAATACCTACACAACGTACCTATATTACACGTAATTATACTAACATGACAAGTTCGGTATAAAATGTGATCATGATCAGTTAACGAGTTAGTTTAACGGGCTCCTAGCCTAGTCGGTAGTGACCCCGCCTACGAAGCAGGAAGTCCGGGATTCGAATACTGGTAAAGAAATTTATTAGCGTATTTAGTACAGACTACCTGAGTTAAAGACGTTTTCTATGTATTTATTATACAAACTACAATTTGTCTTAACTTTCTCTTTCAACCCCATAACTGTACATAAAACAACAAATCGTAAAACAAGTAATGCTATGAAAGTTTTGTTCGCTAAACTCATTAATTCACACGCTATAGGTAAGTACAATAAAATTACCGTTATAATATTCCCTCTTCCACCATAATAGTTCAAAATTACATGTATTAAACAAAATTACCGCTTCCGATTATGAATGAGTGTTTTGCCTCGTTTGTTGTAAATAGTTTTAAGCATTTCTTGAGTAAATTATATTTTGTGTTAAAAATACATTTTTTAATACTCTCCCAGCAATGATCTGGCATTGGAATACACTTTTTCCTGCTTTTGTTAAAATTGAAAATACAATTAGAATCAACAGCTTGACGTTCATAGAAGCGTTAAATGGTCGCATGAGTATGCGACCATTTAACGTAATCGTTCCCATTGAAATTATTGCTTTCGCGGAAAATCGTAAATTTATTTGTTTGCATGAATAATATAGTAATAATACAAAATAGGAACATAAAATAGTAATATTATTTTATGTTCCTATTTTGCAAACCCATTTGCCTATTTTGTTAAGCTTTCATACACTAAAAATCCAGTAACCTACTCCACTTATTTCACTTCAGGTAAAAACCTACCTTAAAGAAACATTTGCACTTGGTTATGCATGCACGACTCGTTCCTAACAAAAGGTGTCACATTTCAGACAAAAAAACTCGGCGGTGGTGCACGTACGCTCTTGCAGCTCTAAAATTTGAGATAAAGATGCGGTCTTACGTGTCGGGCAAAAAATTCGGGGTATTCCTTTGAGGAAAGCTAAATTTATGCATGGTTTGCCTTAAATTGGCCCTGTTATGCTGACACGTGTTAGCTGAATAAGTAATGGCGAGTGCGATGGTGGTAAGCGTTTTATCTTTTGTTTTGGTGAAATTGAATACAAATGGTGTTAATGTACAATTTGGAATTCAAAGTCTGTGTAAAAAGTGACTGCTAAGTTATAAATATCTTTCAAAATGAACATGAACACTTCACTTTATGAATTGTTATTTACAAAATGTCGAAAAAAGGATTGTACTCCCTAATATATGAATCAATTAATGCATATTAAAATAAATAAACGATACTCTTCTACAAAAACCGATTTTTTATAAAAGCGATGTTAACGAACCTGACTAAATTAGGCCGACACATTTATTCTTTGAAACTACCAAACAAATTAAACTTATCTAGACGTTTTTTAATTAGTTCGATCGAGTGGAGTCCCAAACATTGGACGCAGCCGTGCGGAACGACATGCAAACCTCGAACTGATGAGTGGTACGTGACCTTTATGTGAAAACAAAATGAACGCTGACTACAAAAGTTTCAAGTGCCATGCCAATTTTTGAAAGTATGAGCCAAATTTTTGTCGGATGCAAAGCATATTGCTAAATCAGTTTTAGTTTCCGGTCAGATTGAAAACAACATTTTCTTACTTAAGTATTTCGCTGCTGCGTTACATATTACATTCTTACATTGTAGCATATCCCTTACGTACCTCAGGATTGATTCGCTGCAATGCTGGGCTGAGCATTTATCTTATTTGTGTTGCACTTTCCTAGTTATTCTGCAATCATTGTTCAACACACGCACGCATACAAAAATCCCGTGGCGCTCTCAAACATCGTGCGTTATTCTTCTAACCTTGTCTTCATCTTAGAAACTCAATTTTCATGCTCTGAAATACGCAGAAGGAAAATTTTAACTCTCAAATACTTCTATACACTTTCTTGTCGCGGATCTTTGACCTACAGCCTCAAGCGACTTTTGAAACCTAGATTTCTCACCTTTTCTTAGTTAAAAACTTATGTTTGGTAATTAATCTCCTCGTTTTATTCACGTTATTGTACATTTTTATATTATTTTGAAATGTTTATTTAGACTTCTCCATAGTGACGTACTCTGTCTAGTTTGTCAAATCTTAAAATTTGCATAACCATTGTTCAACACACGCACGCATACGAAAATCCCGTGGCGCTCTCAAACATCGTGCGTTATTCTTCTAACCTTGTCTTCATCTTAGAAACTCAATTTTCATGCTCTGAAATACGCAGAAGGAAAATTTTAACTCTCAAACACTTTTATACACTTTCTTGTCGCGGATCTTTGACCTACAGCCTCAAGCGACTTTCGAAACCTAGATTTCTCACCTTTTCTTAGTTTCACTTATTTGGCTATTAATCTCCTCGTTTTATTCACGTTATTGTACATTTTTATACTATTTTGAAATGTTTATTTAGACTTCTCCATAGTGACGTACTCTGTCTAGTTTGTCAATTCTGTTAATTTGTATAACCATGTTAGGTTGTATACTTTTGGCTAAGTTTGTTAAATATTTGTACTCATGTTGTCCTGGTCTTTTATAAAATTTCAAAATTTTATTGTAAGAACCCTGTATTCGCTGGCTGCCCCTATATAAGCCTGTCACTGACAAACGTGAATCACTTTCTGGTTAGCTTCGAAGAAGTTATATTCCAAACAAAAGGTCTGTGCGGGGCCGAAGTGGCCCCGCACTTGAAGCGACCTCTCTCTCTCTCCTGGCATAAACTCTCCGGGTTACTAATTCCTGAGTCTCCAGCTTCTACGTTCGCATCTGAGGGCGAGTCTTCAGCCACTACGTTCGCCTCTGAGAACGAGCCTCCAGCAACTCCTTTCGCCTCTGAGGGCGAGCTATCTACTGCGTTCGCCTAGTCTGGGCGAGCCTCCCAGCTACTACGTTCGCCTCTGAGGGCGAGCCTCCACCACTACGTTCGCCTAGTGAGGGCGAGCCACCTACTACGTTCGCCTAGTGTGGACGAGCCACCTACTACGTTCGCTTAGTGTGGGCGAGCCACCTACTACGTTCGCCTAGTGTGGGCGAGCCTCCAGCCACTTCGTTCGCCTCTGAGGGCAAGCCTCTACTCCGGTCGCCTCTGAGGGCGAGCCTCTACTCCATCCGCCGCTGAGGGCGGTCCTCTACTCTGTTCGCCTCTTGGGGCGAGCCTCCGTACCACTACTACGTTCGCCTTTGAGGGCGAGCCCGTGAAGAACCTCCGGCTTTACTTTTTTTTTATCTCTATCAAGGCCATATTGACTTACCCTCTTACAACTGAAAATTGTGAAATAAAGAACCCACTACCTGAATTTCCTTTTTATTATTTACTTTCTTCACCTTATCCGTTGCGTGTTCTTCCACCTATCTAGTTGGAAGAGCACGTAACGTGACAACATAATGTAATTTTACAATATTACATTATATGTTGAATTATCGGGTTAGTTAAATTTAGACTTAGTGTCACTATGACAATGTTCAAATTTCGATCCAATGAAAAGTGAAACATAGAACCCTGTAATATTGGGCCAGCGAAGTACAGAGATGGTTGACCACCACCGGCCTGCATGAAACTCTGCAGTATACTCGTATACTTCATTTCTAACTCCGAGAACATAGTTACATCGAGCGGAATCTGCATGTCTTAAGGTTATATTCTATTTACATACTTAAAAGACAGACTTCAATTTATTAATGGTTAATTTATATGGTAGTGCATGCTGCAACGCTTTGCAGCATTTTTTTTATGGCAGAAACAGGGATATAAAACATGTGGTATGTACAATTGGGTTTATAATTGCATACCCAATTTATCAATGAATTCATTCCTAAATTGGGTATGCAATTATGAACCTGATGGTACGCTGGACTCATATAAAACCGAGAATCACAATTACTACTCAAAAAGTGACACAGTAAAAGGCCTCGAAGCGATTCTTGAGCAAAAGTGATGAAATCATGTAAAATTTTATGAATGATATCAAATTGAACCTTGTCGTAATAAAAATAGGTTTTTTTTTGTATACAATCTTAACGAATTTTCGTGAGCGTCAGGATGGCGGGTGGACCTCGGGAATTTTATCGAATTGTTAATAAAAGTACTGTACCTTTAGTGTACCTCAGTGTACCTCCAGTAGAAATCAGTGTACCTCTTTCTAAAACGAGATTTTTCTAAAAAAAGGTCCACCCGCCATCCTGACGTCAGGATGGATTTTTACTAAAGGTACACTGAGGTACACTAAAGATGCAAACTAATCACATACCTTTTGAGTGATATAGTGCAGGATTTACCAGGTCCACCCGCCATCCTGACGTCAGGATGGCGGGTGGACCATATTTTGAGCGTAGCTCCTTTTGAGGAGAGGTATGCAGATTGTTTTTGAAGTTATACAGAGGTACACTGAAGGTACACTATAACCACATACATTATATGTGGTTTAATGTATCATTTACCAGGTCCACCCGCCATTCTGACGTCAGGATGGCGGGTGGACCTGGTAAATCGTGCACTTTATTATTCAAAAGTTGTGTAATTCATTTGTATATTCAGTGTACCTTTATTAAAAATCAGTGTACCTCTTGCAAAGACGAAATTTTTTTAAAAAAAGGTCCACCCGCTATGAACCTTTACTTCAAAAAATCTCGTTTTCGCAAGAGGTACACTGATTTTTACTAAAGGTACACTGAGGTACACTGAATATGCAAACTAATCACATACCTTTTGAGTGATATAGTGCAAGTTTTACTAGGTCCACCCGCCATCCTGACGTCAGAATGGCGGGTGGACTTGGTAAATATTGCTTTTTATCACTCAAAAGGTGTGTAATTCGTTTGTATATTCAGTGTACCTCAGTGTACCTTTAGTAAAAGTCAGTGTACCTCTTGCTAAAACGAGATTTTTTCGAAAAAGGTCCACCCGTCAGAATGGCGGGTGGACCTATGAAATGATACATTAAACCACATATAATGTATGTGGTTATAGTGTACCTTCAGTGTACCTCTGTATAACTTTAAAAACAATCTGCATACCTCTCCTGAAAAGGAGCTACGCTTAAAATAAGATTTATGACGGGTGGACCTTTTTCGAAAAAATCTCGGTTTAGCAAGAGGTACACTGATTTTTACTAAAGGTACACTGAGGTACACTGAAGATGCAAACTAATCACATACCTTTTGAGTGATATAGTGCAGGATTTACCAGGTCCACCCGCCATCCTGACGTCAGGATGGCGGGTGGACCTGGTAAATATTGCTTTTTATCACTCAAAAGGTGTGTAATTAGTTTGTATATTTAGTGTACCTCAGTGTACCTTTAGTAAAAGTCGGTGTACCTCTTGCAAAAAAGAGTTTTTTTCAAATAAAGGTCCAGCCGCCATGAACATTTATTTCAAAAAATCTCTTCTTTGCAAGAGGTACACTGATTTTAACTAAAGGTACACTGAGGTACACTGAAGATGCGAACTAATTACACAACTTTTGAGTGATATAGTGCAAGATTTACCAGGTCCACCCGCCATCCTGACGTCAGAATGGCGGGTGGACCTGGTAAATCTTGCACTTTATCACTCAAAAGGTGTGTAATTAGATTGCATATTCAGTGTACCTCAGTGTACCTTTAGTAAAAATCAGTGTACCTCTTGCTAAAACGAGATTTTTTCGAAAAAGGTCCACCCGTAAGAATGGCGGGTGGACCTATGAAATGATACATTAAACCACATATAATGTATGTGGTAATAGTGTACCTTCAGTGTACCTCTGTATAACTTTAAAAACAATCTGCATACCTCTCCCGAAAAGGAGCTACGCTTAAAATAAGGTTTATGGCGGGTGGACCTTTTTCGAAAAAATCTCGGTTTAGCAAGAGATACACTGATTTTTACTAAAGGTACACTGAGGTACACTAAAGATGCAAACTAATCACATACCTTTTGAGTGATATAGTGCAGGATTTACCAGGTCCACCCGCCATCCTGACGTCAGGATGGCGGGTGGACCTTATTTTGAGCGTAGCTCTTTTTGAGGAGAGGTATGCAGATTGTTTTTGAAGTTATACAGAGGTACACTGAAGGTACACTATAACCACATACATTATATGTGGTTTAATGTATCATTTACCAGGTCCACCCGCCATCCTGACGTCAGGATGGCGGGTGGACCTGGTAAATATTGCTTTTTATCACTCAAAAGGTGTGTAATTAGTTTGTATATTTAGTGTACCTCAGTGTACCTTTAGTAAAAGTCGTTGTACCTCTTGCAAAAAAGAGTTTTTTTCAAATAAAGGTCCAGCCGCCATGAACATTTATTTCAAAAAATCTCTTCTTTGCAAGAGGTACACTGATTTTAACTAAAGGTACACTGAGGTACACTGAAGATGCGAACTAATTACACAACTTTTGAGTGATATAGTGCAAGATTTACCAGGTCCACCCGCCATCCTGACGTCAGAATGGCGGCTGGACCTGGTAAATCTTGCACTTTATCACTCAAAAGGTGTGTAATTAGATTGCATATTCAGTGTACCTCAGTGTACCTTTAGTAAAAATCAGTGTACCTCTTGCTAAAACGAGATTTTTTCGAAAAAGGTCCACCCGTAAGAATGGCGGGTGGACCTATGAAATGATACATTAAACCACATATAATGTATGTGGTAATAGTGTACCTTCAGTGTACCTCTGTATAACTTTAAAAACAATCTGCATACCTCTCCCGAAAAGGAGCTACGCTTAAAATAAGGTTTATGGCGGGTGGACCTTTTTCGAAAAAATCTCGGTTTAGCAAGAGATACACTGATTTTTACTAAAGGTACACTGAGGTACACTAAAGATGCAAACTAATCACATACCTTTTGAGTGATATAGTGCAGGATTTACCAGGTCCACCCGCCATCCTGACGTCAGGATGGCGGGTGGACCTTATTTTGAGCGTAGCTCTTTTTGAGGAGAGGTATGCAGATTGTTTTTGAAGTTATACAGAGGTACACTGAAGGTACACTATAACCACATACATTATATGTGGTTTAATGTATCATTTACCAGGTCCACCCGCCATCCTGACGTCAGGATGGCGGGTGGACCTTTTTTTAGAAAAATCTCGTTTTAGAAAGAGGTACACTGATTTCTACTGAAGGTACACTGAGGTACACTAAAGGTACAGTACTTTTATTAACAATTCGATAAAATTCCCGAGGTCCACCCGCCATCCTGACGCTCACGAATTTTCGTATGCCATATTTTAGATAAATTTTGTTTGAGTACAGTTTCATCAAAGACGGTATTAAACAGTCTTCATGTAGACGCTTTAAAGGATTGAATCAAAATGCGAGTGAAAAGCAACCGTACTCGTGGATGTAGCTCAGAAGATTAGCAAGCGATCATTGCCATCAACTTGTATGGCAAAAACGTACGACGTGTCGCTTTTGGAATCCACCGCTAATAATGACATTCACATGTTTCTTAGCCCTGTTTCCCTCCGGTGTGAGGAAGGGGGCGATAACCTAATTTTGTATTTCATTTTTATCATACACATAAAAGCAGCAAACACATCAAGAACAAAACACAAGAGAAAGGAAACACAAGAGAGAAGAGGTAAGAGCTAAACACATCGTTTTAGAGATTTTGGATACAATACAAAAAGGAAAACAAAGTTTCAGTTTTTATTATTCTGGTCAACTAAAACTCTGCTTAAATTACTTATAATAGCAATAATGAAATAGTTAAAGCATGGCAAACACCTGATTTGCTTTTACGGTATTATTATATTATAGTATTACTTACTTTTTATGCAGCGCCCACTGTTGTTTTTATATTTTTGGCCACTGAATATATTCACACAAACAAATGGACTCTGTAAGTATCGAATCTAACGCAGTAGACAGCTTTCCTTATGATTAATGAAGCACATGCTATTTATTCCTTAGCTCCTATGCCCACACACTGCGAGCTGTATCTCGCAAATTAACTTTTTCCTGAACGGTTACTTGCCTTTAGATGAACGTTATATCCTTCAAAGAAATAGCGTTTCCTTGCCTTTTCCTTTGCGTCATTACCAGATTTCTACAAGCACAGAAAATATGTAATATAAAATGCGTACGAAGCATTTACTTGTAACCTACCGTTGTGTTCTGCGGATAATATATACCAATTTTTTAGGCAAATACGGAACCCCTTATAGTTTCGCCATGTCTGCCTGTCCGTCCGTCCGTATGTTACAGCCATTTTACTCGGAAACTAAGACATTCTTAATAAAATTTTAAGATAAGGTGTATTTTCGTTGCCGCTCTTAATTTTGTAGTAAAATCGTTAAATAATATATTTGTAGGGACCATGTTCCCCACATATAAATAATTCGTTAAGACATTTTGTGGTAACGTAAGTATTTTCAGAAATAATCACTACGAAAATCTAAAAAAAATGTGTAACTGTAACCCTGTAACTTTTGAACCGGTTATTCAAAAAATATTAAAACAAAAGATACATTATTGTATATTATTTCAGTGGTAACGTAAGTATTTTCAGAAATAATCACTCCGAAAATCTAAAAAAAATGTGTAACTGTAATCCTGTAACGTTTGAACCGGTTATTCAAAAAATATTAAAACAAAAGATACATTATTGTATATTATTTCAATGAAAATTGATTTGAACGCTATCGGTTAAAGTGTTTTCGAGTTATCTCCAAAAAAACTTCACTCATAGGCAGATAAAACCTTTTGATATTAGTTTTTTCGATAGTAGATACGCAACCCGCTCCATTATGCGTGGTTCAACACACACTTAGCCGGTTAAAAAAAAATCCACTGCATTACGTAATATTGGTTATTGATCGGAAAATGCAAATTTCCGAGAAAAAAACTTTTTTTCTAGTTAACGATCCTTACTTATATTCAGAGATGTGACTTATTTGAAATACTTGTATTTAAAATGCAAATATAAAATGCAAAATACCTATTTCCTATTTTTTATTTAAATACCTTTTTAACAAAAGCATTTTGTATTTTATTTGAAATACTTTTTGGGACCCATTTTCTATTTTGAAAATACAAAATACTTTTTTTGTAATTTAATATAATGTTGGTAGAAAGTACCCTTTCTAACGTACGGTTTAACAGGTTATAGTTATATAGATTATAGTTACTTGGGTGATTGGTAGGACAGGACACCGCGTAACCAAGGGAAAATAGGAACTCATTCCTGACGATCTCGTCATTTTGTAACTAGTCGTCTGTGTTGAAATGGAGAGTTAAGATAAGTATGAAAATTATCGTCCTCTTAGCATTTCATGAATTGGCATAGACATTAGTTTTTACAAAAGCTACTGCCATCAGACCTTCCCACCCAGAGGAGAAACTACGCCTTATTGGGATTAGTTCCGGTTTCCGCGGGATGTTTTCCTGCACCGAGGAGCGACTGATAAATGTCAACCGATGATTCGTACATGGGTTCCGAAAACCTCAGTGGTACAAAGTCGGGATTCGATCCCGAGATCTCCAGATTGAAAGTCGGACGTCTTATCGCCAGGATACCAGTGCTTATAAGAATGGAAATCCTATTAAATAGCAATCCATTTTTGTACCGAATTTACATTGCATTGAAACTAAAAAAAATATACATACTTGGAAAGTAAATTCCCTGGAATGGAAATGAATGACGTTTGGAGCCATATAGATAAATATAACTGACTATCAGAGCATGAAATAAAACATTTAATTACATGTATCGAGTGCCGACCCTAAAAAATATTTTAACCATTTACCTACAAAACAAATTAGTGGCACACAAAACTCACCTCTAGTTAAATTTTTTTATTAAAATTTCCTTTACATTTATTGATTAAAATGGCTATGCTATGACTATGACATACGATCACGGGCAGACGGACATGACGAGATAAGGATTCCGTTTTGTCCATCTTGGCGACGGAATTCTAAAAAGCATTTGTATTTTAAAAAAGTATTTTGAAAATAACTATTTTGTATTTAGTATTTGAAATACAATTTTGCTAAGTATTTTGTATTTTGCATTTGAAATAGTAAATCATGAAAGTATTTGCATTTTGTATTTAAATACTTTTTCTAAACCATTTTGCACATCTCTGCTTATATTTATACACGGTGAATCAGAGTAACCCGACAGATTTTAACCATAAATTCCTGATCATAATTGGAGACTAAAATGTCGTATAAACTTTTCTGGAATTGGTTTACTTTCAGAGTTACTACAAATTAAATAAAAAAACATTTTTTATTGTGACTCAGTGCAAAACGCTTTTTTGATGGCGATTTCACCCTTTATGGGGTCTAGTCTAGACATTCTTATTGACAGATATCAAAGTGCCAAGGAATACTTTACGTAAACTATTTTTTACGAAAAAAAAATGTACACATTTATTTTAATCGACAGTTTTACCAATAACATTTGTTTTTACATTCAAAATCATTACACGAAAAAACCAAAAAAAAAAATTTTTTTTTGGCGAAATTGACCTAAATTCATATAACATTTATAACTCCTTATGACCTCATGAATTTATGGTTAAAATCTGTCGGGTTGCTCAGATTCATCGTGTATACTTACATATCATCATCGTTATCATAATCTTCCTGGAGTTTGTCCTGGTATTTTAGAACCAGATGTCGGCTCAGCAACTTAATCCCGATAACTGGTGTAGGCACTAGTTATTATGAGTATGTATACCTAAGCAGCTGCCGTATATTCTACCAATATCGAGGTAAAACTAGGTGCCGTATTCTAATTTTAAAATACATATCCTCCTCCTTTAACGGCCTCCTAGCATAGTTGGTAGTGACCCTGCCTCCGAAGCAGGAGGTCCCGGGTTCGAATCCTGGTCAGGGCATTTATTTGTGTGTTTATCACGGATATTTGTTCCTGAGTTATGGATATTTTCTATGTATTTAAGTATAATCAATCTATTATATATATCGTTGCCTAGTACCCACATCATCATCATCAGCATATCAGCTAGTGTTCCATAGGACTCGAGCCTTTTTAGCCCAAATTTTACAGCTGTGGAGCTCTTTTTAGAGCTGGCTTAATGGAATAGATTTCGAAGAACTGATGGTTTTAATAAGGCCTTAGTCTTAAAAAAGGCTATAGGCTTATT
Source organism: Pammene aurita (assembly GCA_947086415.1). Classification (NCBI taxonomy): domain Eukaryota; kingdom Metazoa; phylum Arthropoda; class Insecta; order Lepidoptera; family Tortricidae; genus Pammene; species Pammene aurita. The sequence goes on from OX352290.1 coordinate 25,482,276, forward strand.
TTAAAGGTTTTAGCCTTTTTAAGGGCTTAAGCCTTTTTAAAATCTTAAGCCATTTTAAAGATTGTAGCCTCTTTTCAAACCTAAGCTGAATTGTAACTTGTATAAGTTCCCTAGTGGCCTACTTACAGAATAAATAATTTGTAAGCCTTACATACCTACCCCCTTATTCATAAACGTCTCGCAAGCTTCAATTAGTTAATTTATGTTTTGTCTGTTTCTAACAAACACAACTGTCAAAGTGATAAGGAGAAACGAATATTAGTTAATTTAAAGCCTGCCCAGAAATATATGATTATTGTCAAGAGGGCGCTATTATTCTCATTTATATGGCAACCGTTCAGTATAGCCACAGAGCGTATTATTTTTCTATGGTATAGTGACATCTTGATTTGTTTACCTGTCAGCTCTTATGTTAATTTGAAAATGATTCACAGCGAAATAGTTCCCTTTCCCGAGCGTATTATTTACAGCTGTTTATTGTGCCAAAAATAAGTCACGGTCTTCCAGATCGTTTTCCATTTTCCAATAACGACACAATATAAGTGACGATTTTAATATTGTATACACAGTAATATATAAGGTCAGAATACTTCAATCGTTTTCCTTGCAAACAAAATAAATCAAGACGATAAATGCAAGAAACGCACCTACCCTCATGTTTAAAAAAATATAATTTCGTACTCTTTCTATCCTACGAGCTAACATCGTTAGACAATGTTGTTATCGCATTCAGTCAGTTAGTCATGTAGTAGTCAGTGAGGTCAAAAAAAATGTGAAAAAATTAATGAATTTGAGGCTTAACAAGTAGTTTCAATGAAAACTAAGGTAAATGAAATCGGCTCAGGCGTTTTTGAGTTCTCGTAAAATGTTGTAATCAGAAAAGTACGTAAGAGACACCAGGAAAAGGACGTAAGTGCTGCAAAAATATCCTATGAAAACGACCTTTCGAGTGGGTGTACTGTCGGTAGACCGGTAACTACGGAACCCTTCATTGAGCGTGGCCTGATATGCTCTTGATTGGTTTTTCCTTTTCGCAATTAGCATCTTATTTTTACGGAAGGAGTGTATACAAAGAGAATTAACCAAATCGGAACTTCCGAATAAAATAATTCAAGACCAATGCAAGTGTTTTATATGTGCTATGCTGATAACGAAATCTTATACCGTGAATATTGGGGGATTACTATAATATAATTGATGTGCTCACTACGTAACATATTCGTAAAAAATAGTTGTGTATTTCTGTTGCCGGTATAACAAAAAATACTTATATATAAAAAATAAGGGAGCTTCTTCACGAAATATGTATATTTTAACTATAAAACTTTCGTGAGACTCTAACATATTAAAAATATTTATATTTTATTTATTTATTTTTATTTGTATTTATTTTTAAATATGTATATTATTGGCGTTTTTTTGCCGGTTTTAAATATAAAATTGATTATGTTCATAATAATAATAGTTAACCTACGGGCCGGTTAAAATAGTATTTTGTGCAACAGGTACATAATAAGGGTTCTTAAGATTCGAGGGTCGAAGTTACAAAATGAGGCGAAGCCGAATTTTGTAATAACAGACCCGAGAATTTTAAGAACTAATTATGTACCGTTGCACACGAAACTTTTTCTACGACAGTAGCAAAAACTTAATTAATAAATAATTTTAAAGTTCTTAAGTATCACGAGTACATAAATCAATTTTGTTTTAAGATTTTTTTTATCAACTAATAACTCTTACTTTTGTGCCGAAGTCTTCGGATATTCACTGTGAAGTTTTCTTGTCACTTATTTTATCAAAATTAACATAAACTTCTTGATATTAACATAATATACGAGTTTAAATACAAAAATTAAGCGGTACATTGTGTTGAAACTTTTTAAATATTAACTTTTTACTAAATGTCATAGACAGATCACGAGTTGGTTTTTAATTGCAAAAAAATATGGCTTCGTTCAAGTAACTCTCAATGCAAAAGTTTACATTAAAGTACTATTATGCTTTTCATAAATATGAAACTAAATAATTTAAGATATTAATACTTTAAAAAAGACATGATAATGTTTTTATCATAGTTTGTGCAAAAATAATTTCAAGTGTATATCAATTTGAAAATATAATTTATATTGTAAACAAGAACGAACCCTTTTTAGACATGGCACCTGGAAGTCAGTGTATTAAAAAAACAAAAACAGTTGCACAATATGTTTTGTGTGACTGCTAGCAGTTATAGAAAGTACCTATAGACAAATAGACTTTAGCGCCTTCACTTAAATGATGTAGTTTTAGATACCACTATCAGTCATTTAATTAGCATATAGAAGTGCTGGAGTAGAAAATAGCACTTTTAGTGCTTGAAGATGGTGACCTAAGCTCTCCGAAACATGTCGCGCGAAGTGACTAAAGTGACGTGTGAGTGTAACCGTTATATTTTATAGTGATAATAATAATTTTTAAAATAAACATACATACCTACTCGAGACTTAAATTTTATTTAAAACACTACACTAAAAAAGCGTCGAACTAATTTAATATTTTTATACACTCCAAATATTTTAGCCTCTGAACCTAATGAAGCTTGGAGGCTAAAATAATTTTAAGTCTCAATATTTTGACAAGAACTTTTAACCTTTAAATGTATAGCCTCTTAATAAGGCGACGAGCTCCGAGAGTCTAGGCTGCTAAATTTGACTAGGCTTGGGGGCTAAAGAGCTTTATAGGCTTTTAGCCCTCGAGGCGACAAAATCGAGGCCAGCCTTAAAAAAAAGAGCTCTACGAGCAATGTGCCCCGCCCACTGCCACTTTAGTTTAGCGATTCGGAGGGCTATATCGGTTACTTTGGTTCTGCTGCGGATGGCCTCATTTCTGATGCGATCACGCAGAGAGACTCCAACCATAGCCCTCTCCATTGCCCTTTGGGTGACTGAGTTTTCTTATGAGGCCCATTATAAGCGACCTCGTTTCAGTACCATATGTCATCACTGGCAACACACACTGGTCAAAGACTTTCATCTTGAGACACTGCGGAATATTGGCCAAAAAGATGTGCCGTAGCTTCCCGAACGCTGCCCAACCGAGTCGGATTCGTCGATTGACCTCTTTCTCGAAGTTGACCTAACTGGACAGTATGTCCTAAGTATATATAATCGTCCACAACTTCGAGTGTAAAGTCTCCGATTGTAACGGGAGTTGGTGCTACATGGGTATTTTACATGATCTTCGTCTTATCCATGTTCATCTTTAGACCAACTCGCTCGGAGGCTTTACTGAGGTCATCGAGCATCGTACTCAAATCCTCCATGGCCGTACCCACAACACAAGTCTTATTGAGCTTACTATGGGACTAGGTTGATTTGTGTAAGATTGTCCCATTATAGTATAGTGGTATAAACAACACACTAAAATACATAAATAATCAACCAATATTGATCTTGTATAGGAGTTGCATCGGAATAAATTTCAAGCAATTTCTGATATTCCTTATTCAGACGTTTAGGCGTTAGCTGTATCGGGTAGTCAATGCATTAGAGTTGTATTGAATTTGGATCGTATCAAAACGTGTTTTAAAGTTAGATTACGGGTCTAGGTCTAATTGGCCTTTGCTTAGTTTTATCCATAATTTGCTTGGTTTTCCTCCACCAAAAAAGTAAATAGGAAATTATATTCATATAGAGAAATTAGAGGCGCACAATCCTTAAAAGTGTTCAAAAAGGCGCTCAAGCATTACATTGTCAAAACCGTTCTCATTAAATAAGTAAATTATATATATGAAATTTTTCGTTGCGTACATATCTACCTGCTTTAGTTTTAATAATATAATAGTTTAGTTCCATACCCATAGTTGCTAAGAACCTGACATTAAAATTTAATATGTACCCTCTTCTTGTACTTATGAATTAAAGTAAACATTGTATTTCTCAGTAAGTGATTATATGTAATCTTTTGAGAAATAAACATCTTAAGCCATAAACCATATACATTCAACACGCAAAAAAAAACTCTGTGGTAAGGTCCAGGCTTCGAACCTGCGACTTTTGATACGAAAATGCCACGCCTGATTTCAATAGCTTACAGACACTCTTTAGTTACTTATACCTAATTACAGATGAAATTGATTATTATGGTTTGAGAGTGCGAGACGTAGGGAATCATCTCTTTTTGGAGTAAGTACCTGAAAATACCTAGCTACGTATTCTCGCATTTAATATTTTTTATGGATTATGTACTTATACCTTACTGACAGCGCATGTTTTTCCAACAAATTATGAACGAGAAAAACTAATTACTTTTACGCTGGGAAATATGAAAGAGGAATGAGTTTATTACATTTCTCTACTATAAAACCACTGAAATGCAATAAATCTAATCCTCACTTTTGTAATGTCATCTACGGACTGCGGTTGCCTACGTGTATTAAATAGTTTATTTATTTTACAGTCTCTGTTCTCCATATTGACGAGTTTTTACAATCAATTTATTTGTACTAGACTTATTTGTATTCATATGAGTTGATATGAGAATTTCATTTAAATATATGTGTACTGATAAACCCGTTATCAGTACAAAGCTTTCTCACGCCACTGCTCTGAAAAGGTGGTCTTAATCCAAGCTGGAATGTAGAGGAGCTACTCATATCACTGGATATTTGACAAAGAATTAAATTATAGATTGTAAATGTATTTATTTATTTTTGTTATACTTTACATTGGCTACAAAGTTAAGTTTTCTAATTATTTGGATGATAAGGTTAAAGTACTTAGAGTAAAATACATAGTTGACTCTACATATCATGGCTCTATATTTTGGTTCTAAATATTCGATTCCACGTACGTAAATATATACGTAAATAGGTATATGACTTTACTTATGCGAATCTACATATTGATTGAAAATTTACTGTTGATTCACCAAATTAGCCACCAAATTATTATTAAAGGTTGTCTGGAAGAAATCGCTCATTAGCGATAAGACCGCCTGTTGTTACCTCTACCTAAATTTATCTAATTGTAAAATTTGTGCTTGTAACTGTATGAGGTGTGCAATAAAGAGTATTTATTATTATTATTATTAGCTTGTACCATAATGACTGAAAATGAAAGACCATAACGACGCGTTTAAAGTCAGCTTGAAGACAAGCCTTGAAGTGTACATATTGTCTGAGATGTAGATACTTATAATATAACATATACAGCCTGTAAATTTTATACGGGCGTATACTTTATCCACCTATAGTATCCACAATAGGACTCATATAGTATAATCATTTTGTTAAATAGTGTTACTAATTATGGGTAACGATTTTTTAAAGTCCTACCGGCCACCAATGTACGCTATACATAGACTAATAACCCAAGACGCCGCATAGCCGGGCGAACCCCGCTGCCACGCATACAGTCGCTTTACTCTACGGTGTGAGAGAGAAAGTTGTCTTTCCTTTCAGTCCTGTATGTAACATCGCTTGCTTGCGGCATTAAAACGCATTATAGTTGCATTTAATTGTGACGCAGAAACACTATAACATCTGGTCTGCAAAATTTTGGCATTTAATTTCACTGGTAAACCGTTTTTTATCTTAATTACCTATTAAAATTTGTCCGGAAAGAGAAGTGTCGTAGTTTATAAGGAAGCTCATACATTCTACGACACTTGTCTTTCCGGACAGACTCTAAATATAATTGTAATTATTGGATGTGACAGTAAACAAGGTGTTACCATGGCAGCCATTAATGTTTGTCTCTCTCTTATGCACCACGGAACAATCGCGCGTTCCCTGTCTAGCATTGCCTGCAATCGCTCGGTTCCCCTCCCGCACCCCTCGGTTTTGGCAGCTTTGGTTTCAAAGAAATAACGCGCTAATCGGAGTATAGAGATATTTAGTATATGACGCTATACAACCGATTTAAAACTGACATAACTGACATAATCGCCAGTACAATATACGCCCGTATAAAATTTACACACTGTATAAACATTGATACGACATTCATACTTTAACATCTTAATTACCGTATTTCAATATGATCTTCTTTTTTCATCAAAAAATATGTTGAAAGAATTTGTAATTAAATACGATGATAAACGTCTCACTATACCATTCAATTTATTGTTATTGTTTGACGATATTTAAGCTCATGTCATGCACCTACGATATATTAATATCCTTGATAAATAATAAATAACAAGGAAAAAAATCCTAATTGTCACTTTTGCCACGTCCAATCCTCTTCAAAATCAAATTAGATTCAACTAGGCTTCATAATCTGTGCGCCTCTTTGGTGATAAGATGCGGAATATTCCGATCTCGTCCTTATAAATCTTGATTTCAGGTATTCAGATGCATATTGCACATTTCCAGGAGCTTGCGTGTGAGAACTTATTAATAAATTTAAGCACACATACTACATACGAAAGTGAAACGTAAGTAATTGAATAACATTGTAACACGTACCTACCTTATTAAATAATCGTTATATTAGGTACGTTTAGGTGTACGGGTTAAACTTATTACGCTACGATGAAAGAGATATAGGGTCACGTCTCCAGTACAAACATGGCTTTCAATATTAATAAAAAAAAAAAACGACTTCACTTAGCCTCCACCTTTCAAAAAGCAAATGTCCGATCTACTGTAAAAAATACTCAAATCACTATAGGTGTGCCTATAATATTTTAAGAGTTCCCTCAATTTCTCCAGGATCCCATCATCTGATTTTCATCTGGTGACAATCGGACCAACTGTAAAGACTCATTCAAACATAAATAACAAACAAAAAATTATTTAGTTATTCCTTCAGTTGAGTTGTGATTGGTCAATCAACATTTGATAAAATAAAGGAGATCGTCAATTCTGGGCCACCTGATAAAAACCGTATACAGTTTGTACTTCAATGTAAAATATATACTCATTTTATTACTAAAGTAGACAAAATATTACAAAAAAATGAAACGGGAATTAGAAATACTAAATAAATAAACATTATGTTGATCTTTCCGCCATTAAAATGCAGCAAGGCAAGTCGTTAACGTCCTTATGGCATTGATATAAAGTTTAACTTCACCTGGACTGAAACGGGTTTGTTTTTTGGTTTGACACTGTCAATGTCTAGCGTTACATAATCAGCGTTTTGATACTGTTCGGTAAGTTAGAACATTGTAATATTAAAATAATATCTACGCCTACGAATACGGAAGTTTAAATTAGAAATCGACTGTATTAAAACGCCTAAAGATTGAAAATGCGTATTTTTTCATTTTTGATCGGAGTTTGAATATTAAAAGTGTGTTTCATAATGGCATAATATCCTGCTCCTTCGACAACGAAACGCATCTTTTTTTTTTATTTTGAAATGTCAGATACTAGTGGTATCGCACTTAACGGTGGTAAACCTTATCTCTTCGCAATAAGTGTTAGGAATGTTCAGTTTACAAATCAACGATGGTTTGACAGCCGTCTTTGTTTACCGAAAAACAGGAACTATAAATACGATCAAAATATGACTTTTTATTATTTCATCATGGTTCCCGTTTTGTTTTTAAGTCTGCTTTTGTACATTTTCTTTAAAAAACCGGTACTTTTTTACATTAATATATAAATCATAGGCATGCACGCTTTCAGATATTGTCCTTGTCAGATTCAAGTTTTAAATGCATGATTTTTCAATTTTCCCTTTAGATTTCGCAATTTTTTTACCATCGTCCTGATCTAGAAATTATGACGATTTTTTAAAGGATTTTTGAATCATTCCTAAACGGTCCTAAATAATCTGGGCCAGATCACCTAACAAAAATTGACGATCTCCTTTGGATGCGTCAAACCTCATGCGATGCATTAAACTAAAATAAACGTCTTACTGTCATAGCTTGTATGCCCCGGTTATGATACCATGTGGCACACACACAAATTGTAGGGTAATTCTGCAGTGCTAACACTACATATGTCTTTACTTTTGCTGTTCATCGTTATTATGTAAGATAATATAACCAATGCTATAATCATCCGCAATTAATAAATAAAACTCAGTTAATAAAAGTACTTATTATTTTATACTTAAATTATAGGTAATTAAGTAAAAGTAAATAAGTTAAATAACTAATTGGCGTTGCCACTGGAGTTGAATGTCATGAAGTCTCCAGATCCATGGTATTAATACATTGTAAATAAACTTATTTATACTATGTAGTACAATTGAATATAAAATGTGGTTAAGACTTTTTAAATAACTGTTTTTACCATTAATATCTATAGAATGAATTTAACAAGACATTTTAAACAAAACATGAATTAAAACACAACGGGCTACTCTCCAAAAAATGTCAACTGTTACCTAAGTGAAACCCTTTTAATCCCAAGAATATTCGAACATTCCAATCATATGCTAATTCGTTTACCCCGTAAAGGTTAACTCTAAATAAATTAAATGCCTAACACATCGACACTGCATGGGCCATATTCTAAATTTAAAAGACATTTAGACACTTCAATACAACGCATTAACCACGCAATACAGCTGACACCTAAACGTCTGAATAAGAAATATTAGAATTTGCTTGAAAATTATTCCGATGCAACTCCAATACAACTTCAATATTGGTTGAATATTTGGTGTATGTTGAGAAAGGTTGTGTTTTTAATGTATTGTATATGTATTTTAAAATTAGAATATAGCACCAGGATTAAAAAACTATTTTTTTTCGCACATTCGTTAATTCGTCCTAATCCCATAAAGAAGATATTTTGTTATTCATACTTAGACACAGATCTACGCCTATCAATTGATTAGATAGATATAGATAATTTAATAGTTTCGGAAATAGAGAACTTTTTAAAGATTTTTTATAGTCCTCTACGACTAATAGATACGAAAAAAATTACACTCTAATTTGGTATTATAAGTCGCCTTACGCAGATAGCCACATAGTACGAAATGTTAAATTTAACCCCTACAATATAGACAGAAAACCTCAAGAACTTAGGACAAAATTTCATCAGCCCTGAATTATTTTTTGAGCGGTATTAAAAATACAAAACATAGCGATATTATATTAAAACTAATAATAGATTCTAATTTTCCCTCAACCGCTCAAATGTTGACTGGAAGAGATCCCTTAAGAGATAAGTCCGCATTTGTACAAATATTATGTATTCTTTCCGTTGTATTTTTCTTTGTTGTGCAATCAATGATTATACTACTACAACTACTAATCAATGATATATATTATGGACTCATTACAAAGTATCTGCATAGATCTCTCGATGAGCAAAGCTACATGTATGTACAGAATCACCAGCTACCTATTCTACGCGTACATTATACAAAGATTCCATTATAAATATGCTTTGTCAGTGTCATTTACACTTACTTAATCTAAGCGTCATTAGCGCTGTTCCAGTAGACAAATAAAACACCATGTATAATATACCTACTGCCGGTATAATATACCTATGCGTAATATGAACAACTCAAAGTAAACATTCAAATTACCCACTCTCAAATTTACTTCCATTTGCGTGTGCCCACAGGTTGCTTACACAAAATAAATCAAAACAAAGAAACCTAATTAATGAAAATAAAAACAGTCATTTTATTTTAGGCAAATTAACTTTCTATCTTGATTTATTTATAAGAATGGTTAGAAAGCAATTAGATTTCTTGTATGTTTTGTATTATTTCGCTTAGGTACGAGTATTTGCCAATTTTATAGTGATTAGCTATGTAAATTTATTTAGCTTTCACTTCGCTAAAGCTTCCGAAGGTGCACTTACTGTGTTGGTTTGAAGGGAGTTGCATTTACTTACTAATAATATCTATATATATAAAAGGCAAAGTCCTGACTAGTGATGGGCCGGGGGAACGTGCTTCGTTTCCCCACTTTCCCGGGCACGTTCCCCAAACAGGGAAAAGTTGCATACAAGGTAAAAATGTTCCATAAGTGAACATTAAAAATGAAATAGATAAAAAGCATATGTACAGAACAGAGTACAACAATGTCTTTAATTGTCATTATTGAATTTGAAAATAAACAATCTAAAACCAATAAATTCAATTAAAAATAGAAATACCATTATTTTTTGTATTTTACAGTACAAATATTTTAAAAAATATTTATGGGAAAAAATAAGAATTATTTATAAATATGTTTTAAATATATATTCCCTGGAAGTCTGATGATTGCTGTACGATTTTTACTTCATATCATTTGATTTTTTTTGCGTTAACAAAAAAATTAATTTTATAAAAATGTGATTATTAAAAAAAGATGTGGTTCTGTAATGATTTTTTTTGTAAGTAATATTTATTTTAGTAATGGTAAAAAAACGGATTTTTTTAATGTTACTTTTTTAACCGACTTCAATTTCATAGAAGGAGGAGGTTCTGTATTCGGTTTGGGCTTTTTTTTTATGTATGTTCACCGATTACTCCGAGACGCGTGGTCCGATTTCAATAATTCTTTTTTTGTTTGAAAGGATATACTTCCAAGGTGGTCCCATATTAATCTGGTGCTGTTCTGATGATGGGATCTATGAGGAATTGAGAGAACTCCTCAATTTTGAAAGGCACATGTATGGTGATTTGGGTGTTTTCTTAAACAACTCGAGAGTTTTCTCTCGAAAACCACCAATTTGATGAAGTGGACCTGATAATGATGATTGTTTTGATGATAATGATGATGATTTTTTTTAATGTAGGATGTTCAGCGATTACTCCGAGACCCGTGGTCCGATTTGAATAGTTATTTTTATGTTTGAAAGGATGTACTTCCAAGGTGGTCCCAAATTAATCTGGTGCTGTTATGATGATGGGATCTATGAGGAATTGAGGGAACTCCTCAATTTTTAAAAGCACATGTGTGGTGATTTTCTTAAGCAACTCGAGAGTTTTCTCTCGAAAACCACCAATTTGATGAAGTGGACCTGATAATGATGATTGTTTTGATGATAATGATGATGAATTTTTTTTAATGTAGGATTACTCCGAGACCCGTGGTCCGATTTGAATAATTATTTTTATGTTTGAAAGGATGTACTTCCAAGGTGGTCCCAAATTAATCTGGTGCTGTTCTGATGATGGAATCCATGAGGAATTGAGGGAACTCCTCAATCTTTAAAAGCACATGTATGGCGATTTGAGTGTTTTCCTAAGCAACTCAAGCATTTCCTCTCGAAAAACCACCAATTTGATAGAGTGGACCGGATGATGAAGACTATGATTGTTTTAATGATAATGATGGTTTTTTTAATGTAGGATGTTCAGCGATTACTTCGAAACCCATTGTCCGATTTGAGCAATTATTTTATTGGTTGAAAGGAACTACTTCGAAGATGGTCCCACATTAATCTGGCGCTGTTCTGATTATAGGATCCATGAGGAATTGAGGGAACTCCTCAATTTTTAAAGGCACATGTATGATGATTGGGTAGTTTTTTTAAGCAACTCAGGCATTTCCTCTCAAAAACCATCAATTTGATGGAGTGGACCTAATAATGAAGACCACATATGATACGTGGAACTTTCCTTAGATTGAGTCCATATTATGAACTTTTTCTTATACACGGTGGGGCCTGTAACTAAAGCAAAAAATTAAAATGTACATTCTTCTCCTCAAACTACGCAACGTTTGTTTGACGACTTTGAAAAAAAACTTGCGGTTTGAATTTTATTACATTTTAAAGTTAATTCGAACACGCAATGTCTATGAAATTGATTATGTCTGTAAAGTGACTAGACTGACAGGCGATGTCAATTAGACGGAGTTTTAAGTACATTGAAAATACTTTTTACTTTGTTTGAAAAAATAACAATCTAAAAACTTTATGATTTTAAAAAGTTGCTACACAAAAGTTGTCTAGTTTGAGGACTAGAATCTACGTTTTAATTTTTTGCTTTAGTTACAGGCCCCACCCTATATATCTTGACCGATTATTCCGAGAACCGTTATCCGATTATAATACTTATATAACTACTAAAAATGGAAAAATAAAAACTTTTTACAAAAAAAGATAAACCGACTTCAAAAAGGACAAAATAAAATATTATATTATTTATATGAGTTACAAACTGATATGTTTGAAGTCGGTGCCAAGCCAAAAAGATAGAATACCGGTCAAATCAGCTTCAAGTCTGAAAATCACAAAACATCTATACATTGCAAAGGTGAATGTGATTGGATCTGTTACATTTTCACGTCTAAACTACAATCCAATTTTGATGAAATGTGTTACCTATGTATATATACTCTGATGCATGTCTACTTTGTCAAAAATCACGTCAAAAACAGGCGGCAAATTTAATAATATGTAAAAGGCGTGGTTGCCATTCCATAGAAAATTTAAATAATGCGCCTTTTTCTACTGACAAGGTGGGCCCCACACACCCAGTGTGTGTGAGTATAGAAAGATCAGTATTAAATTAACAAACATCATAAGACGCGTGATTATACTTTCTTTTTGTAATTGAGTTAATACCTACATGCAATCAATACCGTATTAGAATAGTTCTATAGTATGAAGAACAATTCACTGAACACCTAGCCTCGTTCGTATTAACTCTTCCAAATTTGGCTTGGCACCGACTTCAAACATATCAGTTTGTAACTCATATAAATAATATAATATTTTATTTTGTCCTTTTTGAAGTCGGTTTATCTTTTTTTGTAAAAAGTTTTTATTAAAAGTACTAAATCACTTAGTCTGATAGCTGTAGGATTTTGACCACATTTCATTAGATTTTTTTTTTTGAGTTGTCTTAAAGTTTAATTTTACTAAAATGTGTGATAATTACAAAAATACAAAACGATTCCGTGAAGTTTTTGTAGGTTTTTATGACATTTATTAAAGTGATGATAATATGTGATTTTTTCAATGTTACCTTTTCCGTTATCTTTTCAAATTACATAAGTCTGATATTTATTATACGGTTTTTACAAAAGTTTACCAGATTAGGTTCTACATTGACATTTAATTGTGAGACTTGTTTGTTAGAATGTTTTTTTCGTAAAAGTGTAAATATCTAATATAAATAATACAAACTTACATTTGAAGTTTAAAAACAGATAGTTTAGTTATATTTCTCCTAACAAATCGGACGGACTTCTTAAATTACCAGCCGCAAATAGCGTATTCAAGCATCAATGTGTTTTAAATACTCTTTGTAACGATTAGTGTTTGTAATTCATATTACGTGTTAGTATGTGGTGACTAATACAATACATAGATGTAAATATTTTTATAAGTAACTAGTTATTTATTGCATTTATAATGAAAAAAATACGTGAGTGTCGTGGAACACTCGGTTGGAACGAAATTATGTTATAAAATTTTTGACTTTTTTGTAATTTTTGAATTTTTGTCAGACAGTCTTTTTTCACTTTTTTCACTTTTTTTGACTTTTTGACTTTTTTTACTTTTTTGACTCTTTTAACTCTTGACTTTTTTGTTTTTTTTGACACTTTTGACTCTTGAGTTTTTTGACTTTTTTGACTTTTTTGAATTTTGACTTTTTTGACTTTTTTGACTCTTTTGACTCTTTTGACTCTTTTGACTCTTTTGACTCTTTTGATTCGTTTGACTCTTTTGACTCTTGACTCTTTCGACTCTTTCGACTATTTTGACTATTTTGACTCTTGACTCTGACTCTTTTGACTCTTGACTCTTTTGACTCTTTCGACTCTTTCGACTCTTTCGACTGTTACGGCTATTTCGACTTTTTTGACTTTTTTGCCTTTTTTGACTATTGACTTTTTTGACTCTTTCGACTCTTTCGACTCTTTTGACTCTTTTGACTCTTTTGACTTGACTCTTTCGACTCTTTCGACTCTTTCGACTCTTTCGACTCTTTCGACTGTTTAGACTGTTTCGACTGTTTCGACTGTTTCGACTTTTTTTTTTTTTTTTTGACTTTTTTGACTTTTTTGACTCTTTTGACTCTTTTGACTCTTTCGACTCTTTCGACTCTTTCGACTCTTTCGACTCTTTCGACTCTTTCGACTCTTTCGACTCTTTCGACTTTTTCGACTCTTTCGACTCTTTCGACTCTTTCGACTTTTTCGACTGGTTTGACTTTTTTACTTTTTTTTACTTTTTTGACTTTGACTTTTTTAAATTTTTTGACTTTTTGACTTTATTGACTTTATTGACTTTATTGACTTTTTTAACTTTATTGACTCTTTTGACTCTTTTGACTCTTGACTCTTTTGACTCTTTTGACTCTTTTGACTCTTTTGACTCTTTTGACTCTTTTGACTCTTTTGACTCTTGACTCTTTCGACTCTTTCGACTCTTTCGACTGTTTCGACTGTTTCGACTTTTTTGACTTTTTTGTTTTTTTTGACACTTTTGACTTGACTCTTTCGACTCTTTCGACTCTTTCGACTGTTTCGACTGTTTCGACTTTTTTGACTTTTTTGGCTTTTTTGACTTTTTTGGCTTTTTTGACTTTTTTGACATTTTTGACTTTTTTGACTTTTTTGACTCTTTCGACTCTTTCGACTCTTTCGATTCTTTCGACTCCTTCGACTCTTTCGACTCTTTCGACTTTTTCGACTTTTTTGACTTTTCTGACTGGTTTGACTTTTTTTACTTTTTTGACTTTTTGACTATTTTGACTTTTTTGACTTTTTGACTCTTTTGACTCTTTTGACTCTTTTGACTCTTTTGACTCTTGACTCTTTCGACTCTTTCGACTCTTTGCTTACACAAAATAAATCAATAATTAATGAAAATAAAAATTTACAGATTTCGTGCCTCACACGACTATCGAGCACATTGGAATTTAATCTACGGAATTCGAAAAAATATTGTCGCTGAGCGACGAGAAAATTGGGATAAGGAAAATATTATAAAATAAAACTACGACGTTGAATTACAATTATTTTATTCTTAGATTACATAAGTATCCTCGACATAACGCCTGTGAAACAGAGTTGGGCAAAAATTAACGTGATTGAAACTAAAGTTAAAAATGAGAACGTTACTTATAATCATATGAACATGATTACGAATTCAGTCACGAGCTTTCTAATCTGATTGACCACCGACATGAGTAAATCATGTCGATTTTTAGTTTCACTCATGATTAGCTGAAGTGATTACATTAGTAATACAGTATGCTTAGTTAGACTAACGATTTAGTTAATTAGATGATTAGATTTTGCGTAGCTACTAGCTCCTTCACTTTTTTCCTGACGAAACAGAGGCGGTACCTAGGTGAGTATAATATACATTTAGGATAAATGGCTATTTGTGACAATATTTCTAAAGGTATCATTTGGCGGTTGGCGCTTACATCTTAAGTTGTATAGTGCAGATTCAATATTGAGCAATAAAAGCGTAAATGCCAGTGGCAAATGTTACCTTTACCAAAATATAGACAATTTTTTTGTTAGTTTTTGGTATGAGTGTACAAATGAATGCTCCCATTTAAGTTTGAAACGGCTTGTTCGGTTTTATTGCGGTTTTCGGCTACAGTTAAGGCAGCTATCTCCCATCTGCGGTTTCCACATTCGCTTTTCATTTTCATTCTCATTCTCATTCTCATTCTCTTTCTCATTCTCATTCTCATCCTCATTCTCATTCTCATTCTCATTTTCATTTAGGATAATGAAAATTTCTACATATGTATCTGGTTCAATATGTGAAATTTAGTTACAATCAGCGCCCGTCGTTAATGATTTACTCGTGGCGAAATTACTTGATTGTTTTGTGTTATGATTTAATCAGCGATTATTCAATCAGCGATGATTAGTAATTGATCACCGATTTTAATCAAGTGTGCCCAACTCTGCTGTGAACAAACAAATCGAAAAATTTCCACACGCATATCGAAGTTTGAATAATTGTCGCCGTGGCGCCTAAGTTAAGTATACATATTTCATTTTTAGATTAATAAGCAGGATATAATAATGTTCAAAGTACAAGAAAATTATTACATTACAAATCCGTAGTCAACTCGAGAAATGGTAGCCACATAGCTAAATAATTTTTAAGCAAAAAAAAACTGACTCCTCAATGGGGGAAGCCGGTGAAGGATTATTGTAGATGGTGCACTCTATACAATGAAATAACTTGCTTAACAAACACAGCGAACAGGACAAATCGTCAAACGTGAACTATGCGTCGTTGAAGAAAGTTTATGGCATCAGCCGCAGTTCCACTTCATCAATATGTCACTGTTTTCAATGAAAATGCTTGATTTGTTGATTTAAATACAAAAATCACTTTATGTATACCTTTAAGATTTGAGAAGTTTCCTCGATTCCTCCTGGATCCCATCGTCAGTACTTAGCTTGACGAAAATTTGTCCTGAGAATCTAACTTGCTTAACAAACATAGCGAAGAGGACAAATCGCCAAATGTGAACTATGCGTCGTTGAAGAGTTCTGCTCTGATCATCATCAGCAGTTCCACTTCATCAAATGTCACTCTTTTGAATGAAAATGCTTGATTTGTTGATAAAAATATAAAAATCACTATGTGTATGCCTTTAGGATTTGAGGAGTTCCCTCGATTCATCATGTATCCCATCAACAGAACTTGAGCTTGACGAAAATTTGTCCTGACAATCTAACTTGCTTAACAAACACATCGTAGAGGAGAAATCGCCAAACGTGAATTATGCGCCGTTGAAGAGTTCCGTTCTGATAATCATCAGCAGTTCCACTTCATCAAATGTCACTCTTTTGAATGAAAATGATTGATTTGTTGATAAAAATACAAAAATCAATGTGTTTGCCTTTAATATTTGAGGAGTTCCCTCGATTCCTCATGGATCCCATCATCAGAACTTGAGCTTGACGAAAATTTGTCCTGACAATCTAACTTGCTTAACAAACACATCGTAGAGGAGAAATCGCCAAACGTGAATTATGCGCCGTTGAAGAGTTCCGTTCTGATAATCATCAGCAGTTCCACTTCATCAAATGTCACTCTTTTGAATGAAAATGATTGATTTGTTGATAAAAATACAAAAATCAATGTGTTTGCCTTTAATATTTGAGGAGTTCCCTCGATTCCTCATGGATCCCATCATCAGAACTTGAGCTTGACGAAAATTAGTCCTGACAATCTTACTTGCTTAACAAATACCGATGTGTGTTCGATAAGAGGAGGAATCGCCAAACGTGAACTATGCGTCGTTGAAGAGTTCCCTTCTGATCATCATCAGCAGTTCCGCTTAATCAAATGTCACTGTTTTGAATGAAAATGATTGATTTGTTGATAAAAATCACTACATGTACATGCCATTAACATTTGAGGAGTTCCCTCGATTCCCCATGACAGCGTTAAACATAAAAAAAAAAAACAAAATAAAAAAAACATGCACGCCGAATTGAGAACCTCCTCTTTTGAAATCTTAAAGTCAGTTAAAAAAAAATTAATGTTAAAAATGTCGTTCTGACTTTTTTCAAAAAGGTTAGGCTACAGGACAGACCCTTAACCCGATCGTCTTTTTTTAGGCTTAAATTGTAGCTGACTAAATTGTCCAGAGTAGATCTTCTCAAATTTTTGATATCATTCTTCGTTTCCAAAATATCGAACGCCAAATTCAAAAATTTGGACAAAATTGATTCTTTTTGTCACTATTCCGGCCATAACTTTTTTCGTTTTTTATTTTCCCGAAAAATTATTTTTGCATCTTATAGCTTTCGTAAATATGAGTCTTTTGGGCCATTTTTGAATATCATATCTATACAACTTTCCGAGTTATAAGGGGATCGCACTTTTTCGTGAAATCGGGGCCTATACTGGAACGAACGAAAAGACATTTCCAATGTCAAAACAGTCACTTTATTTTAGGCAAATTAACTTTCTATCTTGATTTATTTATAAGAATGGTTAGAAAGCAATTAGATTTCTTGTATATTTTGTATTATTTCGCTTAGGTACGAGTATTTGCCAATTTTATAGTGATTAGCTATGTAAATTTACTTAGCTTTCACTTCGCTAATGCTTCCGAAGGTGCACTTACCGTGTTGGTTTGAAGGGAGTTGCATTTACTTACTAATAATATCTATATATATAAAAGGCAAAGTCCTGACTAGTGATGGGCCGGGGGTACGTGCCTCGTTCCCGGGAGCGTGCCCCGCGGGCACGTTCCCGGGAATTCCCCACTTTCCCGGGCACGTTCCCCAAACAGGGAAAAGTTGCATACAAGGAAAAAATGTTCCATAAGTGAACATTAAAAATGAAATAGATAAAAAGCATATGTGCAGAACAGAGTACATTGTACACCCTAAAGTTGCAATAAAGATTGTTTGTTATTGTTATTATTTATTGTAGCCAAAATAAGATAAATATTTATAAGTACTTATGTATATGTATTTCAATTATAGTCTGGCAAACCATTTCTGTCAGTAGAAACGCGCGGCAAATTCAAAATACGTACATGTGGCAACCCTTTGTGATGAGACACATTCATGTGTCATGTTTCATGACGAACATTTAAATTCACATTGAATTTGTTTTTAGTGCATTTCACTCTCTCATCTTAAGCGCGAGTGAGATAGAACTTCTGCATCGTTCCCAATTAAATTTAATGCCTCAACCAGATTATCTGTTGCTGTTGATTGCCTCAAACAGATTATCTGTTGCAGTTGATGACATATCAGACCGTCCGTCTCCTTTTTACACACCGTAAATGTCACCTAATGAAAGGGGCGGAAATACCACCTAAAATTAAAAACATAAAATTTGATGATCATTGCGGCTTTTTTCACTGATTCTTAGTGTTGTCATACTTTTGTTCGCTGTACATTGCTACTGCGTTCGTTGGCTGGCCAGACTATATATTATTTTATCAGAAAAATAAATTGTTTATTGAAAAGTAGTAGTAGAAAGAACTAAAAATTCAACAATGTCTTTAATTGTCATTATTGAATTTGAAAATAAATAATCTAACCAATAAATTCAATTAAAAATCTAAATACCATTATTTTTTGTATTTTACAGTACAAATATTTTAAAAAATATTTATGGGAAAAAATAAGAGTGACTTCGAAAGAGTCAAGTCGAAAATGTCAAAAATGTCAAAAAAGTCAAAAAAGTCGAAACAGTCGAAACAGTCGAAACAGTCGAAACAGTCGAAACAGTCGAAAGAGTCGAAAGAGTCGAAAGAGTCAAGAGTCAAGAGTCAAAAGAGTCAAAAGAGTCAAAAGAGTCAAAAGAGTCAAAAGAGTCAAGAGTCAAAAGAGTCAAAAGAGTCAAAAAAAACAAAAAATACAAAAAAAGTCAAAAATGTCAAAAAAGTCAAAAAAGTCTAAAAAGTCTAAAAAGTCTAAAAAGTCTAAAAAGTCTAAAAAGTCAAAAAAGTCGAAACAGTCGAAACAGTCGAAAGAGTCGAAAGAGTCAAGAGTCAAAAGAGTCAAAAGAGTCAAAAGAGTAAAAAACGTCAAAAAAGCCAAAAAAAGTCATAAACGTCAAAAAAGTAAAAAAAAGTCAAAAAAGTCAAAAAGTCAAAAAAGTCAAAAAAGTCAAGTCAAAAAAGTCTAAAAAGTCCAAAAAGTCGAAACAGTCGAAAGAGTCTAAAGAGTCGAAAGAGTCGAAAGGGTCGAAAGAGTCGAAAGAGTCGAAACAGTCGAAACAGTCGAAACAGTCGAAACAGTCGAAACAGTCGAAACAGTCGAAACAGTCGAAACAGTCGAAACAGTCGAAAGAGTCGAAAGGCAAGAAATAACTAGTTACTTATATAAAAATATTTACATCTATGTATTGTATTAGTCACATACTAACACGTAATATGAATTACAAACACTAATCGTTACAAAGAGTATTTAAAACACATTGATGTTTGAATACGCTATTTGCGGCTGGTAATTTAAGACGTCCGTCCGATTTGTTAGGAGAAATATATTTTTAAACTTCAAATGTAAGTTTGTATTATTTATATTAGATATTTACACTTTTACGAAAAAAACATTCTAACAAACAAGTCTCACAATAAAATGTCAATGTAGAACTTAATCTGGTACACTTTTGTAAAAACCGTATAATAAATTGAAACGATAACAGAAAAGGTAACATTGAAAAAATCACATATTATCATCACTTTAATAAATGTCATAAAAACCTACAAAAACTTCACGGAATCGTTTTGTATTTTTTTAATTATCACATATTTTAGTAAAATTAAACTTTAAGACAACTCAAAAAAAAAATCTAATGAAATGTGGTCAAAATCCTACAGCTATCAGACTAAGTGATTTAGTACTTTTAATAAAAACTTTTTACAAAAAAAGATAAACCGACTTCAAAAAGGACAAAATAAAATATTATATTATTTATATGAGTTACAAACTGATATGTTTAAAGTCGGTGCCAAGCCAAATTTGGAAGAGTTAATACGAACGAGGCTAGGTGTTCAGTGAATTGTTCTTCATACTATAGAACTATTCTAATACGGTATTGATTGCATGTAGGTATTAACTCAATTACAGAAAGAAAGTATAATCACGCGTCTTATGATGTTTGTTAATTTAATACTGATCTTTCTATACTCACACACACTGGGTGTGTGGGGCCCACCTTGTCAGTAGAAAAAGGCGCATTATTTAAATTTTCTATGGAATGTCAACCACGCCTTTTACATATTATTAAATTTGCCGCCTGTTTTTGTCGTGATTTTTGACAAAGTAGACGTGCATCAGAGTATATAATTATACATAGGTAACACATTTCATCAAAATTGGATTGTAGTTTAGACGTGAAAATGTAAGAGATCCAATCACATTCACCTTTGCAATGTATAGATGTTTTGTGATTTTCAGACTTGAAGCTGATTTGACCGGTATTCTATCTTTTTAGCTTGGCACCGACATCTTTTTTTGTAAAAAGTTTTTATTTTTCCATTTTTAGTAGTTATATAAGTATCATAATCGGATAACGGTTCTCGGAATAATCGGTCAAGATATATAAGAAAAAGTTCATAATATGGACTCAATCTAAGGAAAGTTCCACGTATCATATGTGGTCTTCATCATTAGGTCCACTCCATCAAATTGATGGTTTTTGAGAGGAAATGCCTGAGTTGCTTAAAAAAACTACCAAATCATCATGTGCCTTTAAAAATTGAGGATTTCCCTCAATTCCTCATGGATCCTATAATCAGAACAGCGCCAGATTAATGTGGGACCATCTTCGAAGTAGTTCCTTTCAACCAATAAAATAATTGCTCAAATCGGACAATGGGTTTCGAAGTAATCGCTGAACATCCTACATTAAAAAAACCATCATTATCATTAAAACAATCATAATCTTCATCATCCGGTCCACTCTATCAAATTGGTGGTTTTTCGAGAGGAAATGCTTGAGTTGCTTAGGAAAACACTCAAATCGCCATACATGTGCCTTTAAATATTGAGGAGTTCCCTCAATTCCCCATGGAGTCCATCATCAGAACAGCACCAGATTAATTTGGGACCACCTTGGAAGTACATCCTTTCAAATATAAAAATAATTATTCAAATCGGACCACGGGTGTCGGAGTAATCGCTGAACATCCTACATTAAAAAAAATTCATCATCATTATCATCAAAACAATCATCATTATCAGTTCCACTTCATAAAATTGGTGGTTTTCGAGAGAAAACTCTCGAGTTGCTTAAGAGAACACCCAAATCACCATACATGTGCTTTTAAAAATTGAGGAGTTCCCTCAATTCCTCATAGATCCCATCATCAGAACAGCACCAGATTAATTGGGGACCACCTTGGAAGTATATCCTTTCAAACATAAAAATAATTATTCAAATCGGACCACGGGTCTCGGAGTAATCGCTGAACATCCTACATTAAAAAAAATCATCATCATTATCATCAAAACAATCATCATTATCAGGTCCACTTCATCAAATTGGTGGTTTTCGAGAGAAAACTCTCGAGTTGCTTAAGAAAACACCTAAATCACCATACATGTGCCTTTCAAAATTGAGGATTTCTCTCAATTTCTCATAGATCCCATCATCAGAACAGCACAAGATTAATATGAAACCACCTTGGAAGTATATCCTTTCAAACAAAAAAAGAATTGTTGAAATCGGACCACGCGTCTCGGAGTAATCGGTGAACATACATAAAAAAAAAGCCCAAACCGAAAACAGAACCTCCTCCTTCTATGAAATTGAAGTCGGTTAAAAAAGTAACATTAAAAAAATCCGTTTTTTTACCATTACTAAAATAAATATTACTTACAAAAAAAATCATTACAGAACCACATCTTTTTTTAATAATCACATTTTTATAAAATTATTTTTTTTGTTAACGCAAAAAAAATCTAATTATATGAAGTAAAAATCGTACAGCAATCATTAGACTTCCAGGGAATATATATTTAAAACATATTTATAAATAATTCTTATTTTTTCCCATACATATTTTTTAAAATATTTGTACTGTAAAATACAAAAAATAATGGTATTTAAATTTTTAATTGAATTTATTGGTTAGATTATTTATTTTCAAATTCAATAATGACAATTAAAGACATTGTTGAATTTTTAGTTCTTTCTACTACTACTTTTCAATAAACAATTTATTTTTCTGATAAATTAATATATAGTTTGGCCAGCCAACGAACGCAGTAGCAATGTACAGCGAACAAAATATGACAACACTAAGAATCAGTGAAAAAAGCCGCAATGATCATCAAATTTTATGTTTTTAATTTTAGGTGGTATTTCCGCCCCTTTCATTAGGTGACATTTACGGTGTGTAAAAAGGAGACGGATATATTTCGTCTGATATGTCATCAACTGCAACAGATAATCTGGTTGAGGCAATTGAGATATGGCTTAAAAATGAATTTAAATTTGATTGGGAACGTTGCAGAAGTTCTATCTCACTCGCGCTTAAGATGAGAGAGTGAAATGCACTAAAAACAAATTCAATGTGAATTTAAATGTTCGTCATGAAACATGACACATGAATGTGTCTCATCACAAAGGGTTGCCACATGTACGTATTTTGAATTTGCCGCGCGTTTCTACTGACAGAAATGGTTTGCCAGACTATAATTGAAATACATACACATAAGTACTTATAAATATTTATCTTATTTTGGCTACAATAAATAATAACAATAACAAACAATCTTTATTGCAACTTTAGGGTGTACAATGTACTCTGTTCTGCACATATGCTTTTTATCTATTTCATTTTTAATGTTCACTTATGGAACATTTTTACCTTGTATGCAACTTTTCCCTGTTTGGGGAACGTGCCCGGGAAAGTGGGGAATTCCCGGGAACGTGCCCGCGGGGCACGCTCCCGGGAACGAGGCACGTACCCCCGGCCCATCACTAGTCAGGACTTTGCCTTTTATATATATAGATATTATAGTAAGTAAATGCAACTCCCTTCAAACCAACACGGTAAGTGCACCTTCGGAAGCTTTAGCGAAGTGAAAGCTAAATAAATTTACATAGCTAATCACTATAAAATTGGCAAATACTCGTACCTAAGCGAAATAATACAAAACATACAAGAAATCTAATTGCTTTCTAACCATTCTTATAAATAAATCAAGATAGAAAGTTAATTTGTCTAAAATAAAGTGACTGTTGAAATGTCTTTTCGTTCGTTCCAGTATAGGCCCCGATTTCACGAAAAAGTGCGATCCCCTTATAACTCGGAAAATTGTATAGATATGATATTCAAAAATGGCCCAAAAGACTCATATTTACGAAAGCTATAAGATGCAAAAAGAATTTTTCGGGAAAATAAAAAACGAAAAAAGTTATGGCCGGAATAGTGAAAAAAAGAATCAATTTTGTCCAAATTTTTGATTTTGGCGTTCGATATTTTGGAAACGAAGAATGATATCAAAAATTTGAGAAGATCTACTCTGGACAATTTAGTCAGCTACAATTTAAGCCTAAAAAATAGACGATCGGGTTAAGGGTCTGTCCTGTAGCCTAACCTGTTTGAAAATAGTCAGAACGACATTTTTAACATTAATTTTTTTTTAACTGACTTCAAGATTTCAAAAGAGGAGGTTCTCAATTCGACGTGCATGTTTTTTTTATTTTGTTTTTTTTTTATGTTTAACGCCGTCATGGGGAATCGAGGGAACTCCTCAAATGTTAATGGCATGTACACTCGCGTTCAAAAGTGCATACCCAATTCAGCAACAGAATCGTTTGAAACTAAATTAGACGCCATCTATGCGTTCTTTGTGTAATAAGGCTATTACGCCTATCTGTAAATCTTACTAGTACAGTAAGCTGTTACTAGATGGCGTTGGATGCAGTTAAAAATAAAAAACAATATTGTCCAGTTTATATTTACAAATTTTGTTTGCCCATTTTGCTTAATTCAATATTTCAACGATACATTATTAATCGGTTTTGGAAGTTGAGAACAATTCTTGTTTTTTTTTCTCTCACTGTTATTTCATTTCAATCGTTCATCCAGCTATTCAGAATCCACATCGGAATCATCTGTATTTACCGTATTGGATGGCGTCACGGAATGCCCTTTCATTCCAAGACATAAAAAACACAAAATCTCGTAATTTTTGGCGGGGCTTTGAACCCGGACACTCTTGCGTTCAACTCGCATGCGCTAGCCCCTGGACCAAAGCACTATTAATAATGCCGGTGAAATTCAATACTAGTTGAGACCATGCATATCAAGATTGTCATTATTGAACTAAATCCGTAATACATGCCAATGGAATTAGAGTTTTATTAGAATGAAACAAGCGTCAAATTTGCATACCAAAATTTGGCTACTGTTAATTTGCAACACGCTTTAGTTTTGTGAGTAATATGTCAAGTAAATGAAAGAGGGTAGATCTAAGTTTTCTACATACCATACCTGACCGATTGCTTCTTCTTTTGTTCGTTGCGTTATACGTCTGAATTCATTTCTTGGTTATCAATTATTAAAACAAAATGAGTTTTCGAAGCAATATTGACTTGTGAGATCGCGAATAATTAAATTGCATAATGAAGGCTATAATATATCAGAGATAGCTAGAGAAACCGGTGTAAACGTAAGTAGTTTTTTTTTACTTCTTTTCCTCATTAAAAAATGTCTACATATATTATATGTCAATTATGATATGTTTATTGTTTCAGAGGAAAACTGTTAATTTATGGGTAGGACGATTCCAAGTAGGAGGATCTTTGTTACACTAGCAATAAAACTGGTAGACCACGCCTCATTGACACACAGCAACGTCAGTTGTTGGTACGGGAATATGAGGAATATGGCTTTAGACCGACAAGGCACTATGCGGGTTTGTTTGGCACAAGCGCGCTCACGGGTCGTCGTGCCCTTCATAACGAGGGACTCCATCATCGCAGACACGCTGTTAACCTTTGTTGACAGATGCACATAAAACAGCAAAGTTACAGTTTGCTCACACAGTTCGAGACGACGACTGGACTAATGTCATCTTTACTAACGAAAAGACTTAAATCCAGTCAACAAGGACGCCTGTCTTTGTGACGTCGAAATAATACGCGATATGACAACGAGCATGTCTTGCCCGACATGGAATCGTTTCGTATCACAGTGAAAATGTGGGGTTGGATGACTGCAGCCGGTCCGGGAGAAGTTGTCAGAATACCAAGCCGCGCGAATAGTGGACTACGTGGACGTGTTGGAATATACCCTGATGCCTACAGTTCGAAATGTGTACCCAGAGACTGAATTTCCGTTGGTATTGTTTTTGCAAGATGATTGCCCAATACACCGCTCACGTAGTGTGAAAGAGTGGTTTAAAAAACACAAAAATTACATCAAGGTCCATTCCCTGGCCTGCCAGATTACCGGGTTTAAACCCTATAGAAAATTTATGGGATTTTATAGTGCAACGCTGGGATAATCAAAATGAAAGGACCCCGAAAACGCTGAAAGCACATTGCATGAAACTATAGGATAGTGTTCGTGGTTCAGATTTCTGTCAAAATCTTATTTCATCGGTGCCTTCCCGCTTACAAGCAGTTATTGATAACGGAGAAGGTTGTACTAAATATTAGGGCAATCATAAAACAATACATTTGGTTAACCCGGTTTAGTGCTTAATTTCAACGTATTTTATTGATTTGATAAATCTATGTTACTTTGAGGTGGCTTTTATCGAAACGCTAGTAAGGTGCTTGCATTTGGTAGGTAAGTAAGGTCGGTGTCAATAGAAAAGTAAAATGATGTAAACAAACACATTTACCTTGATTGCTACGCACTTACGCACTTTAAACGTAATATTTACATTATTTTTTAGTAAAAATGTCCGTTAATTACTTATATTTCAGTGAAAACAGGGTTCTTTAATAATATTCTGTCGTGTCAAATACTCTTTTTGCTTAGGAATTCAGCCATTGGTTTACTTTATTTTACTCTTCTATTGACACTGACCTTAGGTAGTATTAATAAATAAAATGAATAAATAATGCTTAATAATGTGAGACAACAGTAAAACTTCAAACTTATATACCTATCATGTTGACTACCTATATTAATTACCTACTGAAAATTTTTCCTTGCAAATTGCAGTAAAGTTCTGTGGTTTATGTTATCTATAGATGCATAACTTAAGTAGGTATTATAACATATACGCGGCCTCAGATGGTTTATAAAATAAGATATAGGTAGAGGATCGGAGTATCGGATTGGTGTGTGGCTTTTTAACCGACTTCAAGATTTGAAAAGAGGAGGTTCTCAATTCGGCGTGTATGTTTTTTTTTTTTTTTTTTGTTTTTTATTTTTTATGTTTGTTACTCCATAACTCCGTCATGTCTGAACCGATTTTCAAAATTCTTTTTTTGATTGTAAGTATATATATACAGATTGGTCCCGTTTTTGTCAAAACGCAGTTCTGATGATGGGATCCATGAGGAATCGAGGGAACTCCTCAAATCTTAAAGGCATACATATAGTGATTTTTATATTTTTATCAACAAAACCATCATTTTCATTCAAAACAGTGACATTGGATGAAGTAGAACTGCTGATGATGATCAGAACGGAACTCTTCAACGACGCATAGTTCACGTTTGGCGATTTGTCCTCTTCGCTGTGTTTGTTTAGCAAGTTTAATTGTCAGGACAAATTTTCGTCAAGCTCAAGTTCTGATGATGGGATCCATGAAGAATCGAGGGAACTCCTCAAATCTTAATGGCTTACACATAGTGATTTTTGTATTTTTATCAACAAGTCAAGCATTTTCATTCAAAAGAGTTGTTTTTTATTTTTAACTGCATCCAACGCCATCTAGTAACAGCTTACTGTACTAGTAAGATTTACAGATAGGCGTAATAGCCTTATTACACAAAGAACGCATAGATGGCGTCTAATTTAGCTTCAAACGATTCTGTTGCTGAATTGGGTATGCACTTTTGAACGCGAGTGTACATGCCATTAACATTTGAGGAGTTCCCTCGATTCCCCATGACGGCGTTAAACATAAAAAAAAAAACATAATAAAAAAAACATGCACGTCGAATTGAGAACCTCCTCTTTTGAAATCTTGAAGTCAGTTAAAAAAAAATTAATGTTAAAAATGTCGTTCTGACTATTTTCAAACAGGTTAGGCTACAGGACAGACCCTTAACCCGATCGTCTATTTTTTAGGCTTAAATTGTAGCTGACTAAATTGTCCAGAGTAGATCTTCTCAAATTTTTGGTATCATTCTTCGTTTCCAAAATATCGAACGCCAAAATCAAAAATTTGGACAAAATTGATTCTTTTTTTCACTATTCCGGCCATAACTTTGACTTTGACTTTTTTGACTTTTTTGACTGTTTTGACTCTTTCGACTCTTTCGACTCTTTTGACTCTTTCGACTCTTTCGACTCTTTCGACTTTTTCGACTTTTTCGACTTTTTTGACTGGTTTGATTTTTTTGCCTTTTTTGACATTTTTGACCGACTTTTTTGACTTTTTTGACATTTTTGACTTTTTTGACTTTTTTGACTTTTTTGACTTTTTTGACTTTTGTGACTTTTTTGACTTTTTTTGACTTTTTTACCTTTTTTGACTTTTTAGGGTTCCGTACCTCGAAAGGAAAAAACGGAACCCTTATAGGATCACTTTGTTGTCCGTCTGTCTGTCTGTCTGTCTGTCTGTTTTTCTGTCTGTCTGTCTGTCTGTCTATCTGTCTGTCTGTCAAGACCATTTTTCTCAGGAACGCGTCCTAAATACTCAAGTCTATTGTCCCTTGCAGCTGTGAAATAACCAAACTTAAAAACCAACGCAATCAAAAGATACAGTCGTTTATGCTGCAAATTTTAGAATTTTTCGGCACTCGCAAAACCTACGGGGTACTTCCCGTGAACTCAGAAACTTGAAATTTGGCACGAAGCAACGTCATATAGCATAGACATTGGAAAAATTACAAAAGCAGACATTTTTAGTAAAATCACACAAAAAAATATTTTTTAAAGTTTTAAACTGACTACCTTTTTCCTCGTAAACGCGTAGAGGTATTAAATTGAAATTCATGTCAAATACTCAGGGCTATAGGACCTTTCAGATGTAGCAAAACCAAACTTTTATATCAACGCAATCAATAGAAATAGCAATTTAAGTCGCATATTTTGAAACTGAGTACTCGCAAGAAACTCAAAACCTAAAGGGTACTTCCCGTAAACTCAGAAACTTGAAACTTGGCACGAAGAAACTTCATATAGCACAGACAAAGGAAAAATTACGAAAAGTAGACATTTTTAGTAAAATCATACAAAAAATATTTTTTTAAATTTTTAACTTACTACCTTTTTCCTCGTAAACGCGTAGAGGTTTTTGCATATGTTACGCTACGCATATGTTTTGACTTTTTTGACTCTTTTGACTCTTATGACTCTTTTGACTCTTTTGACTCTTGACTCTTTCGACTCTTTCGACTCTTTCGGCTCTTTCGACTGTTTCGACTCTTTTGACTTTTTTTACTTTTCTGGCTTTTTTGACTGTTTTGACAATTTTTAATACAGTTTTCTTTTATTTTAGTAGCAAGGGACCTTCGAGTATTATCATCATCGTTGACATTCGACTCTTTCGACTCTTTCGACTGTTTTGACTTTTTTGACTTTTTATACTTTTTAGACTTTTTGACTTTTTTGACTTTCTTTTAACTTTTTTGACGTTTTTGACTTTTTTTGGCTTTTTTGACTTTTTTGACTCTTGAATCTTTTGACTCTTTTGACTCTTTTGACTCTTTCGACTGTTTCGACTCTTTCGACTCTTTCGACTGGTTGGACTTTTTTTACTTTGTTGACTCTTTTGACTCTTTTGACACTTTTGACTCTTTTGACTCTTTTGACTATTTTGACTCTTTTGACTCTTTTGACTCTTGACTCTTTTTACTCTTGACTCTTTCGACTCTTTCGACTCTTTCGACTCTTTCGACTGTTTCGACTCTTTCGACTCTTTCGACTGTTTCGACTGTTTCGACTGTTTTGACTTTTTTGACTTTTTTGACTTTTTTGTTTTTTTTGACACTTGACTTTTTTGATTGTTTTGACTTTTTTGACTCTTTTGACTCTTATGACTCTTTTGACTCTTTTGACTCTTTTGACTCTTTTTACTCATGACTCTTTCGACTCTTTCGACTGTTTCGACTGTTCCGACTTTTTTGACTTTTTTGACTTTTGACTTTTTTGTTTTTTGTCTTTTGACTCTTGACTTTTTTGACTTTTTTGACTGTTTTGACTTTTTTGACTCTTTTGACTCTTATGACTCTTTTGACTCTTTTGACTCTTGACTCTTTCGACTCTTTCGGCTCTTTCGACTGTTTCGACTGTTTCGACTTTTTTGACTTTTTTTACTTTTTTGGCTTTTTTGACTGTTTTGACTCTTTCGACTCTTTCGACTCTTTCGACTCTTTCTACTCTTTCGACTTTTTAGACTCTTTCGACTCTTTTGACTTTTTTGACTTGTTTGACTTTTCTGTACTTTTTTTACTTTTTTGACTTTTTTGACTTTTTTGACTCTTTTGACTCTTTTGACTCTTTTGACTGTTGACTCTTCCGACTCTTTCGACTCTTTCGACTCTTTCGACTCTTTAGACTGTTTCGGCTGTTTCGACTTTTTTGACTTTTTTGACTTTTTTGACATTTTTGACTTTTTTGACATTTTCGACTCTTTCGACTCTTTCGACTCTTTCGACTGTTTCGACTGTTTCGACTGTTTCGACTGTTTCGACTGTTTCGACTGTTTCGACTGTTTCGACTGTTTCGACTGTTTCGACTGTTTCGACTTTTTCGACTTTTTTGACTTTATTGACTTTATTGACTTAATTGACTTTATTGACTTTTTTGACTTATTTGACTTTTTTGACATTTTTGGCCTTTTTGACTTTTTTGACATTTTTGACATTTTTGACTTTTTTGACTTTTTTGACTTTTTTGACTGTTTTGACTCTTTCGACTCTTTTGACTCTTTCGACTCTTTCGACTCTTTCGACTTTTTCGACTTTTTTGACTGGTTTGATTTTTTTTACTTTTTTGACATTTTTGACTTTTTTGACTTTGACTTTTTTGACTTTTTTGACTTTTTTGATTTTTTTGTTTTTTTTGACTTTTTTGACTTTTGTGACTTTTTTGACTTTTTTGACTTTTTTTGACTTTTTTACCTTTTTTGACTTTTTAGGGTTCCGTACCTCGAAAGGAAAAAACGGAACCCTTATAGGATCACTTTGTTGTCCGTCTGTCTGTCTGTCTGTCTGTCTGTCTGTCTGTCTGTCTGTCTGTCTGTCTGTCTATCTGTCTGTCTGTCAAGACCATTTTTCTCAGGAACGCGTGGAGGTATCGAGCTGAAATTTATATCAAATACTGAAGTCTATTGTCCCTTGCAGCTGTGAAATAACCAAACTTAAAAACCCACGCAATCAAAAGATACAGTCGTTTATGCTGCAAATTTTAGAATTTTTCGGCACTCGCAAAACCTATGGGGTACTTCCCGTGAACTCAGAAACTTGAAATTTGGCACGAAGCAACGTCATATAGCATAGACATTGGAAAAATTACAAAAGCAGACATTTTTAGTAAAATCACACAAAAAAATATTTTTTAAAGTTTTAAACTGACTACCTTTTTCCTCGTAAACGCGTAGAGGTATTAAATTGAAATTCATGTCAAATACTCAGGGCTATAGGACCTTTCAGATGTAGCAAAACCAAACTTTTATATCAACGCAATCAATAGAAATAGCAATTTAAGTCGCATATTTTGAAACTGAGTACTCGCAAGAAACTCAAAACCTAAAGGGTACTTCCCGTAAACTCAGAAACTTGAAACTTGGCACGAAGAAACTTCATATAGCACAGACAAAGGAAAAATTACGAAAAGTAGACATTTTTAGTAAAATCATACAAAAAATATTTTTTATTAATTTTTAACTTACTACCTTTTTCCTCGTAAACGCGTAGAGGTTTTTGCTTGTTATAGGTGTTTACGGAACCCTCGGTGCGCGAGTTGGACTCGCACTTGGCCGTTTTTTTTTACTTTTTTTGACTATTTTGACCTTTTTGACTTTTTTTTTTTTTGAAATGGGGCTAAATTTATTTTAAAACAAAAAGGATATAACAGGTAACAATACAATAAAAAATATTATAAATAACTATAAACTAGAGACTACCTACAAATAAAAAATGTCCTCCAAATCGCTGCCAATGGGCAGGGTTCCCAGAAGGCTAGCCGCATTGGCACGTTGTATAGCGATGCTTATACGTTGTGCAAAGTATTGACCAGCCCTCTGGTCACCCGTCGTTTCAATTAAACGCGCCGCTAAGTCTTTGTAGATGAGCCCGCGCTCGGCCCCCATGGCCCCAACGTTTCGACCCCAAACGCCTCAAATATATAATCACTACCAAGGGTGGCGTATTTGCGGCGTTTGAGGTCTTCTGCTACGGACGCGGCATTGCCAGCATTTTTACTGGTACCTGGAAGATGGGACGGGGCAAGAGTGTCTACACATGTAGCGTCCCAGACCAGAGGCCGTCCCATCCTCCAAGGCACCAGCGTCATGCCGTCGGGCCTCTTGCCGTCGTCCCTTGCCAAGCCAACGGGTTCCAAGGTGGCTGGAACTTTGACACTGACAAGGGCCCTTCGGATGACATCGTTTATACTGGCATGACGGGGTATGCGCCCAGTACTTCTACCGCAGGAGAGGCCATGGTGACCCAGGTTGTCAACCATCGCACCGCATTGGCACCGATGTGGGGCGTTTGTTGATGCCCCAATTCGCAAACTAGTCGCCAGTCTAAGTTTGCTGCTGGAAGTGGGTGCTTATTAGTAAGGGCCGAAAGTGTATTTGAGTTTTCAGGAGCTACTGTGTCGCTAGAAAAAATGATGCGGGCGGCACCCCTAATGTCCCCATCGGCTACCTTATTTTCGATTATTTTACTGATGTTTCGTTTCGTAGTGTATTGCTGGGGAGTAGTGGGACAAACAGGAGAATTTTTAATACAGTTTTCTTTTATTTTAGTAGCAAGGGACCTTCGAGTATTATCATCATCGTTGACATGGAGAACTTTGAACGAAAAAGTCAAAAGTTCTTCCCAGGCGCGCTTTGAGTTTTCACTTACGGCAGTTTTTATAATTTCTGCTAAAAATTTTGAAACTGTGACACGGGCGCCCCGTGGTCTACGTTTAAGACTCGGTAGGGTATTTTTTAAGCTACTTATAGTTTGCCAAAAAGGTGGGTCGCAAAGTATGGATTGTGATTGCAGAACGGTTGTCGAAGGAGGGGCGGAAATTATGGGTCCCGAACAAGAGACCTGGTGTTTATGTTTTTTTGCGATATGGATATTTAAACCTTTTGTACCTTTGAAATAACGGAGCTGGGGACAATGTGGGCAGCGTACATCAATGTCCAGCGACACAGTAGCGGCGACATTGTTTGCTAATAGGGACATACAGGTTCTAACAACTACTTATACAATACAAAGACAAACTTATAGGCACTATAAATAAAAGGATATAAGATAGGAAAAATATCAAGGTAACAAGGCGAACAGGCACGATAAATTAAAGTAAACGCCGCTAATTTCTCTTGGACGTAACTCTGAAAATAACTTTTTTGACTTTTTAAAATTTTTGACTTTTTCGACTCATTTTGACCTTTTTGATTTTTTTGCTTTTTTGACTTTTTTGACATTTTCGACTCTTTCGACTCTTTCGACTCTTTCGATTTTTTTCGACTTTTTTGACTGGTTTGACTTTTTTGAGTTTTTTGGCTTTATTGACTTTTTTGACTTTTTTGACTCTTTTGACTCTTTTGACTCTTTTGACTCTTTTGACTCTTTTGACTCTTTTGACTCTTTTGACTCTTTTGACTCTTGACTCTTTCGACTCTTTCGACTCTTTCGGCTCTTTCGGCTCTTTCGGCTCTTTCGACTCTTTCGACTCTTTCGACCCTTTCGACTCTTTCGACTCTTTCGACTCTTTCGACTCTTTCGACTCTTTCGACTCTTTCGACTGTTTTGACTTTTTTGACTTTTTAGACTTTTTGACTTTTTTGACTTTTTTGACTTTCTTTTAACTTTTTTGACGTTTTTGACTTTTTTTGGCTTTTTTGACTTTTTTGACTCTTTTGAATCTTTTGACTCTTTTGACTCTTTTGACTTTTTCGACTCTTTCGACTCTTTCGACTCTTTCGACTCTTTCGACTCTTTCGACTCTTTCGACTCTTTCGACTCTTTCGACTCTTTCGACTCTTTCGATTTTTTTCCACTTTTTTGACTGGTTTGACTTTTTTGAGTTTTTTGGCTTTATTGACTTTTTTGACTTTTTTGACTCTTTTGACTCTTTTGACTCTTTTGACTCTTTTGACTCTTTTGACTCTTTTGACTCTTTTGACTCTTGACTCTTTCGACTCTTTCGACTCTTTCGACTCTTTCGGCTCTTTCGGCTCTTTCGGCTCTTTCGACTCTTTCGACTCTTTCGACCCTTTCGACTCTTTCGACTCTTTCGACTCTTTCGACTCTTTCGACTGTTTTGACTTTTTTGACTTTTTAGACTTTTTGACTTTTTTGACTTTTTTGACTTTCTTTTAACTTTTTTGACGTTTTTGACTTTTTTTGGCTTTTTTGACTTTTTTGACTCTTTTGAATCTTTTGACTCTTTTGACTTTCGACTGTTCCGACTTTTTTGACTTTTTTTACTTTTGACTTTTTTGTTTTTTTTGACACTTGACTCTTTTGACTCTTGACTTTTTTGACTTTTTTGACTGTTTTGACTTTTTTGAGTCTTTTGACTCTTATGACTCTTTTGACTCTTTTGACTCTTGACTCTTTCGACTTTTTCGACTCTTTCGACTCTTTCGGCTCTTTCGACTGTTTCGACTGTTTCGACTTTTTTGACTTTTTTTACTTTTTTGACTTTTTTGACTGGTTTGACTTTTCTGACTGACTTTTTTTACTTTTTTGACTTTTTTGACTTTTTTGACTTTTTTGACTCTTTTGACTCTTTCGACTCTTTCGACTCTTTCGGCTCTTTCGGCTCTTTCGGCTCTTTCGACTCTTTCGACTCTTTCGACCCTTTCGACTCTTTCTACTCTTTCGACTCTTTCGACTCTTTCGACTGTTTTGACTTTTTTGACTTTTTAGACTTTTTGACTTTTTTGACTTTTTTGACTTTCTTTTAACTTTTTTGACGTTTTTGACTTTTTTTGGCTTTTTTGACTTTTTTGACTCTTTTGAATCTTTTGACTCTTTTGACTTTTTCGACTGTTCCGACTTTTTTGACTTTTTTTACTTTTGACTTTTTTGTTTTTTTTGACACTTGACTCTTTTGACTCTTGACTTTTTTGACTTTTTTGACTGTTTTGACTTTTTTGAGTCTTTTGACTCTTATGACTCTTTTGACTCTTTTGACTCTTGACTCTTTCGACTCTTTCGACTCTTTCGACTCTTTCGGCTCTTTCGACTGTTTCGACTGTTTCGACTTTTTTGACTTTTTTTACTTTTTTGACTTTTTTGACTGGTTTGACTTTTCTGACTGACTTTTTTTACTTTTTTGACTTTTTTGACTTTTTTGACTTTTTTGACTCTTTTGACTCTTTTGACTCTTTTGACTGTTGACTCTTCCGACTCTTTCGACTCTTTCGAATCTTTAGACTGTTTTGGCTGTGTCGACTTTTTTGACTTTTTTGACTTTTTTGACATTTTTGACTTTTTTGACATTTTCGACTCTTTCGACTCTTTCGACTCTTTCGACTCTTTCGACTGTTTCGACTGTTTCGACTGTTTCGACTGTTTCGACTGTTTCGACTGTTTCGACTGTTTCGACTGTTTCGACTGTTTCGACTGTTTCGACTTTTTCGACTTTTTTGACTTTTTTGACTTTATTGACTTTATTGACTTAATTGACTTTATTGACTTTTTTGACTTATTTGACTTTTTTGACATTTTTGGCCTTTTTGACTTTTTTGACATTTTTGACATTTTTGACTTTTTTGACTTTTTTGACTTTTTTGACTGTTTTGACTCTTTCGACTCTTTCGACTCTTTTGACTCTTTCGACTCTTTCGACTCTTTCGACTTTTTCGACTTTTTTGACTGGTTTGATTTTTTTGACTTTTTTGACATTTTTGACTTTGACTTTTTTGACTTTTTTGACATTTTTGACTTTTTTGACTTTTTTGACTTTTTTGACTTTTTTGACTTTTTTGACTTTTTTGACTTTTGTGACTTTTTTGACTTTTTTGACTTTTTTACCTTTTTTGACTTTTTAGGGTTCCGTACCTCGAAAGGAAAAAACGGAACCCTTATAGGATCACTTTGTTGTCCGTCTGTCTGTCTGTCTGTCTGTCTGTTTTTCTGTCTGTCTGTCTGTCTGTCTATCTGTCTGTCTGTCAAGACCATTTTTCTCAGGAACGCGTGGAGGTATCGAGCTGAAATTTATATCAAATACTCAAGTCTATTGTCCCTTGCAGCTGTGAAATAACCAAACTTAAAAACCAACGCAATCAAAAGATACAGTCGTTTATGCTGCAAATTTTAGAATTTTTCGGCACTCGCAAAACCTACGGGGTACTTCCCGTGAACTCAGAAACTTGAAATTTGGCACGAAGCAACGTCATATAGCATAGACATTAGTAGGTGATTATTGGGTGTTTGAAATATCAATTCTCCGAATCTTCGATTCTCCGAATCTTCGATTCTCCGAATCGATATTTCAAACCCCCAATAATCTTCTGATTCGAAATGCCCAATCGGGTTCGTATTAAGTACATTTCATTATTTTTTAGTAGTTATTAAGTTTATAAACATGCTTAAATGAGTATCAGTTTCATTACACAGTAAATCGTCACGTAGCTTAGACGTTAGTACATTGTTTAAATATGAAGTTTGTTAAACAAGCACAGTCACTAGATTTATATAAAAAATTCTCGGTTTCTAATAAAATATATTCTCGTCATGGCAAACTTTTACCGAGCACCATTCGTTGTCTCATTTGCGAACCATCTAACTGCAGGAAAACTAATTTAATTATCGGACTTCTTATGCACGAAAACGGAGTGAGATTTAAAAATGTCTACGTTTATTCCAAAACCTTGTTTCAACCAAAATATTTATTTCTAGAAAAAAGTTCTTCAACGTGTACCAGGGGTAACATTTTTTAAATACAATGAAAATGAGCAAGTGATAAATCCAAATGAAGCAAAATCAGATTCAGTAATTATATTTGATGACATAGCATGTGAAAAACAAAACAACGTTCGAGATTACTTTTCTATGGGACGCCATTGCAAAATAGATTGTTTCTATCTTAACCAAACATACAGCAAAATTCCTAAACAATTAATAAGGGATAATGCTAATCTTATTATTCTTTTTAAACAAGATGAACCTAACTTACGACATATATATAACGAACATGTAAATACGGATATGTCTTGGTCACAATTCAAAGAAATGTGTGCAAAAATTTGGTGCACTCCATATAATTATTTAGTCATAAATAAAGACTGTGAAAGAAATAAAGGATGCTACAGAAAGAACTTTGACACGTTTGTGATTCTAAATTAATACGAGCATATAACAATTGACAATGCTTGATACTCTTCATTTCAATTCGTAACGCCAACAAGGAAAGAATATTCTTTGCGATAAATATGGAAAAGGTAACTAAGCAAGAAATTGTTAAGTCTGCAGAGGCAGTTAAGCGGAAACTTAAAATGATGCGTGATATGACATGTGAAAATGAAAAAATTCTTGAGTCAGTTCTTAAGCCGATCACTGATCCTCTCAATCAAATCGCAGGCCGAAGTAGTATAAACGGAAGAATGGAAAAAGTAAATGATATTAACTTTGACTATCATAGTACCCCAAAACAACCAAAGTTGAATCTTAGCGAGATTAAACCTAGTTTATCTCACGATGATACCATTTTAGAACTAAATGCTCAGAGTATCAATGATAATGAACTTCAATTAGATGGCAAAGAATTAGAAAATGCTGAAAAACGCGAATCAGATTCGAGTGACGAAAGTGAAATAGAGAACGTTGATTCAAACAATGGTACATCAGATGATGATGTTTTCACGAGTGTTAACAGTGAGGAACGAAACTATTCGTCTCCACTTTCATTTTCTGTTAAGGCATTTGCAGATGTACCCTACGGAGTAAGACTAGAAAGAGGAAAACTTATGATGGGTACACAGAGGGTTTATGTGTCTGACAAAACCATTACTATAAATGCTAATACTTTTGAAAAAACTGAAGGGCTCGTTCAACTGTTATTCGCGAAAATACCTAATTTAGATTTAGTGACTGAAAACGACAAAGAAAACTACAAATTAATATTAAATCAAACTAATGCCCACCGCAGGGATTTTGACCCAAGAAAACCTATCAAAAGTAACAGAGGTA
This sequence comes from Pammene aurita, assembly GCA_947086415.1. Taxonomy (NCBI): domain Eukaryota; kingdom Metazoa; phylum Arthropoda; class Insecta; order Lepidoptera; family Tortricidae; genus Pammene; species Pammene aurita. The sequence goes on from OX352290.1 coordinate 25,520,083, forward strand.
GCAAATATTTACAAATAATTAAACCATTATTTAAACTTATCCGAGTCTGTGACAGTACGGAGAATCTTGCTGTTGGCAACGGATTAGGTTTCTTAAAGAAAGTAAAGTCAAATACGGATTATGTTTACTGGGATGATCCAAACGAGTTAGTTGATAGGTTGAAGTTACTAATCGCTTCTCGAGAAGCTGGTAACACCGGTCTTGACAATGAGATAATCTCGATAATTGAAGAGTTACGTGAAGCCAACATTATTCCATAAAAGCATCCATCTCGATTATTATTACTTCAGTTTATATCGACGCATAGTCAAACGCGCACGGATAATGAATATTGATAAATTTGGACATCACGTACATAAACGTTTACGTATCGCAAACTATGATGAGACATTACAAAAAACAGAAAACGGAGATTTCAATTTACGGTCATCAAGACTTAAAGGTTTGAAATCCCCGCTTTCGAGCGATGAAGCGGTCAATAAGGAGTATGTTGATAATATAAATAAAACTAATCAGTCTAATATAGCAAACGTTATAATTCGCCTTCAACAAATAAACTCAATCTTAGAAGAAATTGACAAAAAGTTTTGTACCAAAGCGGATGTTATTAAAATCGTAAAGGAAAAACAAAAATGAGCAAACAAGAAGTTGTAAACGAAATTCATAAGGATGCAAGAAAGAACTTTAAACGCTGTTCGGTGATATTAAAAGGAACCAATGATTTGTGGCAAGCTGATTTAATCGATATGATTAAATTTTCTTCTGTAAATAATGGTCACAAGTATATATTGGTTGTAATTGACTGTTTTTCAAAGTATGCGTGGGCTGTACCTGTAAAAACAAAAACGAAAATGGAAATAACGCGTGCATTTGAAAGCATATTGAATGCTGGTCACACTCCACTAAATGTACAAACAGATAAGGGTAAAGAGTTTTATAATGATGTATTTCAACAATTGATGAAAGTAAGACATATAAATCACTACTCTTCGTATTCCACGAAAAAAGCTTCTATTGTGGAAAGATTAATAAGAACACTGAAAGCTAAACTGTATAAACACTTTAGTTTACTTGGAAACTATAAATGGATTGGAAATCCACTAAATAATACAATTAAAATTTACAATGGAACTAAACATAGAACAACTAAATTTAAACCAACTGATGTAAATTCTACAAATGAGCATGTCGTGCGACAAAACATCTTAATTAGACAAAAACATGTTATTCAAAAGAAAACAAAGCTAAAAATAGGTGACTGTGTACGAATCTCGAAGTATAAATCAGCTTTTAAGAAGGGTTATACTCCTAATTGGTCTACAGAGCTATTCAGCATTATTAAAGTTAAAAACACTAATCCAGTAACGTATAACATTGAAGATTGTCATAAAAATATAATACTTGGTTCGTTTTATGAACAAGAACTACAAAAAACAGCTCATCCTAATGTATATCTGATTGAAAAAGTTATTAAAAGAAAGGGAAACAGGCTGTTTGTGAAATGGTTAGGCCTTAGCGAAGCAGAAAATAGCTGGATTAATAAAAATGATTTAGTTTAACTTAACTATAAATAAAAGATATACTTTTTATTTCTCATCATTAAACAATAAGTAATGCAAGGAAGCGGACTTGTTAATAGTGTAATAAATAATCTACCTTTTGAATTACATTTGCCTGGATACAATTATTGTGGACCAGGTACAAGACTTAAAGAAAGGTTGTTAAGAGGTGACCGAGGCATAAATAAATTGGACGAAGCCTGCAAGCAACACGATATTGCGTATAGCAACTATTCTGACCTTACACAGCGTCACAAAGCTGATAAAGAGTTAATAAAAATGGCAAAACAAAGAATTAAATCATCCAATGCTAGCAAAGGTGAAAAATTGGCTTCTTGGTTAGTTAACAAGGTTATGAAAACTAAATTGAGGGCTGGCGCTGGAATTAAATCATTTAAAACAATCGTTTCAAAAATTCGATCACATATTAAAAAGCATAAACCTAAAGGTGATTCATCAACAATTAAGTGTGCATATAAAGCTGCAAAAAAGTTACTTCGTAAAAATGCATCTATTCGTTTACCACGCATTATTCCAATTCCGAAAACTGGAGGAATCTTGCCCTTGATTCCTATTTTTGCTGGTTTGTCAGCTCTGGGTTCATTAGCTGGAGGAGCGGCTGGTATTGCAAAGGCTGTGACTGACTATAAATCAGCACAAAAGAACCTACAGGAGTCAGAACGCCACAATAAAATGATGGAGTCAATTGCCATTGGCAAAGGCTTATACATAAAACCCTATAAGAAAGGTAGTGGTTTATTTTTTAACGCATCAAAAAACTAAGCAGAAGGCTGCCAAGGAGAGCTCTCACAAACATAGATCTATTAAAATTTGGACGTGACATACCACATTTCAGAGGCGTTTTCATGCGTGACAATTTACCAAAACGACCTCGGCGTGTGGAGTGTGCAATTGTTAATTTAGATAGCTCAACGAATATGGGGACTCACTGGGTGGCCTATGTTAAATTAAACGCATATTGTGAATATTTTAATAGTTACGGAGATTTAAAACCACCTGTTGAACTTATTAGATACTTAAAGAAATATGAAATTTTTTATAATTATCGTACGTATCAAAAATTTGATACTGTAAATTGTGGACACTTATGTTTAAATTATTTACATAACTTTTGGAAAAAAACAATATAAAATGTGACACACTACTCGAATATTATCATTTCCTAAAATGTCGTTCACCATATCTGTAACCGGATTAACTTCAACGCTTATTACGAATTATTCCCCTCCTTTACAACTGGAAGGGGTGTACGAGTGTGGGCTTTTATATTGTTCTACGTTTAATTCAATACCCAACATCGATAGTAGAAATAATCAATTCTGGTATGGTAATAATGAGTGTATTGAAATACCTGAAGGATCATATGAACTCGAAGATATCGGTGATTACATAAAAGATAATGTAAAAGATTGCACTTTTAAATTAATATGTAATAATAACACACTAAAAACTAAAATATTTTGTACAAAAGATGTTCATTTTGAAAAGTCAAACTCTATCGGAAGAACATTAGGTTTCGGAAATGAGACACTAAAATCCGATATAATAAACTGTTCACAATTTCCTGTTAACATTATATCGACAACCGTTATCAGGATCGAATGTGATATTGTGAGCGGATCATTTGTAAATGGAAAACCTAGCCATATAGTTCATGAATTTGTTCCTAATGTGCCTCCCGGATATCGAATTATAGAAGTTCCAAGAAACCTTATTTATTTTCCTGTAAATCAGGACACCATAAGTTCAATTAATGTGCGCATTCTCGACGCAAACAATCAACTTGTAAATTTAAGAGGAGAAGATATTCAGTTATACTTTCATCTCAAGAAAAAACTATAATGATTGACTTTAATAAAAAGTCGTCGTGCGCGCCTAGACATATCAGTTTGCAAACTACTTTGAAAAGGAGAACACCTATCAAATTAACGAAGGAAAACAAAAAGTTTTTAAAACTAATCGGATTATTAAAATGAGTGAAATACTTAGTGTAGCAGAGTCTTATGCAGAAGACAATGCTATTGAAAGCTTCGAAGTTCATTCCTACAGACCATATGTAACAACATTCAATAAAAACGATGAAATTCGGATACCCATTAATCAACAAGACTTGTATATTTTACCGTGTGCTAGTACCTTATATTTAGAAGGTACAGTCAAAGTTATAAACAGAGAGACAAAACACGAAGTGAATAGCATTCATTTCACAAACAATCCGTTTCTATTCCTGTTTCAAGATATTCGATACGAATTGAATGGGGTTGAGATTGATAAAGTGAAAAATGTAGGTATCACCTCAACTATAAAATCTTTATTGTCTATGAATAGCAATTAATCAATGATGTCCAAGGCTTGGGGATGGGACTTAAACGGCACAAAAAATACTCAACATGGACGTTTTGCCGTATCTTTGCCTCTAAACAAAATTTTAGGGTTTGCTGAAGACTTTACCAAAATAATAATCAATTGTAAACATGAGTTGATTTTGTTGCGAAGTAATACAAATTTGAATGCTGTCAAACTTAATACAAATGAAGTATTAGAAGATATTATTATTGATAAAATCGTATGGCGAGTGCCTCATATTAAAGTTTCAGACCGTCAACGTATACAAATGTTGAAGTTGTTGGAAAAGGACCGACCCCTAAATTTGGCTTTTAGAAATTGGGATTTGTATGAGTATCCGCTTTTACCTAAAACAACAAAGCATACCTGGGCAATTAAGACGTCATCTCAGTTAGAAAAACCTCGGTTCGTTGTATTAGCCTTATCAACCAACAGAAATAATAAGTCGGATGCGGATTTCTCTAGTTTTGATCATTGTAATTTACGTGAAGTCCGAGTATTTTTAAACTCTACTTATTTTCCATATGAAAGTTTAAATGTGAAGTTCGAGCATGACAATTACGCAATATTATATGAACAATATACAAGGTTTCAACAGTCGTATCATGGACGTCGAGCTGAACCGTTGTTAACTATACAAGAGTTTAAAAAATGTGCTTTATATGTTTTGGACACTTCTAGACAAAATGATCGCTTGAAGACGGGTCCTATAGATGTGAGAATAGAAATTGAGAGTGATTCAGAAATTCCAGACAATACGTCTGCTTTTTGTTTAATATTCAACGATTGCATTGTGGAATATAAACCATTAAGTAGTATCGTGAAGAAAATATCATGAATTTACACCATTACATTGTCGACATACAAGGCTTCAGGGATGCGAACAATAAATTCATTATTAAAGAGCTAGGTCTGGCTGCTGATGACTTTACTCTAGTGTTTTCAATAAAGCCTCCGTTTCCTTATTCACGGTTAACGCACGAAGAACGCCGACATGTGCGCTGGATCGAGAAGACTTTCAGCTTTCGTTGGAGTGAAGGTTTTATTGAATACAAGCTATTTAAAGACATAATAACCCCTTATCTTGAAAATAAAAAAATATATGTAAAAGGCGTAGAAAAAATTAAATGGGTTCAAGAATTATGTCAAAATTGTGATGTTACTGATATTGCACGAAAAGGATGCCCGAACTTTTTAAAACTTTATAATACGTATTTTAAATGTAATGGTAAAATTACTTGTATGGATCATATTATTGATAAGCACTGTTCATTAAAGAATGTAATTTGTATTAAGAAATGGTATAGAGAAAATCTTGTTCTTTTATAAATAAATAAATCGTAATTTATGAACCTAAACGAATTTTATTACTTGTACCTAATTTTATTGCCCGTTCATAAAAAATATTAATTCATCTACAATGTACAGTTCGTGTTACTTAAAACTCAGTTTCATGATATCATAATATGATTGAATATAATCTTTGAAAATTGTACGTGTTGCTACTTCGTAGCGTAACGAGAACTGAACATGTAAGTAGATACAATAAAATGGGTAATAAAAATAAAACAAATTAAATCTGTTAGATAAAAAACATTTATTTTCAAATCTTCAACTATAACTAATAACAATGTTTACATAAAAATCTATTAAAACATTATGTATAAGGCTAAACCCAGTCAATCGATAGCATGAAGTAGTAACATTATACTTAAAAAAAAGAAGTATGTCCGCATGAAAGGGTATGAATATTATCCTTTAATATAATCCGTTTGTCATCATTCGAAGACAGGGCAACTTTATTAAGAGCTTGTGTAAAAATTTCATGCTTTATAGACTTAAATAGAGTGTTTTTTTTGCGTACCAATTCCTTATTAAAGAGCACATTCTTATAATCACGAAATCGGAGAGCCTTAACTGCATGTGTTTTTGTGCCTTTAGCTTTCTTTAACTGTTTTTCTTCGGTTTGAATGCAGTATAATTTGGACCTGAGACCTATAAATTCAACGATTAGTTGTCCTCCAAGTTCATCCTTAAATAACCCAGGTTCTTTTTTATTTTTTTGACGTATGCCGTATATATTGTCCTCAGCGTAATTACTCGTATCAAAGAAACGTTGAAAATTTAATTTTAAATCTCTATAGATATCGTCTGTTTTTATAAAATACAAAAATGAATCTGTATCAGTATAGCACAAACTAACATTTTCTCCGTAAAATGGTTTAATATGAGAATAGTGAAAGTTATACATGTGAGATTTTGATATTTCCAAAACTGTAAATCCTATGTAAATAGGTTTATCGAGTGTAACAATTTCTGGATTCATTTGAATGGCAACTAAATTTTCGGTAAAGACACTTGCACTATGAAAATTAGGTCGTGCTATTAACGCTTCAGCACTTGTTTTTTTCTTAGTTTTATTCGTTGTATCATTCCATTGATTAACTAACATAACGTTTGTTCTATTTTCTGTAGCTTCTAAAGTTTTACCAAATAAGCTGTTATTGAGGAGTTTATAAAAGTTCATTTGAAATTCCGATTTCGCATTTTTTCTCAACTGTGTGTTTAACTCAATGTACTGCTGTATAAATCGACTTTGTTTAAACTTTATAGCTCTATGAATTTTTTTCAGTTTTAAACCATGTTTCACGCAAGTTTTTAAATGCACGTAATGAATTACATATTCATATTTATCGTACAGGTTTGGGATAAGTTTAGAACTCTTCGATCCGGGAGGTATAAACTTTTGGGGACAAAATGGAAGGTCATTGTGTGAATTATGGAGATCTTCTGAATATTTCATATCGACTTCTAATATATAACCATAAAGACTATCATCAGGAACTTCAAGGAAATTAATATTTTCTATTTCATCTTTGCTTAATAATTTGAAGTCCGCAAATGGTAAATAACTGCACATTGCATAGCCATAAAGATTATTGCAATCGATGTAAAACAAAAAAGAATCGGGAACAGATGAGTTATAACACGATAAGTATTTATTATTAGCACGTGCGTATCTAGTAGAACAAAGGCAAATACCCCCGCGAATACCTTTTTGAATCATTCTTATTATTTCCAGATCACTTATGAGTTCTAATTTTACATTGGTAATTCGTAACATTGCGTCAAAGCTTAAACTCGGTGCCGTCATATAAAAAGAAGGATCTAATTTATAGTTTAACATAGAAGTCTGTCTAAAGTTTTCAAATATATCAGCTAACAACAGTACATCAGACTTAAGGTAGAGGTCTGTGTATTCCCCCAAGGTCTTTAGATTAAATACGTTCCACACACGCTTAGCATGGTCATACGCTGAGTTTAAAATTTTAGTTTTGTTTAATGAGTTGTAAAAACGATGTTGTGGTGGTAATTTTTCTTCTTCGTAAGCTTTCCAACAAGTTACATAATCATATGGATATACACCTTTAGATCTAAGGAGCACAAAATGATCTCGAATGGGAAAAAACCTACGTAAGTGAACAAAGTCTCGATCATTTAAATCAGCTGCTAATTTTTCTAAACTAGTTCCTAAAAACTTGAAAGAATCAACGAAACGAACCGGCCAAAACTCGTTTACACCTATTTGAATAAACTTTGTAAATGAAATGTAATTTTCTTTATTTTTTGCTATAACTTTTAAGTTACCTCTCATTTCTCCTAACTGGCGAATAAACAAGTGACAATCATAGCCCGATAAATTATGGAAAAATACGGGTATGAACTTAGGTAAACGAAATTGAATATTGCAGAACGAATGAGCTGCGCCTCTAAAACGACCAGTTAAGTGGCAGTGGTCTCTAACAGCATCGTCTAACAATAATTTATTACAAAGAAAACAATACTTCGCATTACGAAACTGCTTTTCCTCTGCCTCTGTGAGATTTATAGGTACATGGCTCTTATAAACTTCTGTAATCTTACCAATATCACTTTTTAGATAGTCTAGAAATTTTTCTACGCAATCTCGCCCTCGATAACTAACATATCTGTTAAGAGAACTATCATAGGAACACACAATATAATACGCAAACGCAGCTGGAACATGTTTTCGTAATGTGCTAGTACATTTAGAATCAAATTCGTTACTTGAGTTTGGTTGTAATATACATTCAAAATCCGCGTAAATTACGTAAGGCATGGCTTGCATTCTTTCATAGTTCTTAAATTGAATATAGGCACCGCTGTCAGGTAATACCGTAGCAACACCACCACATACATGCTTATTCAACTTATCCGCGCTGTGAAAAAATATTAAGCATTCTTCACAAAGAAATATTTTTTCATTATGTTTCGTTAACTGCTTTTTTAGAAGTCGACCTAAATTTTTTATGAGACAATAATGTGATTGATTGCCATTTTCCAACATTAACAAATTCACATGATGTTTCCTTTTTTTATCTGTTTTGTACAGTGGTCCTACAACTTCGTTTTTTCTTAATCCGTAAACATTAACGCTTATGTTCTTATTATTTTTTTCAAAAATGTTGATGTCAGAGAGACCAACAGGAAACGTCATGTCATTTGTGTTGAGTTGGTTTTCAAAATGTGGATAAGATGATATTCGATCCTGATTGTTTTTAACGGGAAACAATGCCGCAATTATACACCATAAAAAACAGTAATTGTCATTATTTTTAATATTAACGCAAGCCCTTCTGAGTTTTATGATTTTAGGCAATTCTATAAATTTTGAAGCTCTTAGTGGATTATATTTGTTTATGTTTACTTCCAAGTATAGGTTCCGTAGAAAACTCCAACCACTATCCCTTTCTTGAAATTCGTCAATTTTCTTACTCAAAGTCTTTAATATCTTCGAATATATTTCTTTAAATTCAAAAACTTGATGTAAAATTATATTTTGCGTAGCGAATGATTTAATTTCACTTGTGTCATTTTTTGGCATACAAAATTCTGCAAAAAATTCAAAGTTAGCCTTAATAGACCCGAAAGACGCCCTTCTAGCTTCTAGAATTTTACGCACATGCTCGCGAATAGCGCTCAAAAACCTAACCGGTGTATCATGGAGACGGTTTTCCGGACCACGCACTCTATATGAGGCGATCCTGCTACGGAAAGCACAGCAAATTTTTTCAATATCTGGAGTTAATTGAACAGAATTGTTATTTTTATGTAAGTTAGTACGCAAGTGTGCAGAAAAGGCTCTACTCGGAATACTTATGTCACACACTGAACAAAATATCGAACTATGACGCATTTTACTAGTTGTAATATCGCAAGAATAGACTGGGTTTAGCTCGTTTGGAAAAAGCTTTGATGGAATTATTGTTTATTTTTATCTGGGAAGAAAGTTCCTTCCTCTGTAAAGTCTTCCTTACAATTTAATATATTATTTATCCCATCCACGACAGGCGAATTGGAATCAACACGATATTTTAAATTAATCAAAGCTTTCTCCCAACGGTCTTGTGCTGAAATGTTTTGAATATCATTGACGTTATACAATTTTAATTCAATATAAAGGTCACCCGTTAAAGAAGTTGTACGACGCACGTGTCCACCAGCAACGCGTCGCGACAGCACTGACGTCAGAGTTCCAGCACGACGTTGTACTTCGACAGCTTCCTCGTCACTCCAGTTTGAAAACCAGCCAGGTTCCAAATCCCTCGCCTTTGGATGAGCACTTGTTTTCTTCGTTGCCTTCGTCGGCTTAATCTTTTTACTGAAATAATAGAAAAACCTATTTAGTTTTCTAAATAATCAAAGAGCTATAAGATATTATTTCGCAAATAACAACTAAATACTACTTGGTAGTGATTATAGTGGATAAATACCTTTTACTTGCTGGTTCTTTCACTAACTCGAGCTGGTCGCGGCGATTGCTTTCTTCGTCGCTGTCTCCCGAACAGCCCAAGTTTGCATCTTGTTTCGGTTTTGAAGATGCGCCTTTCCGTTTTAGCGCAGCTTTTAGTTGAACCCTGTAATTTTAAAAAGTGTAATGAGTATCCGTGAACGCGAGAAGTACTAATAAATTTATTAAAAATAATACGAAGACGATAAGTTACATAATAAGATAAAAATACACACCTTTTCGTTGTAGATTCATCCGCTGACTCACTTGCGCCTTTGTAAGTACGTTTTACATAATATTCCGAGTCCGACCTGCGAATATATTAATTAATTAATTGAGTTTCCGCTAATCTCTTAACTATAAAGCTAAGAGAAACCAATTTCAAACACACGTGTATTATCTCTATATTCTAGCTAGGGCTGTAAAAACTGCAAGTTAAAGTAGTTATACATATAATTTACCTAAACGAAATGTAATTTAGAACTATACGGTTATTAAAACAAGGTTAGAATAGAACACAAATTAAAAAATATATAAAATATATTATAACTTACGAACATTTTTCAAGGTGAGTAATTTCGCTGTGAAGTCAAACGCACCGTAAAATCACGACCACTTTGAATAAAATCAAATCTAGAAATGTAAAATAACTTTAGATTTTATTATGAAGCAATTTTGCCGCTAAACCAGAAGTTGACAACCTACACGCAAATAATATCCTGCATAAACTGCAAGACTCATAAAAATTAATGAAGAAACAGGCGTTTTAAAAAGGTTTAACTTCACTGTGACTAGAAAATCAACTCAGCATATCATGTTTACTGGAAAATAAAGGCTCGTGTTAATATCGGTACATCAAAGTGAAGTCATGTAACAAAAGATGCCGACCGCTAACATTAGGCTTCATTCATAGTGAAAGCTATAACTATAATATAATTTAAATACATACATGATGCAATACACCAATAAAACACGTAACTGGTTTGAACCTGATCGAAAACGTGTTTATTTCTATACACCTATAATAATTCAGGTTTGCACCTGTTCGAAAAACGTGTTTACGTACACTAATAATAATTGCACATCAAGCGAAAAAAAATAAAATATACTACTATAAAATAAAACCTGAAGAAAACAAAAAAGTATTTCTGATTAAGGTTTCAAACAGAACGCATTACTAGTTTCAATAAATTATTCTGTATTTTATTTCACATTTAAAATGGTGAGTTTTAGACTTTTTAATTATTATAGCGTTTGAAATTTCGTTCCGTAGATATTGATTATTTAATAAAGTCTTTGCTTTCTTTCAGAGCTCACAACCCATGAACTCGGTTGCAGAAGTCACCGTTGCTACTCCATTTTACTCACAATTTGGTGAAAAGATGAATGAACCTTTCAACTACTCGCAAGATATGGATGCTTATTTAAAATATCAAGATGCGCTTTTAAATCCCTCGCAAGAAATTCCACTATCCCAGTCAAAAAAAGTAAGAAAAATCGTCAAAAAAGGAAAAAAGAAGGCGGAAATGGGATTAAATTCACACGTTATCAGAAAAGTGACGAAAGGAAAGCGTCTTATAAAAATCAGCATTTCAGACATTGAATCCAACTTGGAAACTAATGGCGTTTCGGTACAATACGTAGTGCAAGATGAATATGATGAGCTATTGAATGCGACGGAAGGCCTAGTGGAAAAAATTGTTAAAAAGTTGAGTGAAGTGATTAGTTATTAATAAAAGATTCTTCTAGTTATTAATTTAAGTTATTATTGCTAGTTAATGTATGGAATAAAACTCTTTATAATATTTACCACGTTATTTACATATCTTTTGAATTCTCCTGTTTGTAAAAATAGAAGATTTAAAATCAAAAATTTTAGCTAAATAGCTTAATAATTATTCCACGATAATGTTGTTTACAATAAAAATATTAGTAATGTATATGAAGTAGTATATTGATTATGAAAGGAATGTTTTACAATGCTATTTGCGTACGTCATATTATTGTACCTATAAATAAAGTTTTTATTGTTACTTAACGTATGTTATAATTTGTAATAAATAGTTACCTAAGTATGATTTTTATTTTTTGTTTCCATTTTGTTGCTTAGAAAATTATAACCTAACTAGTAGGATCATATTATGCTGATTTAATAAATTTTGTTCTTCTTTCATGTTAAATATTAAAAGCTAAAATATTAGTTAGATACAAATTACAACCTAAATTACGTAGGGTTTGGTTTAGATCGTTAAGGCAACCTTTGAAAAGTATATTTACATCAGTAACTGCTATTTTTGAAAACCGGAGAAAACAACTTCAATACAAAAGTACTACGCGCTTGCTCAATAAACAGGCATTGCGCTAAAAATAGTATGACTCAGGTTACAATAAATGCGCGATCAACCTTGTTTAAGCATGAAAAGCAATATGATTCAACCATTAAAACGTAATGTTAATCTTATGATAATTGATATAAGGCTTTGATTTGTTAGTTAGGATTTTAGAATTTAAATTATTTCAATGTTCAAAATTACAAAATCAAAGAAATTTAATTTTTATATTGCACTGATCAAGGCATAGATTGCGATTGTCTCGTACAACATGACGTTCGAGTACGTCATACGTAACAGCCAATAATATAGCCTGGCCTGAATCACGCTATTGAAGTTTTTTACATTCGTTCATATAAATAAAAGTTCTTGATTATACTTCGACGGGAAGTTGACGACCGGACGACCCCAACACGTGAACCATGCCTCGGATTGGCCACCCGACGCGCATGTAGTAATATGTTGAATTCTGAAACTCTGTATCCGGGGTATTTCAATTCTTACGCGGTCGATAAGTATTGATTACCCACACCCGAAGCACAAGGGGTAAATGCACGTTTGATGAGTCTGATCAACTTGTCTCTCGTGTTGTGCAAAACACCGTAGCCTCGGCTATGAGGGTTTATGCCAGGAATCGACTTCCTGGGACCCTTGCATGCAATCTGAGGGTTGGCCGCCTTAGATTGCATGTTGTGTTAAGCTTTTGCTGTTTAAAGATTAACTTTTCGACTTGCGATTTTACAGAACAGAGTTAAAACTAAGTCATAAAACGAAAAACGCGTCCTTAAAACCTTATCATGAATTTTAAATCAAGCTAAGCTTAATCGAACGTTACGGATCATGCGATCATAAACGAAGAAATAGATTAGGATATGATATACAGGCTCAATGTACTTAACCCGAACCCGATTGGGCATTTCGAATCAGAAGATTATTGGGGGTTTGAAATATCGATTCGGAGAATCGAAGATTCGGAGAATTGATATTTCAAACACCCAATAATCACCTACTGACATTGGAAAAATTACAAAAGCAGACATTTTTAGTAAAATCACACAAAAAAATATTTTTTAAAGTTTTAAACTGACTACCTTTTTCCTCGTAAACGCGTAGAGGTATTAAATTGAAATTCATGTCAAATACTCAGGGCTATAGGACCTTTCAGATGTAGCAAAACCAAACTTTTATATCAACGCAATCAATAGAAATAGCAATTTAAGTCGCATATTTTGAAACTGAGTACTCGCAAGAAACTCAAAACCTAAAGGGTACTTCCCGTAAACTCAGAAACTTGAAACTTGGCACGAAGAAACTTCATATAGCACAGACAAAGGAAAAATTACGAAAAGTAGACATTTTTAGTAAAATCATACAAAAAATATTTTTTTAAATTTTTAACTTACTACCTTTTTCCTCGTAAACGCGTAGAGGTTTTTGCTTGTTATAGGTGTTTACGGAACCCTCGGTGCGCGAGTTGGACTCGCACTTGGCCGTTTTTTTTTACTTTTTTTGACTATTTTGACCTTTTTGACTTTTTTTTTTAGAAATGGGGCTAAATTTATTTTAAAACAAAAAGGAAATAACAGGTAACAATACAATAAAAAATATTATAAATAACTATAAACTAGAGACTACCTACAAATAAAAAATGTCCTCCTAATCGCTGCCAATGGGCAGGGTTCCCAGAAGGCTAGCCGCATTGGCACGTTGTATAGCGATGCTTATACGTTGTGCAAAGTATTGACCAGCCCTCTGGTCACCCGTCGTTTCAATTAAACGCGCCGCTAAGTATTTGTAGATGAGCCCGCGCTCGGCCCCCATGGCCCCAACGTTTCGACCCCAAACGCCTCAAATATATAATCACTACCAAGGGTGGCGTATTTGCGGCGTTTGAGGTCTTCTGCTACGGACGCGGCATTGCCAGCATTTTTACTGGTACCTGGAAGATGGGACGGGGCAAGAGTGTCTACACATGTAGCGTCCCAGACCAGAGGCCGTCTCATCCTCCAAGGCACCAGCGTCATGCCGTCGGGCCTCTTGCCGTCGTCCCTTGCCAAGCCAACGGGTTCCAAGGTAGCTGGAACTTTGACACTGACAAGGGCCCTTCGGATGACATCGTTTATACTGGCATGACGGGGTATGCGCCCAGTACTTCTACCGCAGGAGAGGCCATGGTGACCCAGGTTGTCAACCATCGCACCGCATTGGCACCGATGTGGGGCGTTTGTTGATGCCCCAATTCGCAAACTAGTCGCCAGTCTAAGTTTGCTGCTGGAAGTGGGTGCTTATTAGTAAGGGCCGAAAGTGTATTTGAGTTTTCAGGAGCTACTGTGTCGCTAGAAAAAATGATGCGGGCGGCACCCCTAATGTCCCCATCGGCTACCTTATTTTCGACTATTTTACTGATGTTTCGTTTCGTAGTGTATTGCTGGGGAGTAGTGGGACAAACAGGAGAATTTTTAATACAGTTTTCTTTTATTTTAGTAGCAAGGGACCTTCGAGTATTATCATCATCGTTGACATGGAGAACTTTGAACGAAAAACTCAAAAGTTCTTCCCAGGCGCGCTTTGAGTTTTCACTTACGGCAGTTTTTATAATTTCTGCTAAAAATTTTGAAACTGTGACACGGGCGCCCCGTGGTATACGTTTAAGACTCGGTAGGGTATTTTTTAAGCTACTTATAGTTTGCCAAAAAGGTGGGTCGCAAAGTATGGATTGTGATTGCAGAACGGTTGTCGAAGGAGGGGCGGAAATTATGGGTCCCGAACAAGAGACCTGGTGTTTATGTTTTTTTGCGATATGGATATTTAAACCTTTTGTACCTTTGAAATAACGGAGCTGGGGACAATGTGGGCAGCGTACATCAATGTCCAGCGACACAGTAGCGGCGACATTGTTTGCTAATAGGGACATACAGGTTCTAACAACTACTTATACAATACAAAGACAAACTTATAGGCACTATAAATAAAAGGATATAAGATAGGAAAAATATCAAGGTAACAAGGCGAACAGGCACGATAAATTAAAGTAAACGCCGCTAATTTTTCTCTTAAGTAGTTTTTTTTTTCTTAAGTATATGACATCTATTTTCAGTTTATATATAGTAGTGTAACTACTTAAAAATTGCAAATCAAAAAATATTGAACAAAATAATTTGATTTGCTTCAAGATTCATAGATGGCAGCACCATCTCTCTCGCTATACCAGAATCACGTAAGAGATTCGGATAGGAGGTGCAAGCACGTACTGCGCATGCCCTTAGAGTATGGTCAACGGCGCCTAGCCGTTTCAAATTCAGAGATTGCATATACATGAGAAAATTTGTCAAGTTCCGCCGTGACCGGGTGGTCTAGTGGTCAGGACGTCAGCCGCGAAAGCTGAAGACGCCAGTTCAAATCTGGCCTCGGACACCGGAGGGTTTGGTCACTTTTTCTTAAGTATATGACATCTATTTTCAGTTTATATATAGTAGTGTAACTACTTAAAAATTGCAAATCAAAAAATATTGAACAAAATAATTTGATTTGCTTCAAGATTCATAGATGGCAGCACCATCTCTCTCGCTATACCAGAATCACGTAAGAGATTCGGATAGGAGGTGCAAGCACGTACTGCGCATGCCCTTAGAGTATGGTCAACGGCGCCTAGCCGTTTCAAATTCAGAGATTGCATATACATGAGAAAATTTGTCAAGTTCCGCCGTGACCGGGTGGTCTAGTGGTCAGGACGTCAGCCGCGAAAGCTGAAGACGCCAGTTCAAATCTGGCCTCGGACACCGGAGGGTTTGGTCACTTTTTCTTAAGTATATGACATCTATTTTCATTTTGACCTTTTTCATTTTTTTGCTTTTTTGACTTTTTTGACATTTTCGACTCTTTCGACTCTTTCGACTCTTTCGATTTTTTTCGACTTTTTTGACTGGTTTGACTTTTTTGAGTTTTTTGGCTTTATTGACTTTTTTGACTTTTTTGACTATTTTGACTCTTTTGACTCTTTTGACTCTTTTGACTCTTGACTCTTTCGACTCTTTCGACTCTTTCGGCTCTTTCGGCTCTTTCGGCTCTTTCGACTCTTTCGACTCTTTCGACCCTTTCGACTCTTTCGACTCTTTCGACTCTTTCGACTCTTTCGACTTTTTCGACTGTTTTGACTTTTTTGACTTTTTAGACTTTTTAGACTTTTTGACTTTTTTGACTTTTTTGACTTTCTTTTAACTTTTTTGACGTTTTTGACTTTTTTTGGCTTTTTTGACTTTTTTGACTCTTTTGAATCTTTTGACTCTTTTGACTCTTGACTCTTTCGACTGTTTCGACTCTTTCGACTGTTTCGACTCTTTCGACTCTTTCGACTCTTTCGACTCTTTCGACTCTTTCGACTCTTTCGACTCTTTCGACTCTTTCGACTCTTTCGACTGGTTGGACTTTTTTTACTTTTTTGACTCTTTTGACTCTTTTGACTCTTTTGACACTTTTGACTCTTTTGACTCTTTTGACTCTTTTGACTCTTTTGACTCTTTTGACTCTTTTGACTCTTTTGACTCTTTTGACTCTTTTGACTCTTTTGACTCTTGACTCTTTTTACTCTTGACTCTTTCGACTCTTTCGACTCTTTCGACTCTTTCGACTGTTTCGACTGTTTCGACTGTTTTGACTTTTTTGACTTTTTTGACTTTTTTGACTTTTTTGACTTTTTTGACTTTTGTGACTTTTTTTACTTTAGGAAAAATATCAAGGTAACAAGGCGAACAGGCACGATAAATTAAAGTAAACGCCGCTAATTTCTCTTGGACGTAACTCTGAAAATAACTTTTTTGACTTTTTAAAATTTTTGACTTTTTCGACTCATTTTGACCTTTTTGATTTTTTTGCTTTTTTATTAACTTTTTTGACTTTTTGACTTTTCACTTCACTTTATTCTATTTTATTTTATTTAACATGTTTCTCAATCGTATGGATTTGTGTTGCGTTTTCGTGACGGTCACGTGACTTTTTTGCGCCTAGCCGCCGGGCATCCGCAAACCGTCCGATAAGGAACTTCGTTCAAAAATCTGTGATAATTATGCAATAATATAAGTTTCTTTATGATTAAAACGCTACTTCGCTTCCCCGGTACAATGGGGAATTGCCGGAAACATTGGGGCACGTTCATTGGGACACGGGGGAATTTGCTTTTAGAAAATAAATACATGATATATTGTCATGCTAAATATTGTTATTATTCATTTTATAATGGATATCATTAAAAAAAAATAAAGTAGCTATACACAAATTCAACTTTCCCCAGTATTCCCCACGGTGGGGCACGTTCCCGGGCACGTTTCCGGGAAAGTTGGGGAATGGGGAACGTGCCCGGGAACGGCCCATCACTAGTCCTGACTGACTCACTTAAATCAACGCCCAGCCCAAACCGTTGAACCGAGTAAGCTGAATTTTTCACGATAGGTAGTTTTTATAACGTTAATATCCACTAAGAAGGGGTTTTTCAAAATTCATCCCTCAAGGGGATGAAATGAGGGTCCAAAATTTGTATGGGGAAACTATGTTAATAGTTTCGACTATTTTATTCTAAACTTCACACGAGTATTTTTAACAATAAATTAGTAAATACGTGTCTCAGGATTTTTCATAATTCACGTAAGGGGATGAAATGGGGTACAAACTTTGTATGGCGAAATAATATTAGTTAGACTATTTTATTCGAAACTTCACAGGAGTATTCCTAACGATAAATGAGTAAACACGTGTTTCAGGTTTTTTGAAAATTCAACCCTTAAAGGGAGAAAAATGTCGTCATAAAGTCTAAAAATTAGCATGGGTATTGTTTCTATGGTTTATCGGGTCGTTGATTACGAAAACAACAACGATTCTAAAATCCAACGTGGTGGACGTGACTTACCATCTCCCCTGTTGGGGTCCGATGGGGTGGAAATGTCTAAATATTAATATGGGTTTCGTTTTTATGGTTTTTTGGGACGTAAATTACGAAAATGGCATCGATTTGGAAGTTTAATATTGTGGACATGAAAGTGTTTGTGCCAAATTGCAATCTAATCTAAATATATAAAGTAGAAACTGACTGACTAACTTACATATCATGACTGATAAATGGAGATAGTTTGAGTTCTGGGGAAGGATATATAATAGTTGTTATCCCAGAAGCCATTCTAAATCCACGCAGACGAAGTCGTTGGGAAAAGTTTATATTCAAGAGTAGAAATTTGCATTAATCATAATCTCTTAATAGTTGTAAGTCGTTGCTGGCGTAACAATTCAACTATTATTGCAATAATTTCTTTAAAAAAATAAGGGAACCGCCTTCACCGAAACGTGGTATACGCATAGCCCAAAATGACATAGGGTAGTTTTCATCCACAAAATCAACCCTTAAAGGGGTGAAATGGCGGTTGGAGGTTTGTATGGAGAATTATTAACAGGGAACCGATTTGGATAAAATTTGGTGTGGATATAGTTTGAGTCACGGGAAACAATATAGGATAGTTTTTATCCCCATAAATAATCCTAGAGTGGTATAAAAGTGAGTTGGAAGTTTGTAGGGGATTTTTTTTACAGTTGAACCTATTTATATGAAACTTGGTATACAGACAGTTTGAGTCCCGGGACGGAACATAAAATACTTTATATCGCGAAAATCAACCCTTAAACCCTTAAACCGAAATGGCGGTTGGAGGTTTGTATGGAGAATTATTAACAGCGAAACGATTTAGATAAAATTTGGTATGGATATAGTTTGAGTTCCGGGAAACAATATAGTATAGTTTTTATCCCAATAAACAATCCTAGACTGGTAGAAAATGGGTTGGTAATTTGTATGGCGAAATATTAACCGTTGAACCGACAACGATGAAACTTCGTACATGAATTTAATATTATAAATGCGAAAGTGTGTTTGAAAGTGGTTTTTTTTAAATGTATGTCTGTCTGTTAGATTTTCGCGCTTAAGCTGCTGAACCGGTTCAGATAAATCTTGGTATAGAGATAGTTTGAATCCCAGGAAATGACATAGGGTAGTTTTAATCCTGAAAATCGACCCTAAAGGGGGTGAAAAGGGGGTTGGAAGTTGTATGGAAAAGTTTTAACAGCTGAACCGCTTTAGATGAAACTTGGTTTACCTACAGATAGTTTGAGTATCGGAAAAGGATTAGGATAGTTTCGATTTCCTAAAATCAACACTTAAGAGGGTGAAATGAGGGGTTGAAAGTTTATATGGGAATTTTTTTAACGTTAAACCGATTTAGGTGAAACTTGGTATAGATAGTTTGTGTCCCGGGAAGGAACATAAAATAGTTTTTAACGTGAAAATAAACCCTAAAGGTTAAGGGTTAAAATGGGGGTTGGAGGTTTGAATGGGAATTTTTAACCACTGAACCGATTTAGATTTTTTTTTTTATGAAATAGGAGGCAAACGAGCAGACGAATCGCCTGATGGTAAGCAATTAACGCCGCCCATGGACGCCCGCAACACCAGAGGGGTCACAAGCGCGTTCCCGGCCTTTAAGATGGGAATACGCTCTTTTCTTGAAGGTTTGAAGGTCGTATCGGTCCGGAAATACCGCAGACGCCAGTTCATTCCACAGTTTTGTTGTGCGAGGCAGGAAGTTTCTCGAGAAACGCACAGTTGAGGACTGCCAACCATCTAAGTGGTGATGATGGTAATGCTGTCGCGTAGGATGATGGCGGAAAGAGGCGGCAGGGATTAATCCGAACAATTCCTCGGAGCACTCTCCGTGATAGAGGCGATAGAAGATGCAGAGCGAGGCTACATCTCTACGCAGCGCCAAGGAGTCAAGCCGATCCGTAAAATCCCGGCAGCCGACAATTCGAGTCGCTCTCCGTTGGATGCGGTCCAGAGGGAGAAGTTGGTACTGGGGCGCTCCCGCCCACAGATGAGAGCAGTATTCCATATATGGGCGTACCTGTGCCTTGTAAAGCTGGATGCGGTGGGCCGGAGTGAAATACTGTCTCGATCTGTTGAGCACACCGAGCTTTTTTGAGGCCAACTTGGCCTTACCCTCTAAATGGCCGCGGAACTGGACTTCACTCGAAATGTCGACGCCAAGGATTCGGACACTGGCAGTGCATAAAACTTAGTATAGAGATAGTTTGAGTATCGGGAAAGAATAAGGATAGGTCTTATTCCTAATATCAATACTTAAGTAGGTGAAATAGGGGTTGATAGTTTGTATGGGGAAAACGTGGTATAGAGATAGTTTGAGTCCCGGGAAACGACAAAGGACAGTTTTTATCCCGAAAATCAATCCTTATGGGGGTGAAGTGGGGGTTGGAGGTCTGTATGGAGAATTTTTACCGCGAACTGATTTAGATAAAATTTGTTGTGGATATAGTTGACTCCCGGCAAACAATAAAGGACAGTTATTGTCCCGAAAATCAATCATAGAGGGGTAGAAAAGTGAGTTTTTTGCATTGCATGGCGAATTATGAACCGCTGAAGCTATTTAGATGATTTGGTATGGAGACAGTTTGAGTTCCTGGGAAGGATATATAATAGTTGTTATCCCAGAAGTTATTCCTTAAGCGGGTAAAAAGGAGGGTGGATTACTAATTCCACGCAGACGATGTCGCAGCTACTAATTCAAGAGTAGAAATCTGCATTAAATAATCATAATCTCTTAATAGTAGTAAGTTGTTGCTGGCGTAACAATTCAACAATCATTACAATAATTTCATTAATAAAATAAGGGAGCCTTCACCAAAACGTGGTATACTTCCAGAATGTAACAAACACTTTTCCAAAAACCGCATCTAAATCGGTTCAGCCAAACGCGAAATAAAAGCGGACAAACATACATACAAACATACGGGTCAAACTGAGAACCTTCTTTTTTAGTACTTTTAGTACGCGGGCGAAGCCGCGGGCAAAAGCTAGTTATACTATATTTATAAAGACGTAAAGGCTTAGTCACTACTAGACTTCGACACCGGCGTGGCGTGAGCGGGGCCCGAATGTATGCCTTACGTCGTTAGGTCGTTACATTAGGCACAAAGGTGTCGCGCCGCGTTCACGTCAGGAACTACATTCGTACTACGCACCTATGGCTAAGCATGATAATGTATAATGTAGAAGTACTGTACCTATTAACTAAAATAACAATGGTTCTAATGTATGCCAAACAATTTCACGATTTGAATGTTACATGCCACAAACTTGACGTTACAAGGTATTTAGAGACACCTGGGAGTCTATTCGACATGGCATAACTGCCAGTCGCATGCGAGACAACTATGATATCACACTTTTGTGACAGTTGATTCACCTAACCACCTACGTCAAAATCAACAGGTCTCACTAGAGGAATTTCTCTATTGGCATGGGCGCCATCTTATTGTTTTGACGTTGACGTCAGTAAATTATGGGAATCCCACGTAAGGCATTTGTTTACCTCTAGTAGGTAAAGAGAGCCTTGAAGCATTTTATGAAAACTCATTTGAAAGCGACATCTCTGAATGTCTTCTGAAACTAAATACGTGTATGAGTATGTGTGTAAATCATACGTGTATTTTCGTGCTACAATACTAGGCTAGAATTAGGGTAGTCTACATAGACGGCTTACAAGCAATTTTTTAGATTTGACGATGCATTTTTGGGTGTAGCAACGATGACGAAACCTGTGCTTTGGGTAAAAGATATGTGACAAATATTACATATTGAATAAAAATTACTGGTATGAATGTTTTTAAGATTTCTTGTAACCAATAAATGTTTTTTGTCACAAGAAATAAAACAATATATTGACTTGTAAACCGACCACGTAGATCCAATATTATGTAGAATAGGTTTAGTGTAAATAAATTATAATATCAAGAATACAACCTTGATATCTATCTCACGTGTTTATATCGAGACCCGAAAAAGGGAATGATTACAAAATTATAACTAGTGTATGGTTAATAAAGTTGTATCTTGAGCGTTGCGGGGGGCACTAGAAGCAAACAAACTGCTGCCGAGAGTATTACAACATTTTTCACCACGCCACGGCAAAAAAATACAAGCTTAGGTAAATACATAAAACAAAACAAATTAATTCTGCCAAATATTTATGGTTCAAAATCATCGTTCTATAACGTAAAGTAATAACTGTTCTCCCTTGTGAAAAAAAAAAACAATTTTACTGACGCTTTAAAAAAATCAAGATAGGCGGTGGTGCTGATGTGGTGAAAAAGCATTCACACACAAGAAAATATTTTTAATAAGAAAACCTAACTACTAATAATATAATTATTTAATTTTGCAATGTTTCTGTCTGTTTTAATACCTACTTATAGTGCTACAGTCTTTGTTATGTCAACGTCTATGGAAAGTTCGAGGCATTTCAAAAACATCAGAAAATAAATTAAATTCGAGAAATAAATGAATCTTACACAAATCGAACTAGGCCCACAGTAAGCTCAGTAAGGCTTGTGTTATGGGCAGAGCTCGGATTTTTCACGGCAAAACAAAACACTAGCGTAATTTAGCCAGTGCTTGAAATATTATTTTATCGACACCTATCGAGTCTTACTAGAGTATATGACAGGTATTGCCTCAGTACATTTTTTATTTTTTATTCGATGGTACACCTATCAGTGTGAATGTCAAAATTTAAAAACTAACAAACGTGCGAAAATTTCGAAAAACAGGAGACTTACTAGAGCTCAAAATCAATATTTTTGACCAGTCTAAGGTGACCTACTTGGGGTTAGAAGGTTGTGCATTAATTACCGGACATCCTGTATAAGTAATAAAATAACTTTTCATTTTAGCTTTGCCATAGTCGAGCAACAAAGAGGTAGGTCTGCATGTACAACTTAGAACGAAGTAATTATACCACCTCATTTAAAATGATAGAAACGACTGCAAATTTCATCTCACATGACATATGACATTCACACTTTAACTGTCATTTCATTACGTATAAAACGTAAATTGCATCTAGGTATTATTTATTTCGCAACGCATTGAATCCGACGTGTTGGATATACGTATAATAACTTAATATTGCAAGGTATCAATTAATACAAAAATGAGTAATGTACAAGATCGGATCAAAACGTGGATTGAAAATCACCCTGAGTTAGTCTATAATGAAGTGACCTCCACTATATACTGCTCTATGTGCGATATGCATCTAAAACTGAAGAAATGCAATATTGAGAATCATGTGAAAAGCAACCGCCACAATTACCGTTCGGGGCAACCAAATAGGAAACATCAATTTTATTTCGATTTAATTATTTTTCTTATTTCATGCAACATACCATGGGCAACAGTCAACAACAATAATTTTCGTCATTTTTTTAACAAGTATTTATGTGGTAAAGAAGTCATAGAGCAGTCTCTATGACTTCTTTACCGGACGAATCGACCCTGCGAAAAATTTATTTAAATCTCGTGTACAAAAAAACTATACAGGGTATAAGAGAGGTAAACAAAACCAATTATTTGTGGATATCTATAGACGAAACACCAGATTTCATGGGAAAATGTGTGACAAACGTGGTGATTCGGTCTTTGCAAAAAAATTGTTCTAAGCAATTTTATCTTTTGGGGTCGAAGGTTTTAGAGAAGGTAAATGGGGAAACAATAGCAAACCTAATAATAAACCAACTAAAATTTTTGTTTCAAAATTCTTTCAATGACAACGTAAACAATTTGCTTTTACTTTGCACAGATAGTGCCGCATATATGCTTAAAGCCGGTCGTATTTTAAAAGCAACGTTTCCTCGTATGAAACACATTACGTGTTTAGCTCATGGTCTGCACCGGGTTGCCGAAGAAGTGCGAGATAATTTCAAAGGTGTGGATGGGTTGATATCGAATGTCAAAAAGATATTCCTAAAATCTCCAGAGCGTGTACGCCTTTTTAAGGCAAAATATCCGTCCATTCCCCTACCTCCCGAGCCAATTATCACCAGATGGGGAACTTGGATATCTGCTGCGGTATATTACGCTCAATACTATGAGAAAATACGTGATGTCGTCTCCATACTTGCTAATGACTCGGCAGCTATAAGAGCTGCAAAAAAATGTTTTCAAACACGCAAACTACGACCGGAGTTAAATTTCATTCGCGACAACTACGAAGTAATAGCCTCTTCAATAGAACAATTGCAATGTTCGACTTTATCCATTGCGGAATCCTTCCTCATTCTGGATACTGTTCGTTGCTACGTAAACTGGAGTAAACTTTTACCAGTGATACGTAAATTTGAAGCCGTGCTCGAACGAAATCCTGATTACGAAATTTTAAGAGACATATCTGAAAATATTACCCGAACTGATAATGAATTCTATAAATTTGCTCCCTTGACGTCAACTGAAGTTGAACGTACATTTAGTGTACATAAATGGATTTATAGTGATAACCGCAACTGTTTACTCCCAGAGAATGTTGATAAGATAATGATCATCTACTCCTATCACTATTACCCAAATAAAATGTCTTGTGCTGCTGTGTGTACTGACGTAGATTTTGAAGAAGAAATTGCGTCTGTTTCTAATATATAGTAACTTTATACAAATATTTTTATTAGTTTTATTACATATTAATTTTATTTTGTGACTTTTATTTCTTCTAGTTCTGAATTATCGATATCGATAAAATAATATTTCAAGCACTGGCTAAATTACGCTAGTGTTTTGTTTTGCCGTGAAAAATCCGAGCTCTGGTTATGGGTACTAGACGATATATATATATATATATTTGATAAATATGGATAAATACTTAAATACATAGAAAACATCCATAACTCAGGAACAAATATCTGTGATAAACACACAAACAAATTACCTGACCAGGATTCGAACCCGGGAACTCCTGCTTCGTAGGCAGGGTCACTACCAACTGGGCTAGGAGGCCGTTATTTCTATCGGTAGCCTGGTAGTCAGTGCCTTAAAGCCCTTAAATGATTGTTTGACATTTGATACTTCACGCAGATAAACATAGTAGAAAAATGGAGCAACAGTATAGTAATTATCAAAACAAACTCTGGTAGCCTGGCGGCCAGACGCCCGACTTACGCTCTAAGGATCGCGGGTTCAAACTTGGCTCCTACTACTGCTTCCTAACTTAACTAAGGTTTTAGACACTTCAAACAATATTACACACATTCTTCATAGATTCTAATTTAATGTAAGACTCTTATATTACAAAGGTATTCCTAATCCTGAGAGTTGAGGATGTTATGGAAATATAAACATATCAGGTAAATAAATACAGTGCACAGTAGTACTAGTCATAATCCTCATGATTATAACTAATTGCCACTAATAAGACCCAAGTTTTGAATTACTATTTAGGAGACTCGGGATATGCAAACCAATGGGTCTTCATTTCAAAAAAGAAGTTGACGTTTACTGCAAGTAAATGTAATTGTGTATCTGTCTGACTTACGTGTAAGTTATATTCCAATATTATATCATATTATATTTCTTATATAATGAATTGATATGGTTACACATGGCACTTTAAACTATACATACTTGTTTCTTTAAACATCGATATTTTTAAAGGGTGTTCAATTTTTCAGCTGCTTTCGCCACCGCATCTGTATGTTTATTGGATGCGGTGAGGTGAGAAGCCGCCAGTGTGTCTACGCATGTAGTATGCACATGTACATGGGTAATGGCTATACAGCCGCATACAGTCAAGGCGTTGTAGGAGATTTATTGCTAGTGGCTTGCTTAATCTGAGGAAATCTACTCTAACATAGCATCCAAATTACACAAAATAATGCAGAGCACAGTGAATGCAGGGTACTGTAGAGATATTCCCAACAGCAGGGTGGAAGAACACCTACAACTCATCGCAATTTTTGATGTTTATCCATTCGCTCCTCGGCCAGATATCGACATTTCTTTTATGGCATATTAATTGAACTTTAGGTTAAATAGGTAATGCCAATCATATTATATTTTAACAGTTATATATTTTTAATAAATACCTACAATTAATAATCATAAAAATTATAAATATTAATGTGCTCTCAGTGAAAATGTCTTAAAATCATATCAATTTTAATATAATACTTCTAGAGGTATCTTACCTAGTTTGAATAGTCAGAAATCAACTTCGCGCAAAAGTTTCGTGGGGGCAATTACTAGAGGTCGCCTCCATCATTACTATCGGTAGCCTGGTAGTCAGTGCCTTAAAGGATTGTTTGACATCTGTTACTTCACTACTTAAACATTATAAATACTGGTGCCGGCTATACTGTAAATTTATCAAAAATCTAAAATTACCGGTCGGCTTCCATATAGCGTTGACAACGTTGTAGAGCCCATCACGGAGATATTGAAAACATAAGTCTTAAAGGTCGTAAATGGGCGCTAGTATGTGTGGCGTAAAGTTAAAAATACAAAAAAAAACCGGCCAAGAGCGTGTCGGGCCACGCTCAGTGTAGGGTTCCGTAGTTTTCCGTCCGTCACAGTAAGTGTCCCCACTTAAGAGTTAAAATAACACCGCCATGTAGGATATGATATGAGCGTTCCACGTACAGCGACATCTATCGGCAAATTAAGTAAACTATTGCGCGCGAGCTTAAAGTATGGAAGATGATTTTTATGGGATAATTCTTTATTGCGTGAACCAATTTTCACCGTTTTTACTTTATTTGAAAGCACGTCATTTCATTGTGATTTTGTAGAAATTACAGGTACAATAAACACCTGCTTATACGGTTAAATTACAAACTTATTTCAGAAATTATTTTGTATTTTTTTTTTCAAAAACTATTCAACCTATTAAGTTCAAAATAATTTTTCTAGAAAGTTTTTATAAAGTTCTACTTTTGAATTTTTTTTAATATTTTTAAAAGTTATGGTTCAAAAGTTAGAGGGGGGGGGGGGACACATTTTTTTTAAATTCTGGAGCGATTATTTCCGAAAATATTTACATTATCAAAAAATTATTTTAGTAAACCCCTATTTATTTTTAAATACCTATCCAACAATATATCACACGTTAGGGTTGAAATGAAAAAAAAATCACTCCCCACTTTAAGTATAGGGGAGGTACCCTAATAAAAAAAAAACACTTTTTATTTTATCACTTTGTCGGCGTGATTGATATACATATCAGTACCAAATTTCAGCTTTCTAGTGCTAACGGTCACTGAGATTATCCGCGGACGGACGGACGGACGGACGGGCAGACATGGCGAAACTATAAGGGTCCTAGTTGACTACGGAACCCTAATACGTTAATTTATCGTTACGCTTAAATTTTGACACACGGCGAAGCCCACTTACTTAACCACCCACAAAATCTACATACTTACCAAATTTAAGGCCATTACGGTGGGCGTATAAGTTAAGACCAGTTGAAATCGCAATTTGTTGAGCCTTAATTTATTTTTGAGCTTACTGCTCGAAATTTTTACAGAAGCTATAAGACCCGTTTAGTAAGAAAATACCAAATTTAAGACCATACCGGTGGGCGCATAAGGATTTAAGACCATTTTAAGAAATAGTCGGCTTCATAACATCAACTGTAAGACACTCCTCCGTCTACAGCTCAGCCAGCCTCGTAGGTAAAGTCACTAAAATATTACAGGACCCCCACCCCCAAACCATGGAACTGTGGGCTTAGAGGAGGCCAAAAAAGCTCGGTGAAGTGGTTGGCGGGTCAGGATGTTTTTACCCATCCAAATTGTCAATGGAGCTGGGAAGACGTATTGTGCCAAATTTCTTATGAGTCACTCACTCCTAAGCCGCAGCACTGGCTACCGGCTTACAGTGTGGACAGCTTTTCCAGACACTGTCAGTAATAATGACATTAATTCTCTACTCATCTTGCTCATCCTTCATTCATATACCTAGAAAAGGATGGGTACAGAAATATTGACATTATTACTGGATAAGTCAAATAATAATAACATTAAATAATTAAAATACTTTAAAAAAAAGAAAAAGAAAAAATATATAAATGTACAAAAATCTATAACATAAAAAAGTTAAAAACTAAAATAAAAACGTCTTCTAAGGCTTTTCCACAAAATATGCACTTAATGAATACACACAAATCATATGTAAGTTAACCAGTGAACGCACCGGGTAGTTCGGTTTAACTGGTCCCTATGCACAACATTACATTATTGCATTGCGCTTGGTGTTACCGAGCGCCTTTGTTCTTAACTCGTCCACCAGTTTTTGCATTCTACCCTCACCCATTTAGCTTTAAGATAAATATTGTTTTCTCAGTAAGTGATTTATGTAAATCTTTTTGAGAAATAAATGTCTTAAACCGTATAGTATCTGGACCGGCATCTGATTGATTGAAATCTGATTCCGGCTTTGAGTCCGTGTTTGTGCTCTACACAGGTG
Organism: Pammene aurita; assembly: GCA_947086415.1. Lineage (NCBI taxonomy): Eukaryota > Metazoa > Arthropoda > Insecta > Lepidoptera > Tortricidae > Pammene > Pammene aurita. Next base: position 25,548,493 of record OX352290.1, read on the forward strand.
TTTTTGCGGTACTTAAGTAAATACCACATGCGTGCCTGTGGGATGCTATATGCGTAGACACACTGGCGGCTTCTCACTTCACCGGAACCAATAAACAAGCAGGTGCGGTGGCCAAAGAAGCTGAAAAACTGAAGACCCATAAAAAAATTTATACCTTTCGTAGTCGAGACCCTTGGCGCGTGGGGACCCAGTGCTCAGTAACTTTTTAAAGAACGCAAAAAGAGGCTCGTCGACTCAATTGGTGACCAAAGAGCTGGCAGCTTCCTCACTCAACTCATAAGTTTTGCGATACAGCGGAGAAATGCTGCCACCATCCTCGTTTGCTAGTTTCTAACATGTCGATACATATAATATATATCGGAACCTCGACAAAACAAATACCCACGGTAAATACCCCGTTTTAAATAGTTTTTGTAACTTCCATAAAAAAAATTGCGTTCTACGACGTTAAAAAAATTTGATTTATTTAGAACTTCATATTGAATACCATTTTTTTTTTTCAAAAATAAAAAAATATAAGGATGAACATTTAAAGCACTCTTTTAGAAACATGAATGAATGAATGAATGAATGAAAGATTTATTCATGACAATTACAAAAAACATAATAAACAATAACATATACAACCCGAAACATTAATTGCCACGAAATCGTCGCAACTCAGCGTTAAATGCCGGCAGGGCCAGCGCTGGTCTTCCGTTGCAACCATTTGACGACACGGCGCATTGACGCCACGATCACATCCCCAAAGTAAGAATACCTTAATCAAAACAAGAGAAAAAAAAAACAATAAAAAACAGGAAAAAAAACATATACCTGTTATACACTTTATAACGGCATGTTAAACTATAAGCCACTTAAACATGGATATCCAGTTATGCGTGTGCCAATTAAGTAAATATTTGAAACTATTTAAAATATTTTTTTTTCAAAACTGTCCCGCAAGGTTAACTTTTACGGTTTAAAATTTTAAATAAGGCGGTGAAGTGCCTAGTTAATGGTCAAACAGTTTGGAGTGTTAGCTCAAAAATAATACAAATGCAAAAATTGCGATTAGATTCCAATCTTAAAATAGGCATGATGACACATATTGATTTATGCAATAAAATTTAGTTGATAGGATGCAAAATGATCAATATATCCAACTAAAGTGAAAATTTATAAATTCTTTTGAAGTGGCTCAAAGATATCAAGCTGCAAAATTTCAAAATTTTACGATTTTTTAAAGTGTGAATTGAAATTATTTTTAACATTGTACTGTAAAATTAATTGTATGGCAACCATACACATAACGTAACATTTCACTGTAAAAATAGCAATTTCATATTTTTTCCATACTTTAAACAGGGCAACTATGTGATCGTGACGTCACTTTTGCACGTCATTTTGGAGCGTTTTGAGAAACAAATGCAAATCTCGGACTTTAAGTCTCATTTCTGACTTTTCTGTTGCTTTAACGCAATTGGCCCCATATAGACATTTGATCCTCACAACAAAACGAATCGATTGATACCATACATGAAAAAAATTCACCATGCCTATATTGTATGCTCCCACCGGAATTTGGTATGTAGGTTATTTGAAGTAGACTTTACCATAAGTACAAATTTGGAGCGGTAAAACCACTGATTAATTAACGTTATTTTCTTGTATTTTCAACTTGACGCCATATGATATGATACATGAACATGAACATGAACTTAGGTACCACACCCAGCCAGGGACATGCCTGCTCCGGACAAGCCGGCATACCGGGGGGCACAAGTTTTTGAGGAGACACGCTCTGGGATGGGTAAGGACGAGTTACCACACGCGGCAGTAACCCACAATCGACCGGCTATGCAGCCTTAAGCCAATATAGGATACAAGGAGAGACGGATTAAGTTGAAGTGGGATGAGCGTTGATGAACTGCTGCTAGTTGCCGTTCTTGTTCTTCGCTGCTTGAGGAGATGTATTTTCTTTTCCGTGTCGAATCTGTGACTGGTCAGTAGCATTCTTTATTCGTTATCTTCTTGTTGCAGGATTGTTGTAGTTAGAGGTGTAGATGTAGGTGCATTTTATTTATTTTCAGTTTGATCAATGCTCTTGGCTTGAGTTTTCTTGTAATACAGTCGATTGCGATATTTTAAATTTACCCATTGCGCCGATCGATCTGGTGGTTGTTGGATACCGTTAAAATATTGTATGTTTAGTTAACGGCCTGGCACTTATCATCATCACTACCAATCTTTATCATAGTCTTGACTCAATTAATAATCACTCAGTGCGATAAAATCAAACTTGAGTAATGAATACGTTGAAACTAAACAAGGCCGCAGCTTTAGAGCTGTTGTTGTTAAAGTTGTTTGGTTTGATGATAGTGTTAGCACTATTCACTAGACACTGGTAGTACCTATATGCACTCATTTTTGAGAACCAAAACACTGTACAAAAAATTACAAATCGAACTAAAACACTGCCACTTGTCATCCTTACCCAAAGGGACTATTTTACGGTGGTTGGTATGGTGGTTCGTCTATTCCGGCTACTATTAAGTAGCATTAGACCCTCATTGCCTTTATGTCAGAGTACCGTTCCTTAGAAACCTGCAGGTTTTTGTCTATGCAACTCGCTCGAATCGAGAGTTTTTATAATGCAGGCGTTAGCAAGTGCTTGACGCTTGGCTCCTTTTTCGGCTTTTGTTTTTGTCGGGTTTATGATATTCTTGTTGCACAAGTGTCACGGACGAGCAATAAGAAGTAAGTGTCTTTTTTCAAACTCTTAAGCAGGTAGTGGGTTCGGGACCATCTGACCGGCTCGTAGTAAACTGGGCACGGTACAAAAAAATCACTATTGGTATAACGACGCTTGGACAAACGTATTTTATATATTTTTACTGTCTGCTTTGTTTCATAATAATCATAATGTACATCATAGCCATATGTAATCATACCTTAAAGCAGCCACATTGGGTAGGTACATAATAACAGCAGACTTAAAATATGTAGGATGTACACAGCAAATTGGTGACCTTAATTTCCAAGTCTTAATGCAGATCCTTTGATGGGACAGGCCCGCTTCATGTAGCCAGCAGAAGTTTTCCTTTTGCCGTAGCTTTTGCTCGATTTATATGAGTATATTGATTTCCCGATATTGTATGTAGGTACCTGTTCTTAATAAAAAGTCTATAGCCATAGTGTAAGTTAGTCACTACTTGCGTAGTAACGTAAATAATTCAAACCATCGAAATAGGTATTCATCGTTCTTTGCTGTGACATATTTCTTCAGGTTGTGCGGGCACAAAACATGATGTCCTATGTGCGAAATTGCGGCAAGCTATGTAACATAAAATAAAATAAAATATACGAGTTAAAATAAAATTAATCCGTCCGTTATTGATACCTGAATTAATAAACGAATATATCTGTCCGGCTATATAAATCTACTTTGTTAACTATTTGAGGTGTCTCTTGGAAGTTTAACCATTGTACTTAAGCTTGAGCTAACATAATAGTTAAAGTAGGTACCTATACTGGATGCTCACTAAGTTAGTTGCGAATGAAAGCAACTTGACACACCTTAGGATGTACATATTATTCGGGATCTAAGAAAGTGATTTAATTACCGTACTGTTAGTTATCCAAACTGGCTATACCCCTGTACCGGCGGCAACACTAACTAACCAAAATATTTTTTACGAAATTAGCGTAATTAAAACGATCTCACCCAGTCACAGGGATATTGGCGTGTCTTCGGAGTATTACTTGCTGCAGCTCACGAGCTCAGCAGATCGAGCAGGCCTGCAGACGCGGGGTCGTAGATTCAGGCTTGCCGCCGACGTGTGCGCGCACATGTGGTGCCAGAGAGGCATCACCCTTAAGCCAACGCGATTTGGCTCATGTTCGCGCGCGGCGGGATTCCGGTACATGCGACTTTTTGACAAAGACAGATGCACATGTTTGTTGTCTATTGTTTTCGGACGCTCAAGAGGATACGTCCACTCGGGTTCGAACCCAAAACCCAACTCCAACTTGACGCCATATGATATGATATGATATTTATTCAAGAACAATTTACATCGTGTTATACATACTAGCGCCCATTTAAGACCTAGTAAGACTTATTTTTTCATGATCTCGAAGATGGGCTCTATATCGCTATATGGAAGCCAACCGATAAAATTTTTGATAAATTTACAGTGGGGCGGGCTAACAAGGTGTAATCTGTGTTCGTATCACGGATTTATATGAAGTGGATCTTTTTCTTAAACCTTGTCCCTAAACAAGGATGTGCATTTCTGTCATCGAATTTGACAACTAGTATCCGATACGTTTGCCTAAGTGAGAAAGAGAACTTGCCATGCGTGAAGAAGGGACAACATGATTCGTAACGTCAAAGAGGGACCTCTGTATAATTCTATTGTTTACTCGGTGCCCTAGCCACAGTTGAAAATTATTACCGAGTAAAAGAGTCGTTCATAGGCGACTAGCATAAAACCGGCCAAGTGCGTGTCGGACCACGCATAATAGAGGGTTCCGTACCTTCCATGGAATAAGAACCAAACTAATACCAGGAGGTCGTATCTGATACATATGGAAGAAGTTTTTTGGAGATAACTCAAAAATGGCTGAACTGATAATGTTCAAAATAATTTTCGTAAAAAGTATGTAATAGAAAAATAAGATAATCTTCTCAAATTTTTTTAAGTTTATTATATGGACTTCGTTACGGGGGGGGGGGGGGTTCACTCAATTTTTCTGACTTTCGAGGCGATTATTTCTGAAAATATTCACTAAATCACAGAATGTTCAAAAAAACCGCAATGTTATTTTTAAACACCTATCGATTGATGTGCAACATGTTGATATTAGGGGAAAAATTGTTTTTTAACCGACTTCAAGATTTGAAAAGAGGAGGTTCTCAATTCGGCGTGTATGTTTTTTTTTTTTTTTTTTTTTTTTTTTTTTTTTTTATGTTAGTTACTCCATAACTCCGTCATGTCTGAACCGATTTTGAAAATTCTTTTTTTGATTGTAAGTATATATATACAGATTGGTCCCGTTTTTGTCAAAACGCAGTTCTGATGATGGGATCCATGAGGAATCGAGGGAACTCCTCAAATCTTAAAGGCATACATATAGTGATTTTTATATTTTTATCAACAAAACCATCATTTTCATTCAAAACAGTGACATTGGATGAAGTAGAACTGCTGATGATGATCAGAACGGAACTCTTCAACGACGCATAGTTCACGTTTGGCGATTCGTCCTCTTCGCTGTGTTTGTTTAGCAAGTTTAATTGTCAGAACAAATGTTCGTCCAGCTCAAGTTCTGATGATGGGATCCATGAAGAATCGAGGGAACTCCTCAAATCTTAAGGGCTTACACATAGTGACTTTTGTATTTTTATCAACAAATCAAGCATTTTCATTCAAAAGAGTGACATTTGATGAAGTGGAACTGCTGATGATGAACAGAACGGAACTCTTCAACGACGCATAGTTCATGTTTGGCGATTCTTCCTCTTCGCTATGTTTGTTAAGCAAGTTAGATTGTCAGGACCAATTTTCGTCAAGCTCAAGTTCTGATGATGAGTTCCACGAGGAATCGAGGGAATTCCTCAAATCTTAAAGGCATACATAAAGTGACTTTTGTATTTTTATCAACAAATCAAGCATTTTCATTCAAAAGAGTGACATTTGATGAAGTGGAACTGTTGATGATAATCAGAACGGAACTCTTCAACGACGCATAGTTCACGTTTGGCGATTGGTCCTCTCTGCTGCGTTTTTTAAGCAAGTTATTTCATTGTATGGAATCTAAGTGCACCATCTATCTACAATAATCCTTCACCGGCTACCCCCATTGAAGTCGGTTTTTTTTTCTTAAAAATTATTGTAATTTAGTTACATGGAGCGCCCCCCATAAAAATATTTTCTCCTTCAATTTAACTACATATAATCTGTCCAGCCAACGAACGCAGTAGCAATGTACAGCGACCAAAAGTATGACAACACTAAGAATCAGTGAAAAAAGCAGCAATGATCATCAAATTCTATGTTTTTAATTTTAGTTGGTATTTCCACCCCTTTCATTACGTGACATTCACGGTGTGTAAAAAGGAAACGGATATATTTCGTCTGATCTGTCATCAACTGTAACAAATAATCTGGTTGAGGCAATTGACATACGCCATAAAAACGAATTTAAATTCAATGTAGAACGTTGCAGGAGTTCTATCTCACTCGCGCTTAAGACGAGAGAGTGAAATGCACTAGAAACAAATTCAATGTAAAAAATATGTGAATTGAAATGTTCGTCACGAACACGGTGTCTCATCACAAAGGGTCGGCACATGTACGTATTTTGAATTTGCCGCGCTTTTCTACTGAAAAAATGGTTTGCCAGACTATAATTAAATAGCGGCATGAAAAATACAACTTATGTCTAAATTTTATTTTATTCGTCTTATAGTTTCCGAGTAAAATGGCTGTGACATACGGACAGACGGTCTGACGGACAGACAGACGGACATGACGAAACTATAAGGGTACCGTTTATGCCATTTTGGCTACGGAACCCTTAAAAGTACTAAAAACGGTCCGATAGAGAGCATAATAGTGGGGGGCGGTACCTCACTCGCACTCGTTACAAAATTGTCACATTTGACACATATTCACATTTTGATTGTCTGCTGACGTCATTACCTCCTTAGTCAAAACGAGACACTCCCTTAGATAAGCTTCTCTGTCGGCCTCACTTTGTGACCGAAGAATGAGATCCACTTCTTATACATCTATGGTTCGATACCTACGTATACCTACTAAAAAAAACCACCAAACTCTGCCATGGGATTCCCTACGTCCTGTCAACATATCTAAAATGGTGGCCATAGCCATAGACAAAACGCTCTAGCGAGACCTACTGACAGCTTGACAGTTAGGTGTATCACTCTATCATCTAGTGAGACAACTGTGAGAGCAACGTCTTACAGTTTGGCATCTCGAATAGGGGCCCAGAACGCGTATCATGGTTGTCATTTTATCGCCTATCACGTCAAGCATCACTTTCACACTTACAAACTTCAACACACAACAAATAATTAACTAATATTGAAGTTGTAGGTATTGGAGTTGCATCGCAATAATTTCCAAGCAAAGTCTGATCTTTATGATTCTGATTTTAGGCGCTATTAGCTGTGTTGCGTACATATCGACGGTAGGTGCCTTGCGTAGTTAATGCAATGGAGTTGTGAAGTTGGATCGTATCAGATCAATACGTGTTTTAAAGTTAGAATACGGCCCCAGGCAGACCTTGATTGTTTGGTATTGTTATGATATAAAAATAGAAAGGCCTTTATATATTAAAATTTCGTTTAACCTACTTAGTCACATTTTATAAACGGATTTTTGTAGAATATTTCGCTTTCAACGCACACTGACATGCACGGGCTGCTGTGTACTAATCTACTTTATGTTGTATTAGCTTTTGCCCGCGGCTTCGCTCGCGTTAAATTTGGGGTAACACGGTTCCCCTTTGCCCCCCGGAATGCTCCATACAAACTTCCACCCCCCATTTTAGGGAAGTGGGGGTTAGAAAGAAACAAAAAGTAGCCTATGTCACTCTCCATCCCTTCAACTATCTCCACTAAAAAAATCACGTCAAATCGTCGCCCCGTTTTGCCGTTAAAGACGGACAAACAAACAAACAAACAAACAAACACATACACTTTCCCATTTATAATATTAGTATGGATATGGATTTCATACGGTTAGAATATAAGGGGAATCCAAAATTAATCTAGTAGTTTCTTGGCGTGCAAATATTCATAATTTTGTACGTTGCCGCTTTTAATTGGGCATGATCAAAATTAAAGTTCACGCATTATTAGTTGCCAATGTGACTTTGAAGTCGAGTAAGCTGACTGATGTGATTGTCTTAACACATCAAATAAAATAAATGAAATAAAATAAAAATAGCCTTTATTCTACCATAATTGACAGTACTTTACAATCATTCATTTGCAATTTTATCTTAAATATAATTATAATTAACTGGTTCCAAATTCATTCAATTCGGCATGAGATCTCAGTACATATCAGAATCATAGATAAGTATTATTAAACACTTTTCATTAAACTTAACATTTCATTCATCATTTGCAATTATACTATCCTATCTAATCTGTTTTATAATAATCTAGGAACCATTTTAAGTGCAAATATAATAAAAACATTTCATATTACGAGTATTTAGATAAATACTATTAATTATACCATTCATTATATACTTAACACTTTCAAGACCAGGAACCCGACTGCCGGGTTCTCTCTTCGTAGCTAGTACGCGCTACATACGACAAATACGTGGCTACGGGCTACGAGCGTAGCGCGTAGCACTAGGTGGTACGGAAAGTGTTAACACATATCACCTCAATTAGAAGGACAGAACAATAAAACACTTCGAGGTCACCGCACATAAACGTTCGCGTAGCTAGGTACTAATTCAGTATGAAGCCGACAGCTTCTTTCAGTTGCATTCAGCATTTTTAACAATACTTAATTCTGTAAAATATTAACCTAAACAATGATGAGACCGGTGTTATTCAGTTGTGCTGTTGAAATGGTGCATTTTACTAGTAAAAATCGCCAATTTATGTGTTGTGACTTCGTCCTTTTTGTGAAAGCTTCATAGTGGGTTTAATATACTTTACACTTGGCATTGTTTAACTAAATATTCGCGTCGTATTTCTTTATTTACTATGGAATAGAAATGTACTTTTCAAATGATTCTCATTGTCAGTATTGGATAGTAATTCCTCGGATAGTGAGCCAAGTTGTGGTCACTTTATAACATACCTATGTGGTAGGACTGACGTAAACACAGCAATAACATCTGGGTTTGACCATCTGAGAGACGTTACCTTACAAAACTCGTATACGCTGCGCTTCCAGACATTTTCATGGTGTCTTATAAACGTAAACTCACAATTAACTACTTATCAACTCGTATATTTTGAAGGAACAGTCGAGGACGGGGCCCTGGAACTTAATGTTGATTATTGTGGGGTAAACTCTGTTTTCTGTTTTAACTGTCTGAAATCCGTAAATTCCTAATTTGCTAATAAATTATTTTATTAAATATTAATACTAGCATCATTCTATATTAACTATTTACTCGTTATAAAGATTTATAGTTAAAATCTTTCTAATATTACTACAAAATATGGTGTCTAATAATTCACATTAATAAGATTAAATTTCCTATATCTACTATCGAGTAATTATATCAAAGCCGTCCCTTCATATTGCGATTTTATAGTCACTTAATAATAGAATAACAATTTTCTATCAATTTTTGGAAAATTATTTAATAAAATAATTGTAGAATAACTTTCATACCACATCAACAACTTTGATTCTGAACCGACTTTTAATAAGATAGACGTCTTAGAGTTCGACGCGGTCTAAGTATAAATCACAGCACAGACACAGAAGGGTGTCACCTAATGGGCATGTCGAACATTAGGACGTTTACCTTATCGGAGTTATGAAGTTACTAACTAAATACGTAATTATGTGTGTGTAATTATCGACATATTAACAGCCATTAATCAGTTTTCAGGTCGTAATCATAAAAGCAACCTTTGTGCTAGGTTGAAAATTGATATATCAAATGTAAATTACATTTAATGTCTGTTATACTAAATGCCAGTTATTCTCAGTTTTAGTATGTTATTTGTTGTTACCTTTTTTATGAAATGTATACTCAAACAGTTATTTATCCAAAGTTGTGACATAATTACATACTTATGTAGATATAGTGAACCGCACCTACGTAATATTGCAATGAAAACTGGTTACTATCGAATATTAACTTATTTATATACACATTGGCCTGTTTTTATTTTCCTTTACTAAGTATTATAACAAAATCAAAACTAATTTTGTAGATACACTACTTCCCTTACTTATTTCCCTTGGTTGTACTACTCCGATAACTAAATTCATATTTCAATTTGCAATACGTGTATAGTGAATGAGTACTAAACCTGTGATCACAAACTCATCCCTTACCTAGAGTGTAGTAGTCATCTGTAAAATTTTGTGGGCATTATTATTCCGGTCGGGCAATGTTAAAAATCTGTCGCTGCTTACTTGGTCACGTAGTATCGTGGGTTCGAGTCATTTGTCAGGCTTACCTAGCTCTTTATTGTTACAGCCTTGAGTCGAGAAGTTTTAAACATGATCTAGGAACTAATGCAATGTAAGGGTTATTTTTTAATAGTAGATTGTACACCAAGGGGATAAAGCACTGTTTTATGTCACGGGCGCAATATTGAATCCTGAACGCAACGAAGGACTCCAGATTTTACTCCCGAGCGCAGCGAGGGGGTTATGAGTTAAGACTGAGTCCTGAGTGCAGTGAGGGGTTCAAGCGCGCCCGTGACAAAAACAGCTTTATCCCCGAGGAGTATACTCTACTTTTCTCACCTCTTGCGAGACAATAAAATAGCTAAGGCTACTAGAAACGGATTTTTATTAAAGTAAATCAAAAGTAAAAACCGGCCAAGTGCGTGTCGGACCACACATAGGAGGGTTAGGGAGGGTATGGTTTTTTTGGAGATAACTCAAAAATGGCTAAACCGATAATGTTCTTAACAATTTGCGTAGAAAGTATAATTATGATAAGACGCATCTCCTCAATTTTTTTCATATTTTTTGGACTTATGGTTCAAAAGTTACAGGGGGGGGGGGCACAGGTTTTCTGACTTTCGAAGTGATTATTTCAGAAAATATTCACTTAATCACAAAATGGTCAAAAAACCTCAATGTTATTTTTAAAGACCTATCATTGATGTGTCACATGTTGATATTTAGTAAAAAAAATAGTTACATGTATGGAGCGCCCCCCCCCCAAATTTTTTTTTTCAAAACTACATAGCTAAGTAGCGGCATACAAAATACACCTTATGTGTAAATTTTATTCAGATACGTCATATAGTTGCCGAGTAAAATGGCTGTGACATACGGATGGACAGACATACAGACAGACATGACGAATCCATAAGGGTTCCTTTTTTTGCCATTTGGCTACGGAACCCTAAAAATTGATTCTTGATACATTAGTCCATTTTATTCGAATTTTATCTTCAATTTTTATAGAACCTGCACTTTTACTCCGTATACTGCAGCGTCTTATGACACTCGCGGCATTTGTTTTAGGTATTTAAAAAAGGTGGCCAGCACGATTTTCCGAATAAATTCGATGTTCAAATCAGCTCGACGCGGCGGCGCGGGCCCCGGCTGGCGTCGCGGGGCTGTGCACCGTGCGGACTTTACCAAATTAGACTTTAAGCACATAACAACAATAAGAACTATGGGAAGTGAAATCACATTATTAACCAGCGGGTTATAATGAGATTTAGTACAACATTATAACCCGGCTAAAGCCAAGGGCTATAATGATTTGCTTTCGGTGAGGTTTGCATGATATATAATTTGGCATTGTCGAGCAGGTGGTGTGAAAATAATATTACGTCAATAGAAAATAACATACGCCTGAAGGTTACCGCCATTATCACTAGGAACTCCAAAAGGTTCACATGCACGTTGCCATATTTAATAACAATATCCTTAAAAATCTACTGATTCCTTTTTCGAAGAACTTTACCTTACTGAACTTTGCGTTTCCTCATCTAAGAAGACTGCGGAGATTTTTCCCAGATCATCAGTTAAAACGGTTTTTTTAAAGACCAGCAATTAACAATAGGTACCTACTAGCTAAAGAGCTTAAGTGATACTGGGTACCTAACGACTCGGAAATAAGATGAATATAAAGAGCCAAGTCGCTTTTAAAAACTGGTTCTCTGCGTTTGTGCAAGTTCTGTGCAATATTTATGTTCGTGGTTAATGCTTATCTAATTTAAAATGTTTTTATGTTCAAGCTCCATATACTTCGTAACGTAGCGTAACTTAGTTTGGTGTATGTTTTCGACCAGAGTAAAATATTAGTATCTAATCTATAACTTCAAGGTTATTTATAAAATAAGCCTTTTGAGAAATAATAAAAGGTTTTAATCAGATATAATTCAGTTTTAGTTCAGAAAGTGGATGCCTTTCAAAGCTGAAACAGACTTTTCATAGATGAAACGAAACTCCATATTGCACTTTGGTGAATATTTCCTAGTACTACTAAATAAGTACAGTATATCACATACGTACATATGTATATGAATAAACAAGGTTATTACGGGTAGAGGGAAGTCTTCATGCAATAGTGGACATATTTCGAATGTGATTAACAAATTATTGTTTAATACGTCACTGGTATCATTCTGTGTTATTTAGAAAGCTGTTTGATTCCATTTAAATGTTTGTATAGTATTGCAAATAAGCCTCACATAACTCTAAGCAGCTATGAACTAAAACTATAACCATTTCAGTTTGTTTACACGCGGCCAATTTATGGCTTGTAAACATTATATATTGACATGAGGATAACCGCATCCAATATTTCTATCGGCAACGATAATGTTTGCCGTTCATTTTGAATACTGTATTAGAGCATTTATTATGTTACTAGCTGTACCCACGGCTTCGCCCGCGTGTGTGGTAGGTAGGTTTTGTCATTTTCATTTACTATCCAGGCCAGTAGAGTAGAATTTACGGCGTTCTACATATATAGTTAATCCGTGGTAAACCTAGTTTAATAAATCTAGTTTAATAAACCTAGTTTAATAAATCTAGTTTAATAAACCTAGTTTAATAAATCTAGTTTAATAAACCTAGTTTAATAAATCTTTTTGTAAATATTTGATGGAACCCTGTGTAAGCTGTGGTCACCTATAAGTGGCTATGCATCTATGCATGATTCTTGTATCTTGTCTGTACTATACATAGATGTTTTATCCGTTGGTGATTCTTACATAAATAAAATAAAATAAAGTAAAGATAACTGACTAAAAGGTGTAAGTCGAGACCTACGAATGGTAATGGCCGAGTTCCTGCAGGAGAACATGCTTTGAACAGAGGGTCAAACGCTGAAGGTATGAGCGCGAGGTAGCGTGTGAGCTGAGCGCAACGTCCTAGCGAAAACTGCAGCAAGAATTGTTTCAGCAGGAGCATGAAAAGGTCCCCACAAAACTCAATGGTCAAGTTTTTTGGTGAACCCGAACGCCGAAGCCGTGACGCGGTGAGCGGCAATATCGCGAAAGCCATAGGGCAAATACCGCGCAGGACCCAGGTCCGGAAGATCGCAGCGAGAATTGCTCAGCAGAAGCAGCATGTCAGGGACCGGACATAACTCAATGGCGAAGTGTCTTAGCGAACTCGAGGGCTGCGGACACGAGGGTGAGCGGAAATGTATGTGAAAGTCAAAGGCCGAGTACCGCGTAAGGTCCAAGCTCGGAACATCGAAGCGAAAACTTCTTCAATATCATCATGACAGGGACCGGACATAACTTAAAGGCGAAGTGTCTTAGCGAACCCGAGGGCCGTGGCTCGAGGGTGAGCGGCAACTTCTGAGAAAGCCAAAGGCTGAGTACCGTATAGGACCCAGGTCAGCAGCAGTAGGTACCATGACACGGACCGGACATATCTCAATGGTTAAGGTCTTAAGGCACGAGAATGAGTGGCAATATCTGCGAAAGCCATAGGCCGAGTACCGCGTAGGCCCAAACCCGGAGCATCGCAGTGAAAATTTCTCCAGCAGAAGCAACATGATATAATCCGGACAAAACTCAATGGCGAAGAATCTTAGCGAATCTGAGGGCCGGAGCCCCGAAGGTGAGCGGCAATGTCTGCGAAAGCCATAGGCTGAGTACCGCTTAGGCCCAGGCTCGGAGCGTCGCAGCGAGAATTGCTTCAGCAGCAGCAGCAGCAGCATGACAGGGACCGGACATATCTCGATGGTGAAGTGTCATAAGGCCCGAGGGTGAGCGGCAATGTCTGCGAAAGCCATAGGCCGAGTACTGAGTAGGCCCAAGCCCGGATCGTCGTAGCGAGAATTTATTCAGCAGCAGCAGGCAGCATGACAGAATCCGGACAAAACTCAATGGCGAAGAGTCTTAGCAAATCTGAGGGCCGGAGGCCTGATGGTAAGCGGCAATGTCTGCGGAAGCCATAGGCTGTGTACCACGTAGGCCCAGGCCCGGAGCGCCGCAGCGAGAATTTCTTCAGCAGCAGCGTGACAGCTAGCAGCTAGTAATTGCTAGATTCATGACTCCCATTTTGATTGCAATCAGCTGTTAAAGCGAGGTCAAATATGTTGCTCTCAGGTACAATTTTTGCTGTCGGGTAAATCGAAATGGATAAATCTTAACTACCTGTTTTATTTGTTTTTACGTAATATTCTAAGTAGGTTTCATGTATTGATAAATATATTATTTTTACGTTGAGAATAAAGTACCTCCAGGTATTAATGGATCACAATTTATGTCCGGACATACAATTTCCAAAACGAAGTAACACGTTTTAAAAATGTTTAACCCGCAATCCTTAAATTGGGAAAGCATTTAAAAATCCATGGTTTAAACCTCGGCGGAACGCAACAGACCAAATAGCTTAATTTAATCTAAAGACGTCCTTAAATAATGTTTGTATACAGTTTACAGGGTACCGATACAGAGCCATCTGTGACCACTTTTGAGAACTATTTTTTAATGAAAATTATGTTTTTAATAAGCAGAATAAAAACTACGCTATATGTTGCTCCGGGGTATAAACTGTTACTGTACAAAATTTCGTAAAATTCTGTGCAGTAGGTTCAGAGCCCGGAATTTTCGCGGCAAAACAAAAGACTGTCGCAATCTAGCGCGTGTTAGAAACATTTTTTTATCGATATCGAGTATTATTATATAAAAAAAGTCATGCAATATATATTATTTTATGATTATTCGTGAGAGTTATTTTAAAATATGCAAATGAAGTAGTAGTTTAAGGGAATGTTATTGTTTGTTGATATGTATTATCCGTCTAAATATTAACTATGCTTTATCATATTAAGTAATAAAATAACCCTTCCTTTTGGCTTTGCCGTAGTCGAGTAACAAAGAGGTAACATTTTGAATGACGTGACTATACCACCTCATTGAAAATAATGGACACTTCAGAAAATGTCATGTCATTTCATTACGTATCACAGCTCTCGATATCGATAAAAAAATGTTTCTAACACTAGCTAGATTGTGACAGTCTTTTGTTTAGCCGCGAAAATGCCGGGCTCTGAGTAGGTTTTACGTAGTGCGCGGACAAATTCACAGACAGACAGACAAGAATTCCAAAAGTCACTGAAATATATTCAGTCAACGTTTTTAAGACCCCCGAATTAGTTTTTCTAAAATATTTTCAATGTACATTTTTTTCCTCCTTACGCGTTTATTATATGTATAGATGAATAATGATAAATTAACTTCAAAGAGTAAACAATATTGTAATAAACCGACAGTGTTTACGTAAATGTGATTATTTTTTATTGACCTTGAGAGCTTTTAATTTCGTTTGTAAAACATTAGGTCTCATTGGTCATTTACGTACACTCAATTACGTAAACTAAAATCACGGTAATGTTTATTTTATTGGGTAAAAGGATCCTCTCGTTATATCGGAATCCCTGAGTGATTTGCATAGGAACTGCAAGGGCTACGCAAAGTCTACCGAACACGCTCTGACCGTGCAATCTTTTTTTATTTTTTATTTAGAAAACAAACAGCCATATACAAAAACAGTAATTACAAAAATAGACACAAATTAGGCCTAAAGTTTCCTATATTACTACGTAAACATTTAGAAAATTGTAATGTAATGTTACATATTTAATTGTGCCTTGACGCTCTCAATCTGTCAATCTTGTCGCTCGACCAATTAATGGTATGTAGGATGGCTGTTAGCCGTATTAAATACCTATCGGAGGAGCGTTGCGTATTCAAGCATGAGGAGCGTGTGTTTCGTGGCTGAGACGTAAAACGCGTTCTGAATGACTTTTAAGACAGACTTAGAAAATTGGGATAAGTGCCGTGGTTACTGAGTGACCTAGAGGTTGTTGAGTCAGCCGAGAAAGCTGAAGATGCCAGTTCTACTTAGAACGCGCCTTGGGTACTGGATACCTTGTTAACTTTTTCTTCTTAACTTAAACTTTAACGTTAACTTAAACTGTGTGTGTCATGTATTTCAGTCTTAATTTATATAACTTATTTCGGAGAAAACTTCTATTGTTTTTAACATGGTCCATTTAAAGGCCCATAAAAAAACGTTACTTGTCCTTTACCTACCTACTAATGCAACATGTTTATTAATGAATGAATGGATGTTAGGTACTAAATGCGCTTTTAATACTAAGCTAAACGGAGCTTTTGTTGGGTATTAATGAGCTATTAATAATATACAGGATGATTCAGGAGACGTGAGCAGGAATAACCCTACATAGTTAACGATAATGAATCGGCCGCCATCATGTTTAGTGAAACAATAACGCCTTTTTATTTTATTTTTACCTTTTTTATACTGAGACATTTTATTCTCTGTAATCATTGGTGAATAAACAAATCAATAAAACCTCTTTAACTGTTATGACAGCACTTTGATTATGAAATAAAAGTCAAATTAAGTGAGATACGATGTTTCCAACTTGGACGAATAAATTAAAAGGACGGAGCATGGCTGTACAACAAACTGTGACGCAAGATGGCGGCTGGTTTGAATGTGTGTGTCCAGACGAGTGTTGCCATGTAATACAAATTTTCCCGATTAAAGGCCCTGTTACACTTTACTTTTTTTTGTGTCCTAACTAACATCCTAATTAGGATCCTAACTACTTTTCATAGTAAATTTACTTGCTAAATGCGATTACACTTGACTAAATTTAGAAACTAACTAGGACAAATGTAACAGACCTCTAAGAACACAGTATCTTTTAATTAAAAAAATAGAGTATTAACATCTCTCTCTCCAATCGGTCCCTCATTGCTGAGGATCGTGACTCCGTTTGATTCCGTCAACTAGTTGTCTCCATCGGTCCCGTTCTGTAGCTTGGTGGAGTGCGTCGCTGACAGGTATTTTCAGTTCCTCCGCTATTTGGTCCGACCATCGTTTGGGACTTCTACCCCTAGGCCTTTTTCCCTCAATTTTACCGGTCACCATAAGGCGTTCCAAATTTCTGGGATCCCTGCGTGCAACATGGCCAAAATACCGCAATATTCGTTGTAGGCAGGTTGTGGATAGACGTTGAGTCTTTTCTATTTTTAATTGTTTAAGAATAGATATGTTGGTGCGGCGGGCCGTCCATGGTATTCGTAGCA
The DNA here is from genome assembly GCA_947086415.1 of Pammene aurita. Lineage (NCBI taxonomy): Eukaryota > Metazoa > Arthropoda > Insecta > Lepidoptera > Tortricidae > Pammene > Pammene aurita. The sequence goes on from OX352290.1 coordinate 25,565,771, forward strand.
TACGTCGCCAGCACCACATCTCATAAGCGTCGATTCTCTGCCTATCTGCGGCTTTGAATGTCCACGTCTCAGTACTGTATAGAGCAATGGAGAAGACAAGGGTGCGGATGTATTTTAGTCCGGTGGGTAATATTACGGTCTCTCCAAATTTTGCTCAGTTGGGTCATTGCAGATTTTGCCATGCCAATCCGTCGCCGTATTTCAGGTTCGCTACTTCCTTTGTTGGTAATCAGTGAGCCAAGGTATTGGAACTGGGTTACGGTTTCGTAGTCATGTAGGAGATTGGTGCGTTGGATAGTTGTGAAACGGTCAATGATCATGAGCTTGGTCTTAGATTTATTAATAGAAAGTCCCATTTCCATACTGATGGTTTCCAGTTTGTGAAGCAACTCCGCCATTTCATTTTCCGATGATGCGAAGAGGGTGGTATCGTCCGCGTACCTGAGGTTAGATATCTTTACTTCGCCTATCTTTATGCCACCTTCCCAGCCATCTAGAGTTTGTCGCATTATGTGCTCTCCATAGATGTTAAAAAGGATGGGAGATATCACGCATCCTTGGCGAACACCCTTATGGAATTTGAAACGGCCTGATGTTAAATCTCCTACAGTCACAGTGCCGTATCCTGACTCATACGAGTACAGCTTGCGGACTAGCATTACGAGGTGGCCTGGTACACCTGTCTCAGAAAGAACTTTCCACAGTTTCTCCCACTTAAAGCAGTCAAAAGACTTTTGGTAATCCACAAAACACATGAAAGTTGGGGTGTTATATTCATAACACTTTTCTATTATAAGCCGAAGGTTTAGGATTTGCTCTCTGGTGCCCCTCTCTTTCACAAAACCGGCTTGTTCTTGGGGTATTTGCCAGTCCAGGTAAGATTTTAGTCTCGCGTTGACGATGTAAAGCAGAATTTTACTGGCGTGTGATATTAGTGCAATGGTTCTGTAGTTATTACAGTTCCGTACCGAGCCTTTTTTGTGAAGAGGAAGAATAGAGGAGTGTACCCAATCAGATGGCCAATCTCCGGTTTGCCATATCTTACTACATAAATTATTCAAGCATATTATTCCATTTGGGCCCAATCCTTTCAACACTTGCGCTGTTATTCTGTCAGGCCCTGGTGCTTTATTGTTCTTTAGCTTCCGGATTGCGGCTTCAATTTCTGATCGGAGTATGTGGGGCTCCTCTTCCACCACGACTTCGAGTATTAACATATATAGTTAAATATAATTAATAAGCACCTGTTTGAATAAATTTGATGAAATATATTTCTGAAGAGGCGACTAAAAGGTAAAATTAAAAAAAAAATGTACTATTTATTAAAAGTACACGACTACTGTTGAGCCTGGTGGCCTCTCTTGTCGTCCCAATACAGAGAGGAGGATTCTTATTATTATTATTTTTCTTACCTAGAGGTGGAAGGGGACTCTGGCAAAAAAAATCTTACGTAATCAATGAACAACGCCTTGTTTTATACTAAACCTTCTTTAGAATGTAACAAAAACTTTTTGAAAACTGCATCAAAATCGGTTCAGCCAAACGCGAGATAATCGCGAACAAACATACGTACATACATACAAACATACGGGGCAAACTGAGAACCTCCTTTTTTTTGAAGTTGGTTAAAAATGCTCCTCGATCGATCAACACAATCGGTTTGACTTAAGAGCTGACCTCTCATTCTAACTATGTTCCATCTCGTTCTAATCGCTTGACCAGTCGATTACTAAAGCGACTAGTCAGTCAGCCGCTCAGAGTGAGAGGGAGCGATAGTTAGAATGAGACGAAAGTTTGACAGATCAGTAGTGGTGACATAACTTCGCGCGTTCAATCTACGATTAGATATGGACTTTTTGTTTTACGAAGTTTTTGGAATAATTTTAAGATATATATAATTTTGTTTATTTACAAAGTTTATTCAAAAAATAATACAGAATAATTTGCTCACAAAAGCATAAAAGTTATTAACTATTAGGTAACGTTTTAATATTCGTTGAAAACGCGCGTGAAATATAACGTCTAGTTAGGAGTGGGGACGTCAATATCGTATTGACAACACATCGCGGCGATTATAGACCCCCTTACGTTCGGGAAGTTTCCCTATTCAACCACCTGGCAACACCGCTACCATGAAGTTAATAGTTTACGAAATTACTGATTTTTAATATGATTACGCAATGAATTGTTTACTTAACGGTGAAAAGTTACCCCATCCGTTTTTTTCTTTCGACCGGTGGCATTTTTGCAGCAGTTGATGACGCACGACGGCATATTTTAATTATTTTTGACGTGACAACGTCTTATAATTCGATGGAGCCGGCTGCACGCACGAAAAAACATGACTCATGCGGCGTTACCTCGCTCTGAGGCGTTCCATTTAAGGCTTGAAGTGCAAGCGAGAGCGCGGAACGAGCGACAAAGAGGCACAATCGGCCTTCGCGTTCGGCAGCGTTCGACATCTGTCTCTCTCCTACTTGAGTGAGCGATGCGTCCGCGTGGACAGCTGCTATACAATAATACATTTACATGTTTTCGTCAAGTATGAAGTGCAGTGAAATTAAAATTTTCTTTTGAAAAATGCAACCATTCCATCAGTATTTTCTTATGACGTTGTCACGTTCAACTATCGTCAGTAAACCGACTTTACAGACAACCGATTTTTTTAACTGCTCTTGACTGCATAGACGTTTGGACGCGAATGGCGGGGGAGCGGCTCATTATTGCTGTGCGTATGTGTGTGTAGTGCTCAGAGAAATAAACCAATGGAGTGGTAATTGTCAGGCGTCCCCCTCTGCCAAAAGTACAAGACCACTGGTCGTAGCGGTTATCTAGACACACGGCACACTGCCGTCCGCCAAGTTCGAGCAAAAAAAAGCGACACACCGGCCGTGGGTTATATTACACGAACCATTTCGGGCCAATTTCGACCACCCTATAACTCAAAACATATTTTATCTACGCATATGAAATTTCGAATGTCTGTTGACATCCCCTTAATTGTCTAGAATGCAAAATTTCATTATTCTAACTATAGCAGTTCTTGAGATATTGACGTCAGAAAATCGCTATTTTTACTATACACTCACTCACTGACTCATCAAAAACCTAGACCACTTCCAATGGTCGTACTGACTTGAAATTTGGCATGGAGATAGGTCTTAAGGTCACAGTAAAGGGAAAAATCTGAAAACGGCCAAGTGTGAGTCAGTTTTAAAAATAGCGAAGGTGTAACTTTGTTCTACTATGAAGTCATAATGAACTAAATGGGTCTATCTTCCAATGGTCGAACCGACCTGAAATTTGGCTCGAAGGTTTGTCTTTAGGTCGAAATAAAGTAAAAATCTGAAAACGGCCAAGTGTGAGTCAGTTTCGTTAACAACGAATGTGTAATTTTGTTCTACTATAAGTAGGTATGGAGTGGAAATGAGATAAGACTTATTTAAATTTAGATACATACCAATTTAAGACAATACATGTTTGTCTTAAAGACAAGAACAATAAAATTGTTCACCACTCTGCGTGTGTCTGTTGCGGGAACCGAACCCACGATTTACGAAGTGCTAAGCAGGTCACTAGGTACACTAGGTGCGCTAAATCAGTCAAACAAAAATGAAAAGACTATTTTTTCTCGCATAGTCTAAATAATTTCTAATTTTACAACTAATAAAATCGCAGATTCAAGAACATGGAAATCATATATAATCTAAGATGGAATTATATATACTACTGCCCATCTCACCCTCCGATACGCCACGGTATGAGATGGGATGGTGCACTTCTAGGGCTACATAATAGGCCACCAATTATAATACCTACTGGTAGGTAGGTATTACCAAGTTATTAATTATCTATGTAGGTAGCGTACTTACAAACAGAATAAAGTACGTTATTGATGTATGTAATTATATGTAAGTAGGTACATTTTATAGGTGTAGGGAGCCAGTTTATTTGTAAAAATCACCTATAAATAAATAGTAAAATAGAATTAGACGCTTAGTATAAAGGGTTATAGTATAAAGTACATACCTAAGTGGAATGAGACATTTCCTAAAGCAAAAGTGATAAAAAAATAATAAAGAACTACACCTAACAAAAATAAATGAAATCCCATCAAAAACATAAATGTGAAAGGCTGCCAAGTTCGATACTATGGGAATGCTTCGCCTATAAAAGAAGTGAGATTTGAATAAGTACCAAGTTCCATAAAAATACCTCAAATCATAAATAGTTATAGGAATGCACACTTGATTTCCAGCAGTTTTTAAGGTACATTTTGAATAAGTATCACGTTACATAGAAATACCTAAAATTATAATAGTCAGAGAAACGCACACCGGTTTTTTTAGCAGTTTTCTGATAACATTTATTATTTTCAGTACTTTTTGATGATGTAACTTGGCAAGTTTTAATAGAAAATTATATACTTGACACATTGCAGTCCAAAGGTGTCGATTCATTGCATTGAAAAGGTGTGTGGTGTGTGAAAACTTGCCAAGCCATAAACAAATTTCCGTTTTAATAGACAAATTTCAGTTAGTGTAATGAATTCCGCACTGGATTCCGCTCTAATGTGTGGTGTGGCGCCCCTTAAGTGAAATATACTTGTAGATGCTTGAAATAACGATATTACTGTTTAGAAATTAATTCGTTCCTTTATTTTCACCATACATTTTATGTAGCATTTTAATTTTGTATGGATTATACTTTATTTATTATAAGGTACGTTATACAAATTTATCCCCTTAAATAGGCACTTTTAATTTCTGACTCTGGTATCACTGTACCTAACAGGTAAGTTTTAGTGATGGGACAGCACAAAAATAAATGTCGATATTAACATTAGCAGTATGTTATAGTTTTTATTTATAATAGAAAATGAATTGGACCTGGGGTATGTCCTTAAACTACGTCCGGACTTGGGTATGTCCTTAAACTATGCCAAAAAGAGAGGTATGGGCACTGCGAATGGCATCTCGCTTAGTGTCGTAGGGCACGTTCAGTGAATGTCATCTCGCTCAAATCTGGAGCAGAGCCCGACTGGGGAAGTACCTCCACCTTACAGAAAACCACAGCCAAATAGCACTAGACCCTACTCATAGTGTTGTGTTCCTGCTGGTGAGTAAGGTTGCCAAAGAGCTCAAAGAGGACCCAGTGTGTTGACGATGAGGGACCCTCTTGTTCCTTTGGCCGTCAACACAGTGAATCCTCCTTTTTGTAAAGGGTCGGCAACGCGCATGTGAGTCCTGTGGAGTTACAGGCGTCCATAGGTTACGGTAGGTGCTTACTATCAGGCAGGCCGTATGCTAGTTTGCCACCGTCGTAGTATTAAAAAAAAATGAAGAAGAGATATTAGAAATGGAAACAAAAATTGGAAACAGATGCCCATTACAATCAAAATATCAACTGCGAAGGACTCTGGAACATCACGATGTCGCTAGTGACTGATTCATCATTTAATTTTGTATTAAGCAGAACGTCTGCTAACGATACCACAATGCTTAGAAAAAATGGAAAAGTAGAAAAATCCACTGCCTCAGGCGAGACTCGAACTCGCGACTCTGGGATACATGCCCATCGCTCTGACCAACTGAGCTACTGAGATACACCTGATGGATGCGAATTTCTCCACTATATCCCATAGGCGTCCCCCTAAGACGCTATAAAGATGACATTATCTCGTTCACGGACAGGTTGTCTGTGTCTGTGTTTGTAGTTGTGTGAGTATATTTTATGCTAGTGTTTGATAATTTTATCGTGTGCGTGTGTAGCGACGTCAATGGGAAATGCATTAGTGTTAACAGTATTTGTGTGCGTTTCCTCGTCCCCCGCGCCGAAATTGGCAGACTTTTTCTGATAGAAATTAGTGCGCGTCTCGCATCCGGTTGGTTTAATTATCAAAGGTGTAGTGCGTAACGACGAGGACACTGGCTCTTTATGGAATCACAAAATGTTTTTAGCCGCACTCCATCTGAGAATTATATAATCTATGGTTTTCAATGTAACCAGACATCAATTTGACACATACCACAGAAAAGCAAGACTGTACTCGATGGAATATTCTAATTGTAGAGTGCGCTAATCACAATAATACTGGTAATAAACAATAGCTTGTTATTAACTGAATCCGTGGTGTTAATCCTGCAGACGTCCACCGAATAACCCTGTATAATATAAGTAAATATACGTCATCCTTATAAACTTGCTTATTAGCATAAAATGCCAGGGCTGATAGCTACAGTATTTGGAGCACCAAGGACGCATGGATCAGGCGATAGCCTACGTGACAAATGACGTCCGAATATGAGGGCAGTGGCGGACAATGATAATGTCGACGGTTATAAATGGGTAGCTGTAACAAATGGCATGATCTGCGCTAGTTTGTAGCATAGAAAATATTTCAGTTAGAAAGGGGATATACATCGATATGCTCTATAGGCAATATACACAATTATTTACTTTTAAACAGCCGATATACCTACCAACATAAGTGATCTATATCGCTCAGTTGCTTACGGTTCAATCTAGAAGAAGCGGTATTCTAATTTAAAATTCTTGCTTGTTACGGGTTTATTGTCAATTTTTTTTTACATCAAAACGACATGAAACAAACTCACTAAGAGTTTTGACGTTAAGAAAACTTATTGTGATGACAATTTGACACGAATTTGAATTTGACAAGAAATAGTTCATTTGAATAATACAAACGTCACTTCTGATTGTTTGGTTTCTGATTGGGAGGGATCTCAAGTGTGACGTGTAAATAAGTAGCTAACCTGTACGTCCTTTAGAAAAGATACAAATTGTGCAACGCCGTGCCCCAGAAGAGGATTTTTGACCACTTATAAACACTCGTAAGATACAAAACTTAAGCCGTTTCACCTTCAAATGATTATTTTATCCCGTTATTTACTGTAACAAAATAAGAAATCAGCGGGTGCATCCTCAAATCACTGACAGACAGTCAGTTGTGAAGTGACACTTGAGAAATCGTACCAACAAAACAAACACAAATAGTGTCAAACAAAGTGTTACCAGTGTGGAAAATCTCCGTTCCGTACACTCATCATAAACGTCAAATCGATTATCGAATAACAAAAATCGATAGATATAGACGGCAAAAAAACAAAATGCTCATCGTGTGGAGCCGATGTAATTTCAATGGAATTTCTTACATGCTGTACGTGCAAGAAAATTTTTCACGTAAAATGCACAGCAAATGTGTCCATAAAAAGGTTTCTGCTTATGACAAAGAAAAACAAAGATAATTGGAATTGTAATAAATGCATTAGCTTAATATCTCAAAGAAAGGAAAATGATCTAACGAACCCCGAGATGCAGTCAACGTCCAAGCAGGGAATAAATACTTGCAGCGACGATAACCATCAAATTGAACAGATAAATGTGACATTAAGAAGGAAACCTAGACTAGAACTCCAAAAAAGCATGAGATCATCACCTGAAAACACAGGAAACAGTACCATGAAAGACCCACCTTTGTGCAGTTCTCCCGAATCAACGTTAAATGATACGAATGAAGATATTAGCGTAACAAGCCTACCCAATCTTACCGAGACTACACAAATTATTAAGCTGAAGGACGAGATCACAGTTCTCACTACTCAACTAAATAGCACACACGAGGAAATAGAAGTACTTAATACAGAAGTTAGAAGATTAACAAAAGCTCACACGGATCTAGAACGTCAAATTGTGACTTTAAGAAAGCTTCTTCACGGCGGTAATACGGGCTCCCCGACACCAAAATCAACACCGAAAACTGGAAAAAAGAAAAAATCTAGCAGCGTACACAAGGAGAAACGTGAAACTGTTTGTTCTTCAGCAAATTCTACAAATCCCTCCACTCAAACTGAATTGCCTATACCGGATATTGCTATACAGAACACACCCTCACCCGTACACGGTACTCAGGAAGAAACACGAAATAGCAACCAAATCTTGGTGTTCGGTGGAGATCAATGTGTTGGAATTTCATCAATGCTGCTTAGAATGTGATACGAATCCAAGAAAATCGATGTAAAATCATTTATTACTCCAGGTGCCACATCAGACATCATTATAGAATCTATGAAACACTATACTTTTACGAAAGGCGACAAAGTTGTGTTGTCACTAGGAGAACATGACACTAACCCTGTGAATATTCTTATTGCCTTAAACAATGCTCTTAATTCACTAAAACATTGTGACGTTTTTATTTTAGGGATTAGAAAAAGTAAGGACATTGATGTAAATGTAATGAATTATATGTTTCGTCAAAGTTGCAAGGAAATTGATAACCTTAGATTTGTTGAAATTTTGCATGAAATAAAGAGTAAAAATAAATACATGTACATGAAAGATATTTGTAAAAAATTAAACGCATTGTTTGATCAAATTGACTATAAGGAAGCATACTATAATTTCGGAAAGAATCATGTTGTAGAATCCAATTCTAAAAACTCTGAAAAATATTGCATGCAATCAGTCTCACATGAATCATTGCCGAAAAAAGGGACAATTCCCTATTACTTTTTTCGCAACCAAGACTTAAACCTAAAACAAACATAGCTACTTTAACTGCAAACTGTCTTAGTGTTTTTCATCAAATAGTCCAAAGCCTGAAATCTAAAATAAACCAAATTGAAATTTTAACATCGACCTCAAACATAGATATACTATGTTTTTCAGAGACATTTCTTAGAAATAACGAAACATCAATTTTACAAATTGACGACTTTAAATTGGCCACATATTTCTGTACGTCTAAAAAATCTCGTGGTGGTGTCTGTATTTATACGAAAAAATCCTTAAATTATCAGAGTCTAGAATGGATCTCTGACATATCAGAAGAAATACATTTTGAGGCATACGGAATAAATATTCCCGAAATCAAACATATTGTTGTATGTGTTTATAGATCGCCAAATGGCGACTTTGACATAATTATTTAAGTTCTTTTAAGAAAACTGACACTTAGATCGCGTTTTTTGAAGCGCAAAATTGTCTTAGCTGGTGACTTCAATGTAAACATTTTAAATAGAGATAAGCTTTCAAATACGTTTCTATCAACACTAGCCAAATTTAACCTCAGACATACAATAAATCAGCCTACAAGAATAACTCCTACTTCACAGACATGCATTGATAACTTACTGACTAATACGTACAAGTTATGAATTTGGGAATATCAGATCATACAGGACAAAAAATTTAATTGCCAACAAACTATAGTTATAATCAAAAGTATTGGTTTGTTGAAAGACGGAGGATTGACTATTATCTAGATATTTTCAATAACTATATTGCTCAGATTAACTTCGAGGATGTATATAAAGAAACAGATCCCAATGCAGCTTATAGATCGTTTGCCGACATTTTTTCGATGGTTTTTAACCTATGCATCCCACTAGAGAGAACAAAAGTATCATATATTAAGAAACCAAACTGGAAATCCAAGGGTATTAAAAAATCTAGCAAGAGCAAACGAAAGATGCACGTAACTAATCAAAAAACAAAGATAGAAATAGATGTGCGCTAATCAAGTACAAACAATATTGTAAAATTTTAAAAAACGTCATAAAAACTCTAAAGTTATATCAAACGCTAGATATATTGCAAAGAGTACAAATAAGCAAAGAGCCACATGGGGACTAATAAGACTAAATACATGCTCTACAAATTCGATTCCAAATTCCATAACGAAGATAAATGAAGATGGAAAAACTTTTTTAAATCCCCAGGACATAGCCCAAGCATTTAATACCTTTTACACATCTCAAAACATAGTAGATAGTTTTGGTCCAAAAGAATATAAACATAGATTAAACAGAATTCCAAATAGTATTTTCTTAGCTCCGGTTGATCGAAATGAAATTAAAAAGATTGTAACTTCCTTAAAAAACAAAAAGTCGTCGGGTCACGATAATGTACCCATTCAAGTAATCAAATCATGTGTAGATCATATTATAGAACCTCTTGCATACATTATTAATTTAACGCTTGAAACTGGAATATTTTCCGATGATCTTAAGAAAGCTGTAATAAAACCACTTTTTAAGGACGGAAAAAAAACCAACGTGAGTAATTACAGACCCATAGCCTTATTACCTAGTTTTTCAAAAATCTTCGAAAAGGCAATACATGTTAGATTAACCAATTTTTTAAATCGACATAATATACTGACTTCAAATCAATTCGGCTTTCAAAAAGGAAAATCCACAACAACAGCAATACTTGAAATGTTGAAGCTCGTTTGGGAGAGATAAATAAAAAAACGTTACTGCATCCCTTTTGATCGATATGTCAAAGGCTTTCGACTGTGTAAGTTATGATGTAATTCTTAAGCAACTTGAGCATATTGGAGTAAGAGGAAACGCTCTTAACTTGTTCAAGAGTTACCTATGCAATAGGCAGCAAGCTGTAGAAATTGTAACTTACAATGCTGAAATAAAAACTGTTGTACATATACAGTCTTCGTTTGAGATGGTTCGGCTGGGAGTACCTGGGCCACTCCTATTTTTGATCTATCTAAATGAACTCCCAAAAATAGTTGATGTACCATGTATTTTATATGCAGATGATGTTACTCTATTGTTTTCAAAAGAAGATTCAGATGGAACTATGCAGGAACTTATATATAGCGAACTTACAAAAATTATAAACTGGCTCAAAAGTCTTAACCTAAATGTAAACCTTAGTAAAACTAAACTTATACAATTTATAAACTATAAAACTGAGCCTGAGTCTTTTGCAGTGTCAAATGGAAATACTACAATAGAAAATGTAAGCCATGCTAGTTTTCTTGGAGTTGAAATAGATCAACACTTAAATTGGAAGGCGCATATAAATGAGATTAACAAATCGATTTCTAGTAGATGGTATGCTTTGTCGATTTTGTCAGAAACTTGTTCAGAAAATATAACTATAAGTGCATACTACGGTACAGTCTACCCTCTACTTATATATGGAGTAATTTTTTGGGGCAATTCTACTGATGTTTCATATTGCAGAAACATTCATATTGCAGAAACGATGCTTGAAGACCATCTTTAAAATGTACTTAGATGATTCACTTCGTGACGTGTTTAGAGATAAGCGTTTTTTGACACTTACTTGCATTTACATTTTAGAGTTAAGTCTGCTTGTAAAAAACCAACCTAAATATTTTAAAAAGAGATCATGCAAAGTAAATGTTCGATCACAATACAAGCATGATATGGAGCTTCCTAGAATTCACACCTCCATATTTGGAAATAGTGCATTCGTATCAGCCATAAATATTTTGAATAATCTTCCTACCGAAATTAAATGCCTAGAAGGAAACGCTTTTAAAAGATCCCTAAAAATTTTTTTGATAAACAAAGCCTTCTACAGCTTCTATACTTATGCAAATATTCAAAAATTAAATTAATTACTAAACGATTCTCATATGTATATTTTAGGTTAAGATACAAATTGTATGCCCGAAAAGGGTGGAACTGTTGATACTTCTTACATGTAGGTACCTAGTTATATCTCCTTGTACCTACACAGTTTATGCAATAAATATTTCTGATTCTGATTCTGATTCTGATATGCTCAATCCTGGACAGTATAAATTTCAATCATTTCGTTTTTTCGATTGGCCCTCCTGATCTTGCTTTGGTTTCATTCAACCTATATTATATAAAGCCTTATTCTATAATTTGCCGAAATTTCAAATTGCCATGTATAGCTGTACAACCTACATAAAAATTTGCCTCACTGTTAAAATGATCCAAATCATAATGACTTTCGCCTGTAGTATTCATCGCATATAATGCTTATTCTTTCACCTCAGGTTTGTCGCTCTAGCACCACCCAGTGGACGCGTGCAGGGTTATCAGCGTCCGCAGGAGATATCTACATCTCGTGCGGACTCGAGTAACATTCGTCCCGATAGGCTTGGAAAAATGAATGGGCCGCAGTCAAAGCAGACTCGGAAATCGTAAACCCTACATGTCGACTCCCAGGGTTTGACCTCCCAAGGAAACAATGGTGTCACCTTAACAGGCTCAGAACGGGTCACGGCCGATGTAACTACTTCTTACACAGGTAGGGGTGGAAGGATTCGGCTCTGTGTGAATGCGGCGAAGAGGCCCAGACCATGGAACGTATTATCCAGCTCTGCCCCCAGTATTCATACCATGGACCACCGCAAGATCTACCTACTGCATCTCACACCCGACGCAGCTGCTTCGCTCAGCAGTCTGAATGTTGACGTTTAAAATGCCACTCCTGAATACTATTAACATAATTATTTGCCTATTTTTGTATTTATGCCATACGACTAAATAAATAAAAATATATAATGACTGACTTAAAACCACCATTACCCGAAATGCCTAAATTTTGCAGTGTATATTCCTTTCAAATACCGAATGTCAGATCATTGAGTAACAGGAGATGACATCCCTAAGAAATTATTTGTACCATGAGTTTTAGTGAAAATCACTACAAGTCTGACATTGGCTCTTGGACCCTGACATGATTACACGCAAGTGTCAAACATTTTTAAAAATGAAATACTAAACGAAAAGGCTTTTTGCATGATAACAAACTGTAAAAATAATTCTAGAAATATAGTCTGGCAAACAATTTCTGTCAGTAGAAACGCGTGGCAAATTTGAAAAATCGCGGCTTGGCAACACCTGTCTTTGAATAATCGATAATTGTGCCTAATTTGTGTTTTATCTGTGGCAATGTAACTTTTTAAATTTAAAAAAGTTTGTTTTGTTTACTTTCATTTTAAAGTTTCAGATTGCGTTTTTATTATTTACTTATTAATGTACTATCTGCCACCACTGTTCAATAAATTAATGTACTTTCTAAGAAAGCTCAGCTAGGATATTAATATAGGTAGTGTACCCTAAATACCTTATGCAGGTATTTTGTGTGATAAAGGTGGCTTTGAGGTTATGCAGAGTTTTGTATTGAATTATCATTTAAAGTTCTTTCTTTCAGTGTAAATCGGATAATTAAAGTGAAAACTGGTGCCAAATGAAGTCCAAGAAAGTTTGGTGGTCAATATTGTCGAAAGAAAGCGGGGTTAACAAGCAGTACCTACCTACAAGCACCAAGCACTCGGCTACCTTCCGATATTTTAACAAGTCTTTGTAATGTTTTCCCTTGATATACCTCAGCAATGTGTACAATAAATAAACACCAAAATCTCACGTGTTTTATTAATTAATTAATGATACATTTCGTATAATAGGTCAGTACCTAAAATAGTCTTAAAACAATAAAAGGAAATCATATTAATTAGGAGTATTACTGAGTGATATGCATTATGCAGCTAAGTAAACTTATTCCATTCTAAGCTGAAAAGTTGTATTTTCTAGTAGATATGCTCGTTTTCCTCGCCTGGCCTTATGATTTTAGCAATCAATGTTTGTTTCCTTGCTGGGTTTCAACCTTTTCAACACTTTTAACTATTGTATTTTGACCGCATAATTTCCACCTCCGATCTTCTGTCCTTTTTAGATGTTGGTTATTTCAATTTCTTCGCAAATTCTAATTCATACAGAAGTCATACATAATAAAATAATAGGTACTTATATCATGTTATCATGTATCAGACTCAGAGTTATCAAATAAATTATTTCATACAATGCAGAGTTAAAATTCTCCACAAACTTCACTGACATATATAGACGGAGAGCTGGCCACGTCAGATATGACACAATAATGAGAGCAACGAAACCCATGTAGTAGTTTGCTATATTATGCTTATTTCTAGATCCGGACATCTGGCAGCTGTAAAGTGGTGGAGGTCAAAGAATGCAAATAACTTGAAGAAAACAAATCCTAGAGTTCTGGGTTTAATGAAATATTATGGGAAATTATGTAATTAATTAGGTTATATCATATCCAGAAGGTTCTGTTGGGGGAAAGTAGTGCCAAATGGAGTAAAATGCAATTTTTAGTTAGTCGCTTACTGTTTTTGTTTCCGCAATAATAGACAATGGTTTTTAATCTTATGTTAAAATATAGGCCCTGTACTCTATAAATTACACAACTTTGGCATTTTTTACCTGTTTTGGTATTACTTTTTTCCAATTTAAAAACTTTGTTGGTGTGTCACTCCGACATCCACCCATTAAAAGCTGCCAGATGCCCGGATCTAGCAATAAGGATGGTAAAGCAGTCTAACTAGACAGGTTTCATTGCTCTCATTATTGTGTCACATCTGACGTGGCCAGCTCTTAGACCAATATGACTGACGTACCTACGGAAGAGCGTGGCCATTTTGTTCGATCTACATTGCTGCTTTTCTATGGAGCAATCTTGGAAGAATAATAAGTAAGGAAGCGTAATCAACGCTCAAAATGTGCTCCACTTTCCTGGTGCCAAAGTGGGCGGAGCTTGTGACAGCGGTGCCCTAATGTCATGTCAAACATTTTGAAATTGTCATGTCGTCAAAATATTAGTTTTTTCGGCCCATGAAATTTCGGTAATATATCGGTATTAAAATGCCGGCTTGTGCCGTGCATTGGTGCAGGAGCCACACAGGCGCCAAAGATGATGATATTTATTTTCATCGGTAAGTAAATCACGCATAAATATTCTCATACATTAAGGACTTGGTCGATGTTATGCAATATAAGTTTTGGAAAAGTAAACATAACTCATTTGAGGAAAAGTATAATGAATGTTCATTTATTTTATAAGTATTACCTAGTAGTAATAGCAGTTAGGTTTCCGTTGTTAACAAAGAATCTTTTCAGTTTGTTTTTTTCGATATACAGTATGGGTCCTTGGAATAAATCTTTATCAATATTACTTTGATAATATTGAAATGTCTCCCTTGTACTCATATATTGGGAATATGAGATACGCACTTCATAAACAATCTGAATATGCCACCTCAGTCGGTTTTACTTACCTACTAAATATAATTTAAATTCTGTTATAATGATGACTTCAACAGTATGTGTATGTTTAAAGTTTTTTTTTTCAAATCACTAATATTAAGTAAAGTCAACGAAATCGACAGAACAAAACCTTTCGAATTAGTACCTACCATACTTACTCTGGTAAAATCATACCATTCTGGCCGTGCCATTTCTAGTACAACTGACTAATAGGTATGACTCTTATTTTTCATTAATAATGAATGCTATACCTTCATAGCATAGTCTTTAATTATCAAATCTAGAGCAGAGCCCGACTGGGGAACTACCTCCACCTTACAGAAAACCACAGCCAATTAGCACTACACCCTACTCATAGTGTTATGTTCCTGCCGGTGAGTAAGGTTGCCAGAGAGCTCAGAGGATGCAGTGTGTTGCCGACGGGGATCCTCTTGTCCCTTTAGCTGTCAACACAGTGAATCCTCTTTTATATGAAAGCGTCGGCAACGCACATGAGACACCTCTAGAGTTACAGGCGTCCATAGGCTACGGTAGCTGCTTACCATCAGGTGAGCTAAATACCTGTTTGCTACCGTTGTAGTATAAAAAAATGGATACACAATGTAAATTTATCTTTGTATTTGCCTAAGCCTGCTAAAATAAATAGTACACATAACGAACTCATCCGTTATTTTTTTAGTTCTAAAAAACGAGGAAGCAGTTATTTTCTAGTCTGGTCATAAATAAAGTTAAAAAATAATGTTTTTTTTTGTCATAGTCAACCTTAATTGCATAACAATATGTTGCTTGAGACCAAGAGGGTCTCCCTAATATAATGGATTTATAAAATTATAAAAAAGTTCAAAATCTTTACTATTTTATGTTAATTTATGCTTATTTTGTAGTATGTAAGTCCCTACATTGTAATTAAGCACTTTTATTAAATAAATGAAAGATGAATGTGGCTTTCATATTATTCCTTATTCCAAGAACGATTAAATTTACGTATATTACATAAGTAATGAAAAATGCACAAAAAAATAAATTGTTAATTGATTGCATTATTATTTATCACGTGAACCCATCCACGTCAAGCTTAGGCGTATTTATTATCAGGGCCCGGAATTAGGTGAGCTAAAATACCTAAAGTTCGCGAGAGGACATAATATAGAGTGGTTACAACCGGATGAAAATAATATTTTATTTGGATTCCGGGTATTCGATATTCATCCGGGCACTGCAAGTAATAGTCGTAATGATGAGAAATGGTTACATTGCAGCCATAAAGTTAACATTATAATAATAAATCTGAAAATGTGACATATATTTTAAATTAGTAATCTGTATTTTCCTATTCATTATCAATGCTTGTCAGAGTGGCGTATTAGCGTCAAAATAGTCAAAGCTACTAGTACTACTATAGTATATATATAGAAAGATAAGGAAACAAGTACTTAGTATTAATCCAAATAAAATATTATTTTCATCCGGTTGTAACCACTCTATATTATGTCCTCTCGCGAACTTTAGGTATTTTAGCTCACCTAATTCCGGACCCTGTTTATTATACGTTAACTTGACATTTCAGTCATTTCATTTGAGTATCTCCTGTACAATTAAACTTCATTGTCAAATTGATTTTGTTCATTGACAACACGGCAACTTTTCTTATTGGTGAAATGGCATGAAACCTTTGCGGAATTAAGGTTAACACAAAAAAATATGCTTAAAGAATGAGTACTTGATTGGTTAATAAGACATAAGACATTTTAGTTTTGTAAACGTGAAAATGGGTCGTGTTTTCACATGAACTTTGCTTGCCTTTACTCGTCTTGATATTATATGTCGATGGGAGCAATGCTGCTTTTCGATTCGCCCTAGAGTGTTGCTATATTTTTGTTTGATGTACATTGCTACTGCGTTCGTTGGCTGGCCAGACTATAGTAATAAAATCCATGGATTTACATTTCATAGGTAAGTATGGGCAAAGATTGGTGTTAAACTAATTTAAAATATTAATGGTGGCGTTGCGACGCCGACGCCGACGCACAGATTAATGTCGCAGAAGTAACAACATATCTGCCTTCACTTGATTTACCTACATTATTTGTTTAGTAGTACTCAGCATAAACATATTTACGTAATAAACATATTTTAAATAAGTTCGTTAGGTAATATTTAGTTCATTAAACATATTTTATTTTACAACAAGGGCGAATTTGCTTAAATTGTTAATGCGAGTAAAATACATAGCAAAGATTTTTATATGATTTGAATTTAAAACTTAAATATCTAAATATCATCCATGTTATACCTACTTACATAATGTTTTTTTTCATCCGTGCGAGGAAATCAATGTCATTTCAAGTAAATATCAAGGATCATTAATAGTACAGTAAAGATACGGTTGCGTCAAACATTAATTTATAATAGCCTGATTTTTTTATTATTCATTCTAATGGAATATTTATAGATAACGTATGCAAAAATCCTACCAACTTTTCACCCGGAAGTAGTTAAATAGGTAAAAATATGTATATAAAAAATGTGTATATTTTTATTCACAATAATTTCAATTATTTTTATTTGTAAATATGACGATATTTAAGTCTTCTTTCTGTTTAAAGCGAAAAACAAGAAACCGTGTCCATGTAAAACCACATAAATTACAAAATGTACGGCGCGGGCGATATATATCCTAATTCGTTAGAAATAAATAGTAATAATTGGTATTTTGTTCCTACACATTTTAAATGACTTAGAAACGATATATTCATTAAAATCTTACAAGAAAAACGCTTGTAATATGTGTGTACATATTTGTGGCGGTTAGCGAATAACGATATTTTGTAGGATTTCATTACGTAAATAATACTAGTATCATGATATATACGTAACACTAAAAATATTAGCTATTATTAATTATTTCCAATTTCCCATACTAGCCGCCCGTAAAATGACTGTAGTATAACCCTAAAGTTCGTATTGGAAGGTGCTAGTCGGCAAAAATAGTATTTTTCTCTATTCGATCCTTAAACTCTAGGGTAAGGAGCAAAATAAACATTAGATACACATGAAACAGTTATTTAGTTAATTACGTTTCCTTACAAAATTTGTTTAGGCAGAATATGAATTATGACAAAACAGTGTCACATCTTTTTTGTTAAAGCTACTCTTTGATTCAGTGACAGCTATCAACCGCCAAACATGGCGCACAAAATTTGTTCTAGATAGCTCATCTAGTAGAATACATTACATAATACATCAATGTGTCAGATACGATTAAAATGCAAAATGTCACGGTCTGAATATGCCACGACTTACTTGGCGAGCATGGGGTCTGTTCACAACCTAACGTCAAGAATAAACTAAATATACCTCACAAATTAGGTTAGTGTCTGAGCGTTAACGAAAATTGTAGGTATTTTGGGATTTGGTTATTTTGAAAATGTGGGGTTAAATTAACGGTGTTGTGAAGTTTAGTCATTTGATACAAAGACATTTTAATATTCCATGAAAATAAAAATTCGGTGTTTGGAAAAAAAATTGTGATTCAGGTATTTTGATACTGAGTCATTTTGAAATCTAGATATTTTAGTTACTGGGTAAAATAAACTTAGGGCGTAATTAAACCAAACCTTAATCGCAAAAACTAGGTAACTACATTCCTCCATTTATAGTTCAAAATCTGTAAGAATGAACTTTTGACACATCGCAACGCCCGTAGAACGTAAACGCGCAAGACCCTTTGAAATTATAAACAAAATCCCATAACGATTTTACAGCTTGTCATGTACGTAAACACAATATTTCACTTTTTATAAACATAACTTAATTAATGTTAATTTTTTTCATATCTTAGTTATTGAATATTTTACGATAACAATTTAGCATGCAAACAGTTACGGTCTACGCCTCCTTTTTTTTAAATTTAGTGTTGTGACCATGTCTGCTGTTCCGATTCATATAACATTTCCGTAAGTCGATAAAATCGATTATGTAATCAATAGACAATATAAGACTTTCTTATCATATTGTATTAATTATGGAATTATTATAATGCCATACATAATTAGTAGATAACAATTATTAAATGATCGTTTCCTAAATAATTTTATTTTCTGCTTTGTTATAGTTAAGTTTTCCTTTTTTAATTTATTTTTGTATATTAGGAATAACTGCATACAACTCATCTCAACTCATATTCTTGGTGGAATCACTGACTTTCGAGTCACAGGCATCCGCCTAGTTCGGGAGACAGAGGCTCAGTTCCGGTGAAACTGTTTCAAACCTAATACATAAGTCTCTCTTAAGCTATTAGCGTACTGTGCAAATATTACTTACACTTGTATTAGGTTTAAGTTAATAAACATTATTCTTATTCTCTTATTCTTATTGTTATAATTTGAGAAGATTTGTGATACAAAATATATAGGCATATAACAAGAAAAAATCGGTCGTAGTAAAATCGATTCGAACAATTCATAAATTATCGCTAAATTTGACAAACGATACGTCTTAGCCCCATCACTAATGACGTCAATACTGAAGTGTCAAATGTTCATTCTTACAGATTTTGAACTATAAGTCCGCATTCTAACGAATGTTGTAACAACAGTCGGTAAGTCAAGTCAGGCCTATGAATCACGCCCGCGCGAGCGAGTTATATACCTACGTTTTGCGCCTCCGCCGAGGGAGTTAAAGTCAGTGGGCTACCAACGCGCTCACTGAACGCACGTCGTACCGCGCGCGACGCTACTCGCGGAACTCGGAACAATGTCATCACAAAAAAAAAATTATTGCGATGTGGTTGGATGTAAAAATAGCAAAGCTAATAAAAACTTATCGTTTTTCGCTCTGCCGACGGATGTGGAAAGGTAGTAGGCATACAAACTTTTTTTTATACCACGTTGGTGGCAAACAAGTATAAGGCCCGCCCGATGGTAAGCAGCTACCGTAACCTATGGTCGCCTGCAACTCCAAAGGAGTCACATGCGCGTTGCCGACGCTTTACAAAAAAGGAGGACTCACTTATGTAATAATATAATAGACATGTTATCTTTATTAATCTCTCAAATAACTATGATGATATTGCTAAAAGGCGATTAGAATAAGATTGAGATAGCTGTCAATCCATATTAATTTTGACAGTGTGTGGCAAATCTGTCAAGATTAATCATACTCTCATCGCGGCAACAAAATATCTATATCATGTAACTATGTATAATTGTTATGCACCATGCGAACCACTTAAACACTGAATCAATGCAAAATACCTATTTCCTTAACTATACTCGAAACTGGAATTCAAGACCAAAAAATCTACGACAATGTTGCCACTGAAATGAAATGTGTGTACAATAGTACATTCCTTTTTTTTTAAACGCACGATAAAATAATGTTTTTATTGGTAATTTCAATTCTATAATTTAAAGAAGAAATTTTGTTTACTTACTTTTACATAAATACTAGACGCCTGAATATAAACTTAAACATTTCGTAATTTTTGGTTGAAAATCTGGTATTGTGCTTGTATTTCTTCAGGTATTAATAACATTTGGTGCAATAATTTACAATTAAGATAAAATCAAACTAATATTTGATTTTTTTTTTACATACATTTAGCTATTCAACAAAATTGCAGAGTAAAGTGTGTAGCGCGCTTTATGGTTGTTATGGTGGCCATTTTTATTCGGGAGCGGCCATGACACCATGGTTTGTCATTCTCATTCGACATCTGACGTCTGTTCCGAGTGTTCGAATGTTCTTTTTGCTCCGTGGTGATTTCATCCTTGTTGAGTTTTTGTTTTTTGTCCAGTTTTGGTTTTCTGTTGAGTTTTTGTTATTTGTTAGCTTGTTAAGTTTGTGTCTTCTACGGGGGCTTTGCGTGTGCGCACGTAATATGGAACCTCAAGCAGGACCTTCTCGTGAGAAGGAAATTCTTTCTCCGAGAAAGAAACGCTGTAAAACCGCTATGACTGTTAATGAAAAAACAATGGTTATGAACTGTTACAAATATGTCTACAATAATTGGCCTAAAGACCAATACCGGACATTAGCGGATTGCGTAAACAAAGTTGCGGAGATTTTGGGAGTATCTGAAACGACAGTGAGAAGAGTTGTGAGGGAATATAAACAGAAGAAACGGTTTACTTCTCCCAAGAAAACAGGCCCAAAAATTACAGTTTTGGACAAGATTGATGAGTTCGACTTCGCTGCCATACGACGTATCGTTCATCAATTTTTCCATCGCAATGAGGCTCCAACAATTCAAAAGGTGAGATGATCAATACATATGAGATTATATGGCTCATAGCTGTAATTTGTTTGGTTCTGTTGTCATAGAAGTAAATCATAATAGTTAATAATTGTTAAATATTGTTTTCAGATTCTTCAAGTTATCAATGACAGTCCTGACTTGCCGAACCAGTCAGCAACCAGCTTGCGTTTGATCCTCAAACATTTAAATTTCAAGTATGCGAGTCGTAAACGTCGCAGCTGCTTAATTGATCGGGATGACATAAGAAATTGGAGAAAACGATACTTGCAGAAGATAAAGCAGTATCGGCAGGAAGGAAGACCCATATATTATCAAGATGAGACCTGGGTTAACGAAGGTGAGTTATTATATTTCTTTTTAAGGGTTCCGTACCTAAAGGGTAAAACGGACCCTATTACTAATACTCTGATGTCTGTCCGTCGGTCAGGGCTGTGCCCCATACAACAAATGTGATTTTTTTTGCTTGTTTTTATAATGATTCGGAACCTTTCATTCTCGAGTCCTACTCGCACTTGGCTGGTTTTTGTATTTTTCTATCAGTCAGGTGGTTGTATTGCTGCCTACTAAGTTCAAATATTTTCATTACATTAGTTTTAGAAGTGTGGATATTTTTCTTTGTAAATTAGTTGTAAAATGTTGACTAATGAAAAATAATAATTACATACTATATATTATACTACAATATAAATAAATATATGTTCACAGAAATTAGTAGGTAATCAGGGTTTTTGGTAAGATACAGCAGATAATGTGTAAAAATATAACAGTGGATGTTATTTGAAAAAAAAAATCTATTTACTTGTTGTCATTTCAGGGCATACGCAATCAAAGGTTTGGCAAGATACTCAGATCCAGTCATCGCGACAAGCATTCCTGGAGGGTCTTTCAACAGGGCTACGGGCACCAAGCGGAAAGGGTAGAAGACTCATAATAAGTCATATTGGCAGTGAGGAGGGCTTCTTGGAAGGAGGACTCCTACTTTTTGAGTCAAAAAAAAATACTGAAGATTATCACCAAGAAATGAACTCGGATCATTTTGAAGAATGGCTTAGTGGTATACTGCCCAAATTAAAAACAAATGCAGTGTTAGTAATAGACAATGCCCCTTATCACTCCCGGAAAATGGAATCGGGGCCTATCAATAAATGGAAAAAAGCCAAAATTATAGATTGGCTGAAGAAAAAAAACATTGCACATGAAGAGAAACTGACGAAAGAAAAATTGATGGGAATTGTTGCCAAAGTAAAGGCTGCTCATGTAAAATATGCAGTAGAGGAATTGGCAGCTGCACATAATATAACGATATTAAGATTGCCCCCTTACCACTGCGAACTGAATCCCATAGAGCTGGTATGGGCTCAGGTGAAGGGGCATGTAGCCAGAAATAATAAGACTTTTAAAATTGCAGAGGTCAGAGAGTTATTTAATGAAGGCCTCCGGGAGGTGACACCGCAAAGGTGGCAGTCTTGTATAGACCATGTCATAAAAGTAGAAGATGAGATGTGCAAACTGGACGGGTTAATTACTGGAGTTGTGGATAAATTTGTTATACATGTAACAGAATCAGATTCCGACATTACTGATAGTAATTCCGACATTAGTGATGGAGATGATGAGGAGTTTGAATAAAGAAAAAATTGTTAAAAAAATATTTCATTTTCCTTTTCAAATTCCTTTCCTGTGATTTAATATGAGGCCTAAATAAATGTCTTGCATAGAGCATGTCTCGTATTATGTATGTAAGTGCTAGACTAACTAGAGCGGTGTTTTTAGGGTTCCGTACCCGATGGGTATGTAAAACCTATTACTAAGACTCAGTTGTCCGTCTGTCTGTCTGTCATTAGGCTGTATCTCATAAACCATGGCAGTTGAAATTTTCACAGATGATTTTGTTGCGGCCATAACAACAAATACTCAAAAACAGAATAAAGTAAATATTCAGGACTACACTGTAGTAGAACAACGCAACCTTATCCTGTTTATGTTCCATAGAATAAAATTGTCTCAATGTTAGTTGAGTTGAAAATAATTTTAAAAAAGGTTGGCGAAACCTGAAAATTTAATTTGACAGCGACAGAATTGACATTGACAAATTTGACAGTGACAAATATGTCGTAGATTTTTTGGTCTTGAATTCCAGTTTCGAGTATATAAAACATTTCCAAACATAGGCGACCCTAGCGATTGTGCGGGTGCGCGGGAGGTGCGGGGTGCCGCGCGTTGAAGGCCGCTCCATTGTATTATTGCGTATATAGGTACGTAAACCGTAGGTATTTGCTTTTTCTATGAGTGATTCATATCTGTTCGTAAGAACTATTATATAATCTGTGGTCAAGTGCACCTGCAAAAAATATGACATGTTCTTACGGCCGGCCCTGCAAATTCGAACGATCGTATCAAATGTGAATGTTGTGGCACTATGAGAACTACTTTTGAACTGGGCCAGGTTTTCATATTGAAAACCAGTATATTAAAAACATAATTAAAAATGAATTATAATATCGAAATTTTATTTCAGACATTATTGCTGTCAATCATTTATGTTTTTAGCTAATGCCCTGTAACTATACAGGGCATCTGAGACGTGATCAGTTATATGTTTTTCTAACTCCATAAACAACTATCAGTTGAATGCCCCAACTTTTACTAAAATCAGACATTTTTTTCTTTTTTTTTTACGTTTTTGTAATTTATTTTTAATTTGACGGGGTTTTCGGGATATTTAAACTACTTATTAGAATATTTAAATAAGTAAATTGAATTACCTCTTTGAAATGGAACTGTCGTTAATAACAATTTTGTCATTTATTCCGGATAAAATGTAATTTAATATTTTTTTTACCTTAAATATCTTATAAAACTATTTTACACTAATATTATCACTTTTGAAAGAAAAATAAATTACAAAAACATGTAAAAAAAAATAAAATAAAATGTCTGATTTTAGTAAAAGTTGGGGCATTCCACTGCTAGTTGTTTATGGAGTTAGAAAAACATATAACTGATCACGTCTCAGATGGCACCCTGTATATGTATGCGAGCCTATAGAAAATATAAAAGTAGAGGTCATAACATTAATTTTTCGAATTAAATTCTCGAGCTTTTTAGCCGACACGCCTTTGTCGCGTTAATTTGAAAAAGTATGATCGCCACAAGCAAGCTACATACGAACTGGTATAAAAATGAATTATAATTTAAAAATAAACCTGTGCTAGATACTAATGTATTTCACATTTTACATGAATATTACAAATGTATTTCATATTTTAAGGACTGTGACAAAATGTTAGTAGACAACTTTATGATCATAAGAAACCTTCATCCTGCGTCGAAGAGTAAAACTTTTCGGTCTTTTATAATGGCCAGTATAGTGTATTTTATGACAGTGACAAACACCACATTAAATTCTAACGTATTGTCAAGATGGGACGAATAACCTTAGATGATCGAAAAAATATTTTGGACGACTGGTGCAAAATAAAAGGCATGTCGTTCAGAAAACTGGCTAAAAAGTACAAAGTTAGTCCGTCAGGTGTGCACAAATTAACAAAAAAGTTTGGCGAAACTACCGTTTTGCAAGACCTACCTAAGAAAGTAGAATTTATAATTGTACGGAGTGACTTGACAAGTCAACAAACACAAATGTTGCCGCAATTCGGCCAGTGCTGTTCTTATCGATATTTTTATTTATTAAGAGTTCTACAAACGCCGCGACTTATTGGTTGCGATATTGTCGCTGCAACTTGATTAAGGCTTAAAGGCTGAAGAATGCTGCAACATGATGTGGAAAATACGTTACTTTTACGGAATGACTATTACTTAAAACTATGCGGAACGCGACAAATTGAAGTCAATTTATAACTTCTGTACATCCTATTATTGGAGACAATAATAATTTCTAAAGACGGCTCCTCATACACCTGCCGTAGGGTTAATACCGGGCGTTTAGAGAATACAACCAACCGGAGCGGCCATGTCTGTCATTTTCTATACAAAAAAAGTCTGCTGATTTTTGCGGGGGAGGCGAACGTCAAATGTATGGCTATTCGTACGTAACGTACAAATAGCCACGTCAGATAAACGTCAGTCCGTACAATAAATATGACCACTGGTTATATTTATTGACCATTGTTTTCGGCAGAGGGGAAGGCCTGTCAATGGCCGCTCTGGTTAGTTAAATTCTCCAAGCACACGGCGGTCGGGCCAATATTGGGATTTCTCTACACACATGCCTGCCGTTCAGTTTGTGAGTGAATATCTTGCTGAATGCACGTCTCTAAAATGGCGCCAGAGGTAGCTTAGAGTGAGGAATAGGACATAGGATTTTATCCCGAAAGAAAACCTTTTTAGAGGGCTACACGATAACCGAATTCTATGCGGACGAATCCAAGTATCTTTTCTTCTATTTTAGAAGTAGTTAAGTAGGTATTTTTGAGAAATATCGTCTTCTGACTGTTCGTAAATATCGTTAGGTTTTGTTGTTATTACTCGTAGAAGTGTTGAATTCAATTATTAAGTGATGTTGCCTCGGATTACGGATTCCTTTGGACGTACAAGAATTAGAACCAGAACAATGTTCATCCAAAATGTCGCCTGCATAATAAAGAGCTCAAATTTACAGAAACTATTTGTAGTCTGCCTCGAATTGAGAACTCGCGATTTACTTGTAAATGCATTGACCAATATACCAAGACTCTTATGATGATTGTTTTGCGCCTTCTAGCTCCATAACCCATGGATCGATCCTGCTCATATACGAACTCAAATTATATTGATTTCTGCTATAACCCCAACAAATTTCATAAACATTAGAAAAAACGTTACTACAGTTACCGCAGAACAACTATTCAAAAAGCCATCGAAATGCAGCGATGTCCAGGTAGCCAGATTACAGTTCCGTTTCCGTTTCATCCGAAGCTGTCTATAACTTCACTTCGCTTAGGCTCCGCTCGTTCGACGAGATAGAAAAATATAAGATATGTTGTATAACATAACTATACGATTTATTAGCGACAACGTATTTCAAAACTTTTGTCTGATTTGAATATTGTAGTATTTCAGGCTGTGACATGATAATTTAATTTCCTAACGTTTATGGATCCTTTAAATGGAATCGTATTGGTAGTGTTTAGTACAACATTACACTTTTCGATACTTTTTATCGACATATACCCATGACTATTTTATTTTTGCTATTCCAGGCAACATTTTAACTGTCAGTCATGTGTCAAGTCACTTTTTATAATTAGAAATTCAACCGTAGTAAGTCTGGCAGAAAGCGAGGAACGTGGGACTTGGCACTGGAGAAGAAAGTGATGCGGATGTTTCAACAAAAACCGTCCCTTTCCGTACGAGATGCCGCCAAAAAAGCCCATACGTCGCCCTCAACAATTCAGCGAATCAAACTTAGATGCAACCTAAAAACATTTAAAAAACAAAAACAGCCCAAACGGAATGATAAGCAGACGGCAGCCGTTCAAAAACGCACTAGAAAACTCTACGATCAAGTACTAACCAAAAAAAGGCTTTGCATAATAATGGACGACGAAACGTACTGTAAATTTGATTTCAAAACCTTACCTGGACCCCAGTTTATTACGGTACCTGCTAGTAAAAAGGTCAACCAAAAGGATAAGACTATCTATGTTGAAAAATTCGGCAAGAAGATATTAATTTGGCAGGAAATTTGTCAATCTGGGATGCGATCAAAAGTTTTCTTTACCACAGAAAACTTAAATGCCGAATTGTATCGCAAAGAGTGCTTGCAGAAAAAGCTGCTGCCCTTCATCAAACCAGACTTGGCGTCTTGCCATTATTCTAAAGCCACTCTAGAATGGTATAAAGCTAACAAGGTCGACGTAGTTCAAAAAGACATGAACCCACCTAACTGCCCTGAAGTCCGGCCTATTGAACGATACTGGGCTAATGAAGCGGCATCTACAAAAAAGTGTCAAAGCTGCAACATCAGTCAATGACTTCAAGAAAAAGTGGAATAGGGCGTCAGAAAAATTGACAGACCTGTTCGTCCAAAACCTGATGAAGAATATTAAACAAAAAGTTAGACTGCAGACAAAATAAGCAGTATTCAGTGAATTCGTAAAAATAGTTTGTTGAGAGGACCTTAAAGTTCAGTTTATTTTCTGTTTTATGTTTAAATATTACTAAGAATAAAAGTTATACACCTTCTTTGCTGTCCACTTTATTCTGGCACGGTCCTTACAAAGGATCCCCATATACTAGCAACTAGGTAGGTACTTGAGGGTTTTGAACCTACGAGTATTTATTTTAAAATATTCGCCCCTTAATTAAAGTGCGGTGGTGTAGCACAAATAATTTCTTACATTTGATCAATTCGTTGGCGAGGGTATTGAAAAATAATGAACCTAAAATTGGTAAATGACTGCTTTACTGTTTTAACAATTGTCTATGTCTATGTCTATGCGTCTGATGTGGATGACTAAAACCACTGTCAGTAGATCAGAGAAATGGGATGACAAAGAATGCTTGTCAACGATCAAAAGTGTGGCAAAAAAATGAAATCCATGTATGTGTCTAAATTTTCTATGTGAGCGTAAAATAGTGATGCCAAATACTACAGGTTAGTTATCTATCGGTATTTGACTTTGTTATCGATACGTTCTAAAGGCTTCTACACAGACGTAAGCGACTAGTCAAAGTAGTCAACTGTGACGTCAATTGACATCCCCACTACCAACTTGACGTTTCATTTCACGCACATTTTCGACTAATTTTATTACATTACCTAATAGTTAATAACTAATATGTTTGTTCTAAGCAAATTATATTCTATAGTATAAAAAAAATGTAAATAAACAAAATTATTTCCTAAAATAATTTCAATTATTTCATAAAACGGAAAACGGAATTTCAATGCGCATTCGATTGATCGCACGACCATTTTGACAGCTGACCTCTCATTCCTACTATATTTCTATCTCGTTCTAATCGTTTGACTAGTCGCTTGTAGGCGTGGCACACACTTGAGCGGAATCCAGCCCAGCTATCATAAATAAAAATCAGTCGCAGCATAAAATTCAGAAATTTCTTTACGGGAGCTGAATTTTTGTATGGAGCCCATGTACAATATCCAGCCCATGTACGATTTCCGTTTTCGGCTGCTTTTTGACTATGGTAGCGAATTCCGCTAAATGTGTTGAGCGCCATATTTGAATGAAATAATACAAGTACTGCAAGGTAAAAAAATCTTTAATAATAAAAAAAAAAACCGTTTAAAACTGGATATAATAAGAACCTAATTTAATCTTCTTACGTAATTACGTAATGTGAATATAAGATTAATTTATTCATAGGATTTTTTGAAGCAATAATTATAATTTTCATATTGAACAATTATCGATATAAGTCCCTAAAACGTTTTGTCAATCCCTAGCGTCGAATAAATGTTTCGGTTTTTACACAAAATAATCATGAATATTAACTATTATGATAAAATATTGGCACACAGTATAAGAAACACTAATAATTAATTGTATCTAGTAAATATTTACACGATTTATTTTGCTATTTTGATAAAATATTATTTAAAAGAAATCGATCGGAATATCATGTAAACCTGTGAAATGAGTAATTACTTGGGTTTTTCCTATGAGTAATAGTCCAATCCGGAACACAACCCGACACCATGTTTCTCCTTTTTCATCCCAAGTTATTTTATTCACGATTGTTTTATATTTTCCACGCTAAAATATGAGCTGTCACGACGTGGGTACGTAAGCTAACTACCCAAATTCAAAAGCTGTCACTCCTTCATAATGATCGTGTGTCTCTTTTGCACTCATGGAATGTTCATATACCTGTTGGTTTCTCTTTTGCGCACTTCGTTTATCTTTTAGCGGCAAGCGCCATTTTATATCTATGCAGTAGATACTTAGTTTGATACGTCAAATGTAATAAATTAATACGAATGTGGTATAAATACCTATTAATGTAATTCCTATCAGGTAATTTAGGTATAGTTGGTCCGGCGGCTTAAGGTTACATTTATCCTTTAACCGTCGGACAAACTATAGGTACCTACGAGGTCACTCAAAAAGTGATGCCATAATGATTTTTTATACGTCTAAGTATTAAGACATTTATAAATAATAATAAAGTTTAAAGTAAATCAAAATTGATACGAAGAGATAGTTATTAGAATGTTATGGAAAGGATTGGGCTGGGTGTTAAAATTTTATTATCTATATTAATAAAAGAAAGATGTGTTAGTTCCTTTGCTTATAACTCGAGATCGGCTGAACCGATTTGGACGATTTCGGGTTCGTTGCGATCGTCTCGGCCAAAAGTTTAATAATAGGCTTAAACAAAAGGAAAAGATTCTCAAAAAAGACCCCGCAATTGCGATTTAATGAATTACGAGTTGAATAATCCGCCATGGTCCAATGCGGCCAACATTATAAAATTGAATTGACGCATTCGTAACATTGGCACGACGAGTCTGTTCAAGATCAATACATAAACGCCGGTAGCCGAGTTTGTGTTACCATTTTCAAATAAACTATTATTTTATTTTTGTGTTTGACTGTTTGTTGTCATTGTCTGTCATAATTTAATGGTGAATTGTAATAATGTTTTCAAGTCGTCATCTTTGTGTTGTGCCTTCGCAATCAAAGAAAAGTCTATTGCAATATTTTGAAAATCGACTGTCTCAACTCTAGATAAAGCGTCAGCAACGACGTTGTCCTTTTAGTAGGGTTTTCTCTCAGAACAAAAGTGAAAAAAATTGTGCGCATTGAGAAAAAGTTGTAAATTTTTGACCATGGATAGAGCGCCCTACGATAAATATTTTTTAGTATTGGAGGTCCGTAAAATTTTTGGACCTTCACGTCAAAATCAGGGGTCCCGTGCAATATGTTATTTATTACTCTCTGGTTAAGCCTGCTAGGGGTTGTGTAGTATGATTTCCGTATAAAACAGATATGCAGAATTAATTTTTGATATTAAAAAAGTAAAAATCTATATTTAAAAAAAAGTTCTGCGAAGAGGAAAAACACTCAAAAAAAGATTAATTTTTAGAACGTTCTATAACGAATAAATATCATTTATTCTTAATTACAAAAAATATCATAAGGAAGCACATTCAAGCAGCCTTTAAAGATATACAATTTTAAGGCCTTTACAATACAAAAAGTACGCGAAAAAAATAATTTTCGTTGTAGTGTATATGTTTTCTCCATAGAAAGTATCGAAAATCAATGTGAAACGTGAACATCTACAGCGTATTGACCTTTAAATGTATGTATTGTTTATTATTCGTCACTTTTCCTTAGAATACCTTCTACACAATGCAGAAATGGAAAAAAAAAACACATTTGTTCCAATTATAACAATTAATACTTAAGTTAGTAAGGAAATATGTGTTTTATTCTTTTTTTTCCATTTTGTAGAAGGTATTCTGAGCAAAATTGACTGAGCAATACATACATTTTAAGGTCAATTCGCTACGGATGTCCATGTTTCTTATTGATTTTCCATGCTTAGTATGGAGAAAACATATACACCACGACACGAATATTTTTAGTATAGTAAAAGCTTTAAAATTGTAAATATTTAAAAACTGCATTAAATGTGCTTCCTTAGTAATTAAAAATAAATGATATTTATTTGTTATATAACATTCTAAAAATTAATATTTTTTTGAGTGTTTTTCCTCTCCGCAGAGATTTTTTTTAGTTTCGATTTTTACTTTTTTATTGTCAACAATGAATTCTGCATGTCTGTTTTATACGGAAATGATACCGCACAACCACTAGCAGCCTTAACCAGAGAGTAATAACATATTGCACGGGTATCCTGATTTTGACGTGAAGGTTCAAACAATTTTCAGACCTCCAATACTAAAAAATATTCATCGTGGGGCACTCTATCCATGGTCAAAAATTCACAACTTTTTCTCGATGCGCAAAATTTTTTCAATTTCAAGCTCTGCTATTTCGCTGTATATGTCTTATGTCCGTAGACAATCTTTTATATTATATATATAAAAGAAAGTCGTGTTAGTTACACTATTCATAACACAAGAACGGCTGAACATTGGTGGGGAGGTAGCTTAGAACAAGAAGACGGACATAGGATACTTTTTATCCCATTCCCGCGGAACGTGACATAAAACGTGGTATACTCGTAACAAAACGCAATATACCATTTATAACTCAAGAACGGCTGAAACGATTTTCATGATCTTTGATTTTTAACCGACTTCAAAATTTCAAAAGAGGAGGTTCTCAATTCGGCGTGTATTTTTTTTTTTAGTTTATATTGGTCCCGTTTTTGTCAAAACGCAGTTCAGATGATGGGATCCATGAGGAATCGAGGGAACTCCTCAAACTTTAAAGGCATACATATAGATATTTTTATCAAAAAATCCATCATTTTCATTCAAAACAGTGAATCATTTCAAGAAGATCATATTCATATTCATACTTTATTGGTAATATAAAATTACAGGTCAGAGCTTAAAACTAGAAATAAACATAGATATAAAATGGCGCGTGCGAAATAAATAACAATAGATGTCAATAGTTGCGACATAGTTACGACTAGGTAAAAATATATCATTGTTAAATTAAAATTATTTTACTATACATATTTATTTGTCACAAATTCTTCGACACTAAAGAACCACTCAACAAGCCACGTTTTGAGTCTGGTTTTAAAGCTTACGAAACTAGACGCGTCTGTAATTGACAATATTTCAAAATTTTCAAATTCTATAAATCGAAAACCATTTCGAGAAATACACTTGTAGAACACAAAAACCATTTATTTTGATTTTTTATTTCAGTAATTAATTTTGTATTAAGCAGAACGTCTGCTAACGATACCACAATGCTTAGAAAAAATGGAAAAGTAGAAAAATCCACCGCCTCAGGCGAGACTCGAACTCGCGACTCTGGGATACATGCCCATCGCTCTGACCAACTGAGCTACTGAGATACACCTGATGGCTGCGAATTTCTCCACTATATCCCATATGCGTCTTAGGGGGACGCCTAGCGACATCTGCCGAAGAAGTCTTACACTTCTCAACCGGCCATCGGAGTCCCAAGTTGTATTGAGAATTCACCGATAACAATGCGCTACCCCATACTACAATTAATTTTGTATTAAGCAGAACGTCTGCTAACGATACCACAATGCTTAGAAAAAATGGAAAAGTAGAAAAATCCACCGCCTCAGGCGAGACTCGAACTCGCGACTCTGGGATACATGCCCATCGCTCTGACCAACTGAGCTACTGAGATACACCTGATGGCTGCGAATTTCTCTACTATATCCCATATGCGTCTTAGGGGGACGCCTAGCGACATCTGCCGAAGAAATTTTTCTACTTTTTTCTACTTTTCCATTTTTTCTAAGCATTGTGGTATCGTTAGCAGACGTTCTGCTTAATACAAAATTAATTGTAGTATGGGGTAGCGCATTGTTATCGGTGAATTCTCAATACAACTTGGGACTCCGATGGCCGGTTGAGAAGTGTAAGACTTCTTCGGCAGATGTCGCTAGGCGTCCCCCTAAGACGCATATGGGATATAGTGGAGAAATTCGCAGCCATCAGGTGTATCTCAGTAGCTCAGTTGGTCAGAGTGATGGGCATGTATCCCAGAGTCGCGAGTTCGAGTCTCGCCTGAGGCGGTGGATTTTTCTACTTTTCCATTTTTTCTAAGCATTGTGGTATCGTTAGCAGACGTTCTGCTTAATACAAAATTAATTGTAGTATGGGGTAGCGCATTGTTATCGGTGAATTCTCAATACAACTTGGGACTCCGATGGCCGGTTGAGAAGTGTAAGACTTCTTCGGCAGATGTCGCTAGGCGTCCCCCTAAGACGCATATGGGATATAGTGGAGAAATTCGTAGCCATCAGGTGTATCTCAGTAGCTCAGTTGGTCAGAGCGATGGGCATGTATCCCAGAGTCGCGAGTTCGAGTCTCGCCTGAGGCGGTGGATTTTTCTACTTTTCCATTTTTTCTAAGCATTGTGGTATCGTTAGCAGACGTTCTGCTTAATACAAAATTAATTGTAGTATGGGGTAGCGCATTGTTATCGGTGAATTCTCAATACAACTTGGGACTCCGATGGCCGGTTGAGAAGTGTAAAACTTCTTCGGCAGATGTCGCTAGGCGTCCCCCTAAGACGCATATGGGATATAGTGGAGAAATTCGCAGCCATCAGGTGTATCTCAGTAGCTCAGTTGGTCAGAGCGATGGGCATGTATCCCAGAGTCGCGAGTTCGAGTCTCGCCTGAGGCGGTGGATTTTTCTACTTTTCCATTTTTTCTAAGCATTTTATTTCAGTATTTTAAAAAAAAATCACCAAAATATGTAAACCGGAAAATGACGTCACACGGCTGATTAAATACTACCATTATGAAAAAACGTTATCTTCCGGGTTTCCGTTTGACAACTTTGACAATTACAACACTACTGATAGTGACAGGACAGCTGACAGTTTATTCATTCGATTCGAATATTTGCTTGTAATTTACGTTTCCTTGGATTATTTTAATTATCTACGCGTTGCGATTTGTCACGGACCCTGGACTGCTTTCTTCTACGACGACCACAACTCTCTTTCTAACAGACCCCGGATTGCATTCTTCAACGATGACTACGATTTTCGCTTTTTCACCACGGACTCCGGACTGCTTTCTTCTACGACGACCTTACGATGGAATTCACTAAATTTTGACCAAATTTGAAATTGTTGGGGTATTGACCAAAACCCCTACAACGAAGCGGACACGAGAAACTCGGAAAGATTTTTCAAAAAGCTGACAGCAGGAGCTTGTCGCGTGTGAGTTTTTGCAAAGCTCGGATAAATATAATTTGCTTGCGTCTCAAGGAGTTAGGACTAGAGGTGAATGCGACGAAATGTGAATTTTTCTGCTGCGGACCCACTTCTTCTTTTAATACGTTGTCATCGTTCAGGACTTTGCTTCTAGGACTAAAAGAACTATCGCGCAGCACATTTTATCTTCTCGGTTCTCCAATATTCCCAAACGCTATCCCAGATGCTTTAGAGACGAGAAGGCGACTTCTTCTGCTCGCTCGACAGCGTCTCTCTAACATCGGTGCCCATGTCGCCCTGACTCTGCTTCGAACGTGCTTCGCGGTTCCAAAAATTACTTATCTTTTAAGAACAACACCAACATGGTTGTATCCTGATGAGGTGTCTACTTTCGATGAAACTTTAAGAGATACAACAGAAATTATCCTTAATGTGTCCCTTTCAGACCGCCAGTGGAGCCAAGCCTCGTTACCCATTCGGCACGGAGGGTTGGGTTTAAGACGCGCGGCTGACGTAGGCCTGCCAGCATTTCTTGCGTCGGCATATGGGGTTAGTAGCTTGGTATCTAAAATTTTAAAATCCAATGGAGACCAGGTTACCATTCCTTATCTCAGTAATGCCCTTGCAAAGTGGAAAACCCGCTACCCAGATACGTCCGTACCAGAAATCCCGCAAGTACAAAAATCATGGGACGAGGCCGGGGCCAGAAAGGAGCTGGCACGTCTAATGGATGCTGCAACAGGTGTGGATTTGGCTAGACTCAGGTCGGTGTCAAGAGCTGAAGCTGATGCTCAAACTTTCAAGGGCCTTTATTAAGTGCAGCCTTATGTTCCTTTACTATTTGTAAACGAAAACAGTATATATGTGATGCTGACGTCTCAAACCTTCAAGAGTTTCTCCAAGAAGCCAACAATCATAAAATGGATGACTGTTTAGTTATATAATATTTATGAACCAACTGTGCACAACTTGCATTTTTGACATTATGTTGAGCTTTATGTCCGAATCAGATACCGTTGACTTTCAAAAGTTCAAAATATATGCGAATATAAAGATAACAGCCGAGGTTATAACACTTATTGAAAACAGCACCAAAGATCAAGTCAACAGCAAGGTGTGGCAATAATTGAACCAGTCAAGATTCACTGCCTCAAAGCTTTATGAGGCAACAAAATGCAAGACAGATGGAGCTCTAGTTCAAACAATAATGGGGGATATAAAGTTCCCAAAACAACCGCCATCAAGAGAGGTAAAAGGCAAGGAAGGAAAGTGTGGTTATTAAAGTAATTGAACATGATTTGGTTGTGACAATAGAAAAAAAGGTTTTGTGCTAGTGACCTTGTGACCTTTGATAGGTGCTTCTCCAAATGGAGTCTGTGACGATTTGGTTGTCAAGTTGAAATGTCCCTTTACAGGTAAAACAGAAACTATATCAATTAAAATGTCAGGAGCAAAAGATGTTTCGGATTGTGGTAAATATAGGAAATAAAGTACTTATTTTATTAGTATGGACATTTGTCATTTTCAAACCTGTATCCTAAGTAGGCATCGACATATAATATCTAAGTAGGTCCTTAAGTACTTTCTGATGACTTGTCAATAATAAGTTAACTATCTTTCCTGTACTTAGAATGTTACTACTGGAGAATTAAATTCACCAGGTCTTAATCAGGGGAGAAAAAAAAGGTATATTATGATAAAATTATTTTCATTTCGTTCAATTATTCATTAGGCGGATACCTTCATATATCTAGCACATATATGTGGAAATATGGCCTAATATAAAATATACATTATCACACAATATAATAAACAAACCTACATACATCAGCATAAGAATAATTTTGAACAAAAAAGAACCGACTTCACTAAACATCCACCTTTCCAAAAGCAAATGCTCGAGCTGCTGTAAAAAATACTCAAATCACTATAGGTGTGTAAAAAATACTCAAATCACTATAATAGTTGAAGAGTTCCCTCGATTTCTCCAGGATCCCATCATCAGATCCTGACATGGTTACAATGGGACCAACTGTGAAGTATACGCTTTCAAACAAAAAAAGAATTTTCCAAATCGGTCCAGCCGTCTTCGAATAATCGGTGAACATACATAAAAAAAAAAATTAGCAAAACCAAAGATCCCGACGAATTGATAACCTCCTCCTTCGAAATCTTGAAGTCGGTTGAAAACAACAAGATGGGCCTCTCCTCAGGTATTAATCTGTAAGTATAGTCTCAGATAGTACTTCCCTCAGCTGATGGTGCTACTTTAGCCCCGGTGTCCCCGAGCTACTGCCACCTTTGCGCACCCCTAAGGCCGCCATTGAGCGCTTCGTCATATATATGTATTTTTAACCGACTTCAATTTCATAGAAGGAGGAGGTTCTGTATTCGGTTTGGGCTTTTTTTTTATGTATGTTCACCTATTACTCCGAGATGCGTGGTCCGATTTGAATAATTCTTTTTTTATTTGAAAGGATATACTTCCAAGGTGGTCCCATATTAATCTGGTGCTGTTCTGATGATGGGATCTATGAGGAATTGAGGAAACTCCTCAATTTTTAAAGGCACATGTATGGTGATTTGGGTGTTTTCTTAAGCAACTCGAGAGTTTTCTCTCGAAAGCCACCAATTTGATGAAGTGGACCTGATAATGATGATTGTTTTGATGATAATGATGATGATTTTTTTTAATGTAGGATGTTCAGCGATTACTCCGAGACCCGTGGTCCGATTTGAATAATTCTTTTTATGTTTGAAAGGATGTACTTCCAAGGTGGTCCCAAATTAATCTGGTGCTGTTCTGATGATGGAATCCACGAGGAATTGAGGGAACTCCTAACTCTTTAAAGGCACATGTATGGCGATTTGAGTGTTTTCTTAAGCAACTCAAGCATTTCCTCTCGAAAACCACCAATTTGATGGAACGGACCTAATCATAAAGACCACATATGACATGTGGAACTTTCCTTAGTTTAAGCGGGTGTATTATGAACTTTTTCTTATACGTCTATACCGATTATTCCGAGACCCGTTATCTGATTTGAGTAATATTTTTATTGTTTATAAAGAGTTACCTCGAAATTAGCGGACTAATTTGGTTGGACCTGATGATGGGAATCCATGAGGGATTGAGGGAACTCTTCAATTTTAAAAGGCTCATGTATGGTGATTTGAGTGTATTTTTAAGCAACTCGAGTGTTTCCTCTCGAGAACTACCAATTAGATGGAGAGGACCCGATAATGAAAACCGAAGATGACATGTGGAGTCCCTTCCATAAATAGCTATTTGAATTGGGTAAACATTGTGTGAAAGAAGGAAGCAAATTTAGTTTATGTCGAAAGAGCTGATTGAGATCCCGAGAAAGCGTAGCAAAAGATTCTACTAACTTATAAGCGAGCGTAGCGAGGGCGTTTAAGGCACGAGGTGCAAAGTTAATAACGTCAATCTCGTGTGGCACATACAACTCTTCACCTCAGCCTTCACACCGACTACATCTGCATCGCTGACCGACTGCACCGCGCACCCTCGGGTTTTGATTTCCACCTCAATCAGACTAGTGATACCTATAACGAATATTTTATTTTATATGCGTCTTAAACGCGGGGGGTGGTACAGTCGACTACAAAGAGATGTATCCACTTTTGGACCATATTACAACGCAATAAGGTGAGAAAGTGGATACATCTCTTTGTATTTGACTGTACATTATTAACCGACTTCAATTTCATAGAAGGAGGAGGTCTGTATTCGGTTTGGGCCTTTTTTTTTATGTATGTTCACCGATTACTCCGAGACGCGTAGTCCGATTTTAATAATTCTTTTTTGTTTGAAAGGGTCTACTTCCAAGGTGGTCCCATTATTAATCTGGTGCTGTTCTGATGATGGGATCTATGAGGAATTGAGGGTACTCCTCAATTTATAACGGCATATGTATGGTGATTTGGGTGTTTTCTTAAGCAACCACCAATTTGATAATGTGGACCTCATGATGATGGTTGTTTTGATGATAATGGTGATGATTTTTTTTATGTAGGATGTTCAGCGATTACTCCGACACCCGTGGTCCGATTTGAGGAATTCTTTTTTGTTTGAAAGGAACTACCTCTAAGATAGTTCCACATTAATCTTGTGCTGTTCTGATGATGGGATTCATGAGGAATTGAGGGATCTCCTCAATTTTTAAAGGCACATGTATGGTGATTTGGTTGTTTTTTTAAGCAACTCAAGCATTTCCTCTCGAAAACCACTAATTTGATGGATTGGACCTTATGATGAAGACCACATATGATATGTGGAACTTTCCTTATATTGAGTAGGTATTATGAACTTTTTGTTATATATCTTAACCGATTATTGCGAGATCCGTTGTCCGATTATGATAATTATATAACCACTAAAAATGGAAAAATAAAAACTTTTTACAAAAAAAAGATAAACCGACTTCAAAAAGTATAAAATAAATTATTATATTATTTATATGCGTTACAAACTAATATGTTTGAAGTCGGTGCCAAGCCAAAAAGTTACAATACCGGTCAAATCAGCTTCAAGTCTGAAAATCACAAAACAGTTAATATAAACGAGGCATATTTGGTCAGCAAGCCACCGTGTGGCCTTGTCAGTGGCAGCAGCATCAAAAGATTGTAGATGTATGCAAAAACAAAGCGCAACACTTCTTAAAGTTGAAGCAATAGTTTCAGTACACTGCCTCATTTCTTTTGAAGTCCCCTGAGTCCTAAAATATTTGTCACATCCTGCAACGCTTGTTTAAACATTGGTAGTCAAGGTTTTAGAAGTGCTTTCACTTTAATTGATTTCCAATACAAAAAGTTTTCCATATCTTATTCCAACTGAAAGAAACGAGAACACGATTAATAATATAGCTAAAAACTCTTGTCGAATCTAATAAGTAATTCATTTAAATAGACCACGCATTGTACTCACATTCAAGTGATCTTCGCAAATCAAAAGTCCCCTGGTTGGTAAACGATGCAAACCCGCTGCGACACACCACTCGGCTTTCTTACCCTCGGGAACAGTAAATAACTTTTTACCGGGCAATAATGATGTGTGGCTTTTGCAAGTTTTCATTAGGTAATATTTAAAACAAGGCATTTTCAACAATACTTGAAGATATCTTTCGAAGTTAGCGGTTTGATATTAAGTTTTGACGTTTATCTTTTGCTTCAAATGTCATACTGTTTAAGCGCACTATGGTCACGCCATGGTTCTTTACGAAAAAAGTCAGTCAATGTAACTATTTCAACGTTTTTTTTTCAGTGTATGAAACACAACATGTGACGTCATTTAGCCGATACTTCGACGACTGTTACATACGCCCTTTCTGCCCAAGTAATAATATAAATGGATTTTTCCACTCAAAATCATGGATTTTCGCAAAAATAAAAAAATACGGGTCCCTTAAAATTGTGAGTTCTTTCGGGCCAGACAATAAAAAGTAGCACTCAAAAAAATTAAATGTTGTCAATTGATGCTGGTAGGTTGTTATACACAGTGGGGCCCATTACGTTTATACTT
This sequence comes from Pammene aurita, assembly GCA_947086415.1. Classification (NCBI taxonomy): domain Eukaryota; kingdom Metazoa; phylum Arthropoda; class Insecta; order Lepidoptera; family Tortricidae; genus Pammene; species Pammene aurita. Next base: position 25,605,296 of record OX352290.1, read on the forward strand.
TTAGCCGTTTTTGCTAGTCTGCGGGAAACTCCCTCTAGTTTGTGTCCATAGCGTGTAACACGGTCACTATTTTCACCCCGTCTAGCATAATTATCTAGATTCTCTCGCACGTACAAGGCTATTTGCAGAATCAATAGACCCGGTAGCGTGATGATACGTAAGGGGGCAAAGTATGGCCTTGGACACTCGTGCCATGGTATTTTAGCCATAGTTCTTATAGCTCGCCTTTGGAGCCGAAACACACGCTTCCAATCGGCTGCGCGTCCCCACAGCTCAATTCCATATTGAACGAGGGACTGGATGCTGGAGTAATAGCAGCTGCGGACTGCTTGCAACGGAAGAACGGTCATCAACCTGCCAAGGGCGAAACAAGCTCTTGCTAATTTGCCGCACAGGGAATTGATATGGCTCTCCCACGTTAAGCCTTGGTCAATATGAAAGCCCAAGAAGATGGTACTTTGTACCTGCTTAATACTGCCGCTGACGAGTCCTACTTGCAGCGGACGGCGCTTGCGACCGGACAAATCAAACTGGATGAAGTTAGTTTTGGTTAGGTTTAGGATAAGACCATTTCGTTCGAACCAGTCCGACAGTTGTCCGGCCGCCGTGTTTAACTTTAACTCCAATTGATCAAGGCTTGGGGCGGTTACGACTGCAGCAACGTCATCTGCGTACATGTACACTTCGCCCTCGCTAACTGCCATCGGCAAGTCATTGAGTAAGAGGGAGAAGGCCACGTTAGACAGGGACGATCCCTGGGGAACGCCAATGGCGGCCGAAAGCCCGCGCGAGCTCAAATTGCCTCTTTGCCCCGTTACGTATTGCGTTCGTCCGTTCATGAAGTCAGACATAAGAGCCTGCGCCGGTCCTCGAACGCCATAATGGTGAAGCTTAGCACTGAGCAATTTATGGTCCACCACGTCAAAGGCTTTCGAGAGGTCACAGAAAAGGACCGCGACCTCAAGCTTGCGTTCACGCGCCATAAGTATAAGTCGCACCACCTCACGTGCCATCATTGCGGTTGATCGTCCTGGTCTGTATGCATACTGGCGATCTGATAAGCAGTTGTTACTGATAAGAAACTGCGATAGACGGGTTGTTAGCCCGTTCTCGAAGACCTAACTACGGCTGGTATGATACATATGGGACGATAACAACTTGAGTCGTCTTGCTTCCCTTTCCCTTTGTATAACGGAGTGACTTTTATTTCTTTAAGGGGTTTTGGGTATTTTCCTGTTCTCAAGCATTCATTAAAAAGTATGGTCAGTGGATGAGCGAGCGAGTTGGCCGAAAGTTTCAAAACTTCTACCGAAATGCCATACAGATCTTGGGTGGGTTTATTTGCAATATGCTTTATTATAATGTTATGCACCTCTGCCGGAGAAAAGTGTTTAAATCGTATTGAGCGATCGGCCGCAGCACATACGTGCGAGAGCTACGTGAGTGCACGCGCGAGCTGCGCAGGCGGGGCTCCGCACCTCATCGCGGCATACGCGAACTGCTCGTTCATAGTATTTAATATAATTTTAAACAAAAAAGAACCGACTTCACTTAGCATCCAGCTTTCCAACAGCAAATGCTCGAGCTGCTGTAAAAAATACTCAAATCACCATAGGTGTGCCTATAATAGTTGAAGAGTTCCCTCGATTTCTCCAGGATCCCATCATCAGATCCTAACATGGTTATAATGGGACCAACTGTGAAGTATAGGCTTTCAAACAAAAAAAGAATTTTCCAAATCGGTCCAGCCGTCTTCGAATAATCGGTGAACATACATAAAAAAAAAAAATAGCAAAAACAAAGATCCCGACGAATTGATAACCTCCTCCTTCGAAATCTTGAAGTCGGTTGAAAATCAATTTACTGGGATATTCTGAACCATCTGGTTTTTTAATGATATCTGTATAGTCAACGGCAGAAGGTTTATTTTTATTTGTTTCCTTGTTGACAACATTCCACGTGACTTTAATTTTACTATCGCTGCTATTTATTTCATTTAGTAGCATAAAAGTTTGATTTAGTCGTACGCGTAATTTTCTCATACCTACTATTAAGGTCTGAAATTTTCCTATCTATTTCCATTTCCTCAGGAAACTTGTTGTGAAGCTGAACAAGGTCAAATAACAAACGCTTCATATTATAAACTTCCTCTGTAATCCATGTGGTACATCTACGAACGTTTGGTTTAGCCTTGAACGGAAAGCAGATTTCTATTTTATTAATGATGACGTTAATTATTGCAAGGGCGAGGTCATCAACTGTTTTTTTTCTGCTATATAAATCGTTCCAATCTACACTGTCCACGGCTCGCGCGAAGGCGGCTTTCGAAGCGGCAGTGTAGTCGCGGACGCGGCGGGTGCGCGGGGACGGCGCGGACTTGCGTTCGCAATTAATTACAGTGCGGACTCCGTAGTGATCACTTATATTTGTCACCACTGCAGATGCACTAACAAGGCGATCGCTCTGTCTGTTTGTATATACGTGATCAAGAGAAGTAGATGTAGTACTAGTTTCCCGTGTTGGGAAATTAACTATATTCCTAAAGTTGTGTGATGTAAGGGTGTCGAGCAAATGTTTGTGATCGTTTGACATAGTTAAGCAGTCAATGTTGGTATCACCAACTATTATGCAGTCGTAGCCTAGTTCGTTGATTTTGTTGAGCAGTCGGTCCAACATGTCCAAGAATTCTATAGATTTTACCAGATTTGTTCTATACACACAAACGACTAATATATTGAAGTTTTGGATAAATATAGCTGCGATCTCGCAGTATCTTTCTACCCACATATCAGTTAACTCGGTAATGTCGACGGCTCTTAGCGAGTCTTTTACATATATACAAGCGCCGCCGTGTTCCCGAGGTTTACGACAGAACTTCGATATTAAAGTGTAGTTATTAATGTGCACACTTTCTAGTTGGTTACTTGCCAGCCAGTGCTCCGTTAATACTAGGACATCGCATTTTAATTCTTGTTGTAACAGTACTTCGAGTTACCTAGTTTTAGAGTTAAGGGATTGCATGTTCTGCTGACAAATAACCAGTGACATTAATTTATCAACTGATTGCGCGGGTGGTTTACTCGTTATCGCTGGCGGTGGCAGAGGCGCGGCGCGCGTACCTGTAGCCGCGCGGGCGCCAGGACCGGGCTCCAGAGGCTGCGGGCGCGCGGGGGGCACTGTATGCGGACCGGTTTGACGAGCGCTGCGCCCGTCCGCCGCCGGCACGAAACCACTCGCTTACCTCAGTGCCGAGCGGCCAGTTGTCTGCTTGCATGAAAAAGTTGAATGCGTCGTTTGGCAGAGTTATAGCGAACGATGCGTAATGTGCATGTTTTAGGGTTAGTTTAACGACGTGATAAGAGTGATGTGCATTGTATTTGTTTTTCATGTAGTTTTGTAACGCCTCGGTCGTCGTGTCCGCCTTGAAGAAGCATGCGTGGATTTTTTTGGCTCTTTCGACGGTTTGTAGCTGGTTATCTGAGCTTCCAGATCCCTTTATTACCGTTCGTTGCTGCGACTGACGTTTTATCTGCGACTGGGATGCTTGTCGTTTGCTGTGACTGTTGTGATTAAAGGGAAGTACAGTGTCATCGATATCATTTGCGGTTTGTTCGTTCGTTGACTCGTCCGTTTGAAGATGTGGTGATGCCACACTTGCAGTGCTGCATGGAGTGTGTGGTGTGAGAGGGGACGAATGTGGAATTGCTGTCCCGTGTTTTTGGGTCAGTGGTGGTGCTTGGGGGCCCGTCGACAGCCGGACTGGACGAAGGGGGGGTTTTGCTTTAGCGGCGGGCTTAGTTGCCATCGCTTGCTGCTGTCGGGCTTTTCTAGCAGTGGCGCGTTCATTGCGGGCGGATTTAGGTATAGGGTCGTTTGACCTACCTTGAGGAGCAGCTGTCAGTGTTTCGGGTGCTTTCGTTTCGCTCTGGCGCTTAACTTCGGACGGCTTCGACGGCGACGGATACACAATGAGTACTAGAAATTTGGCACATATAAGTGATCTTATCTTAAAGAACATTTCTGCAAATCTAGAATGATTTTTTTGAATTTAATTTTAAAAGAATAAACAGATACAGAATTTCGTATGGGTGGTGGTATGTTGTTCCAGCATTTCGTGGCGGAATATCTAAAACTGCCACGAAATGCAGCTGTGCTGTGCCGTGGAAAGATAAGACGAGGAGCTTCTCTTATATGCCGCTGTGAAAAATGCAATTTTCTAGATAAATACTGGGGTGTCAAAGTCTTTACAATACCAAAAAGCATACAGGCGAAATGCAAGGAACGACGTGATGCCATGTTCATTAACCCGCTACCATTAAGGTAAGGAGTAACGTGAGTCCTTGGTGGTATATTAAAACAAAATCGAGCACATGCGTTCTGCACTCGCTGTACAAGCTTTTTGGTTTTAGACAAAAGACATCTACCTATTACCGTATCAGCGTAATTCAGCTTTGACAGGATGAGAGATTCACAGAGAGATATTCTAACATCAGTACAGAAGTATTTTCGAACTCGGTATAACATCTTTAGCCTATAAAAGCAGATTCTAGATATCTCTAGTACATGGTTGTGAAACTTTAGTTTACCATCCATGAGAATGCCCAAGTTTTTAGCTTCTGTGACCTGTTCAATACAGTCAGCACCAATTTTAATGACAGGGTTACAGTTAACAATTTGATGTCTTTGTTTCTCAGAGCCTAATATAATAAACTTTGACTTGAGAGGGTTTAAAACTAGACTATTTCTGCTGGACCACTGAACTGTCCGTTCCAAATCGTCATTGATTTTATGAACTACACTGGCAGTATCGTTAGGCTTAAGAGGCAAATACATCTGCAAGTCATCAGCATACATGTGATAATTACAGTTTTGAATAGAATTAATTATGTCTGCACTATACAGAATGTACAGGATTGGACCTAATATTGAACCCTGCGGAACGCCATGGGATACAAAAGAAGCTTCAGAAAACTGGCTAGAACCATTCTCATTACTTAGTTTTACTCTTTGCAGCCGACCGTTTAGATAGCTAGAAAACCATTTTAGGGCATGAGAATCAAAACCATAATAAGCCAGCTTAGAGATTAATAGATTATGGTTTATAGTGTCAAAGGCACGGGAGAAGTCAAGCAAGACCATAATTGACCCATGTCCTGCATCGACCTCTGTAAGAATGTCATACTAAATAAATAGTTTGAATTAGTCTAAGAAAATAAGGCAGTGTGCTTACTTTATTATTTTCATGAACACAAAAGAGAGATAAAGAGAAAGAAAAAATCGGTACGTGGTTTTCCATTCAATTGTTTAAGATCTTTGTAAATATAAATTACCACACGTACTTATGAGTAAATCTTGAAACTCAATGACAATCCTTTTAATTGTTCTTATAAACTCCCTGTTATCCAGAATCGCTTGTTCTAATACCTTGTTGTTAATTTTAAATTAAATGGCAGGAGACAAATCGTTTCTTTGAAGCTCAAACACTGAACAGGCAATTCTGAACAAAACTTATTATACGAAAATATTTACGGTTGCTCAGGCAGGGTGAAAGTAATTTGCTTGGCAGATCAAGTCGGTCGGATGTCATTGGTTTAATATTGAAAAGCGGCAATTGTTCAAACTTTAACTGATATCAACTGTATCGATAGTTAAACTGTCATACTGGCTCCATTTAATATTAAATGTCCTAGAATTATATGTTTGATATACCTAAAATTAAATCATAAATATTTTATACCGATTGAATCGAAAAATGTCTTCTATTTGTTGTAAATACATTTATATTAAAGGGAAATACTATTGAACTACAAGATTCCGAGCAAAAATAAATAAATAGAGAAGGGTTCCGTTTTTGCTATTTTAGATATGCAAGTGTACTTACTTTTCTAAAATGGATAGGACTCGAAGTTTTAGGAGCACCAAAAAGTACAGCTCTTTAATTTACCTGGATAAAATCCATCGTGACCAAAGATCGCTGAACGAAAATTCAATTTCCGATACCCAAATAATTTAAAAAAAGAAACCGTGCCTTTCCCGCATTATCCATGCTTAACATTAATGTAGGATATATTTTGGGATGAATGGTGATTCCTTGATACCCCTCTAAAAGGTTTCGAAGGAAACATTTAAAGGTTAAAAATGATTTTCATAATCACTACTAACAACAAAAACACACCATGAGCATATTCTAACATTAAAACACGTTAAGACATGATCCAACTCCAATACAACTCCAATGCATTAACTATGCAATACTGCCGTCTGAATCAGAATTTGCTTGAAAATATTCCGATGCAGCTCCAATACAACTCCAATATCGGTTGATTATTAGTTGTGCGTTGAAGTTGTGTTGAAGATAGATTGTGTTTTTAATGTATTGTATATGTATTTCAAAGTTATAAACTTGCACTGAAATACCATAAACAAGAAAAAGGTCAAGCAACAAATATTACAACACTGAGACTGGTCACAATGAGGAATTCAATAAATTAATAAATTTTCGACAAATGTTACAGATCTGCTTTTAAAGTCAAACACAGCTGAACAAATGAACCTATATGCTAGTAGTATAGATTCACCGTTTCTACCACATGGATTTCCCACCACCAAAACAATGGTTTTTCGGGATTATGGTGGTTTTTCGGGGCTATGAAACCTAAAAAAAAAAAAGTTTGGTATGTTTTAGTACGTTTAGCCCCCCATTTAGATCGATTGCACTAGGTCTCAACAGTGCCTGGAGCCTCCTTCAGCACTTAGGCACTCCGCTAATTAAACAATACACGCTCTTCGACACCACAATAGAACCCTTGCTCACCTTTTTCTATTGTCTCTATTGTTAGCTCGACTCGGCGACATCGCATTGTTACCGAGCTCGGTAGAGGCATACTCCTACGTTGTAGTTTGTTCTTTACGTATTTGCAATAGGTTTTATAATTGCTTAATTGGTTACTCCTTATGAAAGACTAGGTATACTACCTAAATTTTCCAAAGTTTAGGTATAGTTTTGGTGGTGGGAAATCAATGGGGTAGAAACGGTCATATAACTTAACGAGATTTTTAATGATCTAACAAGCCCCGCGAACTGACACAATTACATTACCCTTTATTAGTCTGGACTGGAGTAGGTACCAATTTTATACCTAAAGTAATTAATTCACATTTCGCGAATATATATGCAAATTTCAACGTATCTATAAAGTTTCCATAGTTTAGGTATAGTTTTGGTGGTGGGAAAACGATGGGGTAGAAACGGTCATATAACTTAACGAGATTTTTAATAATCTAACAAGCCCCGCGAACTGACACAATTACATTACCCTTTCTTAGTCTGGACTGGAGTAGGTATCAAATTTATACCTAAAGTAATTAATTCACATTTCGCGAATATATATGCAAATTTCAACGTATCTATATGTGTTACAGCACAATATGAAACTTCTGGTATATGTTTCAACCCCATCAATTTTAATTATTTAGTATCTATTCGTTTTCAGTTTTTGCCTAAAATTTATTATTTTATGCAAATCCAATTTTTGAAATATAATTTTATTGATTCTAGATTTGTGTTTATATATTTGTGTTGTCTTAATTTTTTTGGGTAAATTATTTTATGCAAATCCAATTTTTGAAATATTATTTTATTCATTCTAGATTATTTCTAGTCTAGATATTTGTGTTGTCTTATTTTTTTTTTGAACTCGTAAATAACTTTGGTATATGTGACAACCGACTGCTATTTATTGGTGGACAATAAACATGACTGTGTTTTGAACAAGTTTCAACCTGTAAGTATGCTGTACGTTTCCGTAAAGGAAGTTCCCATTATTTATTATAATATATAGATCTTTTGTTAATGTAGGATTCGGTGTGTGATTTATTGCATTCTTGTTTATACCAGTTAGGTGGGGCGGTGCGATGTTTAAAGACTCCTTTGGTGCTCTAATTTAAAGTCGCAATTTCTATTATTAGTTTTTTCTTGATGCTGTCGGCTTGAGAACTTTACCTTTTTTACTAGATGTCCTTTGAAGAAGGTAATAATTTACTTTTTATTCGTTTCTGAGAAATGTATAAATCAATCATCGGGTTTGAAGTCACACGCAATTTTAATAGAAAGTAAATGCACAAAAGATCTGTCGTTTAAATTCTTTAGAATTCTTTTGATAATTTAATCTTTTGTTAGAAAACATTCCGCTGCAAACAAAAATTTACCTGTCCCCGAAATCCTGTTTACACTCGTCGCTACCTACCTAGGTGGTCCTCTGTCCCCACCAGCCGTGACCTTTTTTTCAACACAAATTCATATAAAAAGGCTGAGGCTGTGGGTAACTTTATATAGTACCTTCGGATCTCCAGTTCAGTTAAGAGCTCTCAGTTTCTACGCTTTGAAGTTTTAACGAAGACTATTCATAATGGATGTAAGTATTTAAATAGTATTACTCTATAATTATTGCATTAAAAAAATTATGTGTTGTGTGTATGTTTTAAGTCTTTAATATTAATTATGAATTTTGTTTCAGTTTTCCGACAACACTTTCAAAAACTTTTACGTTGATGAAAATGAAGACGAAGCAAGTGATGAAGAGGGGACGCTGGCTTTCAAAGTGAAGCAAGCTATTGCGAAGAAGCGTCAATCAAATAATATTGATGGCTTTTTTGAAAGGCCTAAGAAGAAGACAAAAGTGTATAAGAAATCTTCAACGGTCTCCAAAAAAGAAGAAGACGGTGTTTCATATCTCACTTCGGGTCAGGACGATGGGGCATATGCATCACACCTCATAAAGATCGAAGTATACGACATGAATAAAATACGAAACGTTGGACCTCTGGACCACTGGAAACACTGTGACTATCGTGTTAAATATTATGCTAACGAAGGTGACTCACATGAACAAAGTGCTCGGGATGTTATATTTAATATAACGAAAGAACTATCATCTAAAACCAAATGTGTAAAATATTTTATAGAGACTGATAAGGGTGATAAAAAATTGTTTTAATCAGTGCTTTATTTATAACTAGAATAAGTTCCTTTATTTTTTCACTTATAAAAAATGTTTACTTTCTTTCTTGTTTTATTGTATATTCATGTTTTTACTCATATATTGAACATGTTTAATATTAGATGTAGTTTTAACTGCTTATTTTGTGTTTCTTTCTCCGTCACTGCATTTGTCTTAGGTAGTAGGAATATTTTGTAATTATAGTTGTAAGAAATAAAATAAAACCCAATTTATTTTCATAACACATTGTTTTAATTCACAAAAACTGATTTAAACATATTCCTTAAAACTAAATCATTACACAAAGAATTATCAGAAAACAGACATAAAAACTCAGACATTTTTTTCCCTTGAAGCTTAAAATAAAGATAAACTAAACAGTATTCTCCACAAACTGAAGTAAAATAATTCTGAAGTGATTGATGGTTATAAAACCACCTCTTAGAGTTTCTATTTAAAAATAACCTGTGATAAACTGATAACCAGTAGGCTTTCGACCAAAAGAGTCAAAGTATTCACCATATCCATTCACATCAATGTGCATTGCAATCCAATGAGAACCGGGCTTTGAATCAGGATCCAGATTGCTTATAATAAAAGTAGGTAGATTAACCCAAAAAGGAATCCGGTTTGCAGCAAAAACATTTGACTTAAACCTCGGGTTTATTTTATTCATACAAAATTGTATTTCATTCGAATCCATAATAATAATTAATCTAAAAAAGTAAACACTGGTGGTTTTACAGACAATGTTCAAGTGGTAATGATAAAATTGAGTGAATGCATTGTATTTATTTAATTACTAACTATTATAATCTACAGTGATATCACGATTTTTATTTATTTCAATTATGTTATCAAATTCAGCATACACAATACAGTTGATAGTAGTACTTAAAGCTGAATCAAAACGAACTTCGATTCGAACACTTCCGTGTCTTACAAGATTCCAGTGTGAAGTTGAACTTGCAGATAAATCAGGAGTCAAATCGAAACATAATAAAGAATAACCACCCACATAGTTTGATCTGCTTATAGCATTACCTTCGTTATGGAAATGAATACCAGTTCCAGAAAACAAAGTATGATATGCAGTTGCTATTAAACCCGGAGAGTTAAATGAGGGTTGCAAAGTTTTAGAAGGACGTACAAACTAAATGAATTCATATGAAAATGTTGAAAATTGAAGGGATTTATAGCTAAATTACCATTAAACCCAGAGTTTGAAACGAATCCAATAATACATCTTTTAGGGGCTTGCCCGAGAAATATATTATCCAACGTTTTACCTTGTATACCTGCGGGTAATGTCAGAACCTTAACTTCTGCCCTTGTTATCGGATATTTCGCAGTTGTTGATGCTAATACTTTTTGATGAGCTAACAATACACTAGGATTTATTCTTGCTCTTCTGATAATGAGACTGGCATCTGTTATTTGTACTTTAAATTTACCATCCTTATGACAAATTAAATTAAATGTTTCTTTCGAACGGACTAATTTAACTCTCATTTCTACACCATTAATTAGAAATTTCTCCTGGTTAAACATATCACCATGTAAATGACCAATCATTTCAACTTCCTTGCTTTACTTAACAAAGTCCATTCTTTCGTGAAACCCTTTATTAGTCGAGTCAACGGCGTCCATATAGTTGGGGGTATCTTCATACCACAATCCACAAGTCAGATGAGATTTTTTGGCTGCTGAACCATAATTAAGCAGATTTTCCATGTAGGCTCGGTAAGCATAAGTGTTGTTTGGAGGTGATATAAGCTTCTGATTTAAATAAATGTCTAGTTGGCGAAACAGGGAATGTAACCAATTGTTTACTGGTGCAAAATTTGCATCAGGTTTTATTTTTGTACCATCTTGATTCAATATTTTGGCATTTATATGCAAAAAAGTGTGTGATAGATCAATATAGTCATCACCTGACCCAGGAACTTGAAACTCAATAGGACCATCGTCACTTAGAGATGAAATTGGTTTGTAATGAATCCACTGGCCACTTTCAATGCTTGTTTGAGTTGATGGTAAAGCAAATAAGTCTAACTCAGATTTGGCACACTCACAAGAATGACTATGTAAGAATGACATTTTTTAGTTTGAAAATATATCTTCAATATTGTTTTTCCTATATTTTTTACCTCCTCTTCGGTGCGATGCTTTTAAGTTAATGAATGGTCCACGTCTTTTTGTGGACGTTTTATACCCAGACCCCGACATCAAAGAATCAATTTTTTCATCTGCTTTTCTTTTTAAGTTGGCGCTTGCTTCATTGAACCGAGATCTAATAGAACTATCCATTGGTCGTGAATTTACCATATCGGATAAAAGACCGATTCCTGCATCTAAAGTTTCTTTTCCCACTGTTTTAAGACCACTAGATAATAATGGTAGCACAGACCTAAAAAGACCACCCAAGAAACTCCCGATCCCATGTCCTCGTTGATATGGTACCCCTTTATAAACTATTCCTATACCCGTACCAGCTTGGTGTGAATAGTAATGTTCATATGGGCAAGACGTAGATGATCTTTTATAATTCATTTTACCCGTTGAAAGTGTAGCTTCACGCAAGAAGATCCAAACTGGAATGGTATTCTAGCTCCAGTAGTTGTCCTTATATCTATTTCTATAGTATCGAATTCTCTTCGTAATACGGGTACATAGTGAGCAGGTGAGAAAATATGTGTTTTGTAAGCACCATAGATAAATTTAGTTGGGTCTAACGGTATTATTCTCAGTAATGATGTAATTCCATCTCCCACCACTTGTGGATGAATGATATCAGTATAAACAAATATTTGTGAGGGTAAACCTAAGTATAAATTTGCAGGATGTTTTCCAATTGACATTTCTTTTAAATTTGATCTTGGTCGAAATCCTAATTGTAGACTTAATATGGGTGTTGATGAACATTACTATTCACACCAAGCTGGTACGGGTATAGGAATAGTTTATAAAGGGGTACCATATCAACGAGGACATGGGATCGGGAGTTTCTTGGGTGGTCTTTTTAGGTCTGTGCTACCATTATTATCTAGTGGTCTTAAAACAGTGGGAAAAGAAACTTTAGATGCAGGAATCGGTCTTTTATCCGATATGGTAAATTCACGACCAATGGATAGTTCTATTAAATCTCGGTTCAATGAAGCAAGCGCCAACTTAAAAAGAAAAGCAGATGAAAAAATTGATTCTTTGATGTCGGGGTCTGGGTATAAAACGTCCACAAAAAGACGTGGACCATTCATTAACTTAAAAGCATCGCACCGAAGAGGAGGTAAAAAATATAGGAAAAACAATATTGAAGATATATTTTCAAACTAAAAAATGTCATTCTTACATAGTCATTCTTGTGAGTGTGCCAAATCTGAGTTAGACTTATTTGCTTTACCATCAACTCAAACAAGCATTGAAAGTGGCCAGTGGATTCATTACAAACCAATTTCATCTCTAAGTGACGATGGTCCTATTGAGTTTCAAGTTCCTGGGTCAGGTGATGACTACATTGATCTATCACACACTTTTTTGCATAAAAATGCCAAAATATTGAATCAAGATGGTAGAAAAATAAAACCTGATGCAAATGTTGCACCGGTAAACAATTGGTTACATTCCCTGTTTCGCCAACTAGACATTTATTTATATCAGAAGCTTATATCACCTCCAAACAACACTTATGCTTACCGAGCCTACATGGAAAATCTGCTTAATTATGGTTCAGCAGCCAAAAAATCTCATCTGACTTGTGGATTGTGGTATGAAGATACCCCCAACTATATGGACGCCGTTGACTCGACTAATAAAGGGTTTCACGAAAGAATGGACTTTGTTAAGGAAAGCAAGGAAGTTGAAATGATTGGTCATTTACATGGTGATATGTTTAACCAGGAGAAATTTCTAATTAATGGTGTAGAAATGAGAGTTAAATTAGTCCGTTCGAAAGAAACATTTAATTTAATTTGTCATAAGGATGGTAAATTTAAAGTACAAATAACAGATGCCAGTCTCATTATCAGAAGAGCAAGAATAAATCCTAGTGTATTGTTAGCTCATCAAAAAGTATTAGCATCAACAACTGCGAAATATCCGATAACAAGGGCAGAAGTTAAGGTTCTGACATTACCCGCAGGTATACAAGGTAAAACGTTGGATAATATATTTCTCGGGCAAGTCCCTAAAAGATGTATTATTGGATTCGTTTCAAACTCTGGGTTTAATGGTAATTTAGCTATAAATCCCTTCAATTTTCAACATTTTCATATGAATTCATTTAGTTTGTACGTAGATGGTCATGAAATTCCTTCTAAAACTTTGCAACCCTCATTTAACTCTCCGGGTTTAATAGCAACTGCATATCATACTTTGTTTTCTGGAACTGGTATTCATTTCCATAACGAAGGTAATGCTATAAGCAGATCAAACTATGTGGGTGGTTATTCTTTATTATGTTTCGATTTGACTCCTGATTTATCTGCAAGTTCAACTTCACACTGGAATCTTGTAAGACACGGAAGTGTTTGAATCGAAGTTCGTTTTGATTCAGCTTTAAGTACTATTATCAACTGTATTGTGTATGCTGAATTTGATAACATAATTGAAATAAATAAAAATCGTGATATCACTGTAGATTATAATAGTTAGTAATTAAATAAATACAATGCATTCACTCAATTTTATCATTACCACTTGAACATTGTCTGTAAAACCACCAGTGTTTACTTTTTTAGATTAATTATTATTATGGATTCGAATGAAATACAATTTTGTATGAATAAAATAAACCCGAGGTTTAAGTCAAATGTTTTTGCTGCAAACCGGATTCCTGTTTGGGTTAATCTACCTACTTTTATTATAAGCAATCTGGATCCTGATTCAAAGCCCGGTTCTCATTGTATTGCAATGCACATTGATGTGAATGGATATGGTGAATACTTTGACTCTTTTGGTCGAAAGCCTACTGGTTATCAGTTTATCACAGGTTATTTTTAAATAGAAACTCTAAGAGGTGGTTTTATAACCATCAATCACTTCAGAATTATTTTACTTCAGTTTGTGGAGAATACTGTTTAGTTTATCTTTATTTTAAGCTTCAAGGGAAAAAAATGTCTGAGTTTTTATGTCTGTTTTCTGATAATTCTTTGTGTAATGATTTAGTTTTAAGGAATATGTTTAAATCAGTTTTTGTGAATTAAAACAATGTGTTATGAAAATAAATTGGGTTTTATTTTATTTCTTACAACTATAATTACAAAATATTCCTACTACCTAAGACAAATGCAGTGACGGAGAAAAAAACACAAAATAAGCAGTTAAAACTACATCTAATATTAAACATGTTCAATAAATGAGTAATAACATATATATACAATAAAACAAGAAAGAAAGTAAACATTTTTTATAAGTGAAAAAATAAAGGAACTTATTCTAGTTATAAATAAAGCACTGGTTAAAACTATTTTTTATCACCCTTATCAGTCTCTATAAAATATTTTACACATTTGGTTTTAGATGATAGTTCTTTCGTTATATTAAATATAACATCCCGAGCACTTTGTTCATGTGAGTCACCTTCGTTAGCATAATATTTAACACGATAGTCACAGTGTTTCCAGTGGTCCAGAGGTCCAACGTTTCGTATTTTATTCATGTCGTATACTTCGATCTTTATGAGGTGTGATGCATATGCCCCATCGTCCTGACCCGAAGTGAGATATGAAACACCGTCTTCTTCTTTTTTGGAGACCGTTGAAGATTTCTTATACACTTTTGTCTTCTTCTTAGGCCTTTCAAAAAAGCCATCATTATTATTTGATTGACGCTTCTTCGCAATAGCTTGCTTCACTTTGAAAGCCAGCGTCCCCTCTTCATCACTTGCTTCGTCTTCATTTTCATCAACGTAAAAGTTTTTGAAAGTGTTGTCGGAAAACTGAAACAAAATTCATAATTAATATTAAAGACTTAAAACATACACACAACACATAAATTTTTTAATGCAATAATTATAGAGTAATACTATTTAAATACTTACATCCATTATGAATAGTCTTCGTTAAAACTTCAAAGCGTAGAAACTGAGAGCTCTTAACTGAACTGGAGATCCGAAGGTACTATATAAAGTTACCCACAGCCTCAGCCTTTTTATATGAATTTGTGTTGAAAAAAAGGTCACGGCTGGTGGGGACAGAGGACCACCTAGGTAGGTAGCGACGAGTTTAAACAGGATTTCGGGGACAGGTAAATTTTTGTTTGCAGCGGAATGTTTTCTAACAAAAGATTAAATTATCAAAAGAATTCTAAAGAATTTAAACGACAGATCTTTTGTGCATTTACTTTCTATTAAAATTGCGTGTGACTTCAAACCCGATGATTGATTTATACATTTCTCAGAAACGAATAAAAAGTAAATTATTACCTTCTTCAAAGGACATCTAGTAAAAAAGGTAAAGTTCTCAAGCCGACAGCATCAAGAAAAAACTAATAATAGAAATTGCGACTTTAAATTAGAGCACCAAAGGAGTCTTTAAACATCGCACCGCCCCACCTAACTGGTATAAACAAGAATGCAATAAATCACACACCGAATCCTACATTAACAAAAGATCTATATATTATAATAAATAATGGGAACTTCCTTTACGGAAACGTACAGCATACTTACAGGTTGAAACTTGTTCAAAACACAGTCATGTTTATTGTCCACCAATAAATAGCAGTCGGTTGTCACATATACCAAAGTTATTTACGAGTTCAAAAAAAAAATAAGACAACACAAATATCTAGACTAGAAATAATCTAGAATGAATAAAATAATATTTCAAAAATTGGATTTGCATAAAATAATTTACCCAAAAAAATTAAGACAACACAAATATATAAACACAAATCTAGAATCAATAAAATTATATTTCAAAAATTGGATTTGCATAAAATAATAAATAAAGGCAAAAACTGAAAACGAATAGATACTAAATAATTAAAATTGATGGGGTTGAAACATATACCAGAAGTTTCATATTGTGCTGTAACACATATAGATACGTTGAAATTTGCATATATATTCGCGAAATGTGAATTAATTACTTTAGGTATAAATTTGATACCTACTCCAGTCCAGACTAATAAAGGGTAATGTAATTGTGTCAGTTCGCGGGGCTTGTTAGATTATTAAAAATCTCGTTAAGTTATATGACCGTTTCTACCCCATCGTTTTCCCACCACCAAAACTATACCTAAACTATGGAAACTTTATAGATACGTTGAAATTTGCATATATATTCGCGAAATGTGAATTAATTACTTTAGGTATAAAATTGGTACCTACTCCAGTCCAGACTAATAAAGGGTAATGTAATTGTGTCAGTTCGCGGGGCTTGTTAGATCATTAAAAATCTCGTTAAGTTATATGACCGTTTCTACCCCATTGATTTCCCACCACCAAAACTATACCTAAACTTTGGAAAATTTAGGTAGTATACCTAGTCTTTCATAAGGAGTAACCAATTAAGCAATTATAAAACCTATTGCAAATACGTAAAGAACAAACTACAACGTAGGAGTATACCTCTACCGAGCTCGGTAACAATGCGATGTCGCCGAGTCGAGCTAACAATAGAGACAATAGAAAAAGGTGAGCAAGGGTTCTATTGTGGTGTCGAAGAGCGTGTATTGTTTAATTAGCGGAGTGCCTAAGTGCTGAAGGAGGCTCCAGGCACTGTTGAGACCTAGTGCAATCGATCTAAATGGGGGGCTAAACGTACTAAAACATACCAAACTTTTTTTTTTTTTTTTAGGTTTCATAGCCCCGAAAAACCACCATAATCCCGAAAAACCATTGTTTTGGTGGTGGGAAATCCATGTGGTAGAAACGGTCAATTATACTCCAAACCAAACACGTTAATACTTAAATCATTTAACTTTTCAAATTTCTGAAGATCAGTAAACTTGATAGGAAAAGGAATGTCACCAAACTTCAATTTCTCCTTGTATTTGACAGTTCACCATATTAGCGTGATTGTTTTTCTTAGGTGGATATAAACCCGAAAGCAATGCCCAACGGAAACATTCATGATCATTGTTTTTGATGTTTATTACTGCTCTTTTGTTTGTTATATCACGTGGTAATTCAATATATGAAGAACCACGCAATGGTTTATATTTATTAACATTAACGTGTAAGTGGTTTATGTTTACCAAACTCCATCCACTATCTTTTCTTTCAAAGTTTGTTAATCTCTCTGTTATTTCATTTACGAGAGATATGAAAAATAAATCTTTAACACTGCTCACATTAAAAAGTTGATTGTTTAATTGAAAATCAAATGTATTTCTTAGCTGTTTGGTATCCTGACAAAAATTTGCATTTAAAATAAAATTAACTTTTAAAGCACAATGATCTGCAACTGATCGATTTAATAAAGTGAAAATTGTATCTTTATTTTTTTCTAAAAACGATTCGGGGGTTTTAAAGGGTTGGTAATCATTTTTATTACTTGATATTCTGTACGTAGCAACCCTGTTTCGGAATGCATTTTCAATTAGCTGAACGTTGATTAATTCGCTGTCTGAACTAAGAACATTGTTTTTGTGGTTATTGCCTTTCAAATGGTTTGCTAAATATCTTTTTACCACATACACATGACACACAGAACATTCAATTTTGTCATTATTTTTTGTGCTTACGTCAATACAGCAAGCTTGTGTTGTAAAAGTTGATGCTGAATCACTGCTAGTTGAATGTTGACTCTTCTTTGTTGATGCCTTAGACACGGGATCCATAGTTGCCATTTCTATTCCGCCTCCAACTTGTTGGGATCTAAAGAAATAAAATAAAATATCACAAATAATATAATTACATCATTACTTATAATATGATTACCAGAAACAAAGATTAGTAATAACTACAAAATACTAACTTGTATATTTTTTACAATGCAAACAATACGCTTGCATTGGTAGGACTCCGTCTACTACATCAGTAGCTGATATATGAATATCCTGTGTTTGATTCCTATGACCCTCACATGGGGTATAATATGGTTTAATATCTTGATCTTAGAAAATTGAATCAGGTAATAAGCCATCAATAAACCACAATCGGATGCGTCTATGAAATTTCTGGATTATTAACTTTTTGCTAAAACTTGCTATCTCGCTACGTTCTAATTTAGGCTCAAGATAAAATGCCATGTTGCAAAACTGAATCACACAACACCACAGGTACAAATCACTGAAACTTCAATTTGCTATAGATAATTTTAAAACTGGGGACCCACTTTTATACCACTATCCCCTCCGTATCCGTAAGTCAGGTAAGGAAACATGTAACAACAGGTTTTAACTTAGATCACCCACCCCAACAAGATGCAAGGTAGAAAAAAAAATGTACAGTGAATTAAATATTTAAGCAAATTGATTAACTTACATTTCATATTTTTGTTGACTTAGAGATTCACACAAATTATATATTTCTTGGTCTTCAAAATATTCCTTCTCCGCGTCTTCACATAATTGAAGAAGTTCAACATCACAATTATCATTTCCAATTTGCATGCTATATATATATAGATTAAAAATCAGGATACTATAAGTTTTTTATACTTTGAAATTTAAAGTGTTCCTTCAAATTCTATCTCTGATTAGTTAAAATTAAGAAATTTATTCACTTAATCGTAATTGAACACGTGATTTGCAGCTCACTTCGTTTCTAAAATTTAGCCCCCAGCCTCAGCCTTTTTATATGAATTTGTGTTGAAAAAAAGGTCACGGCTGGTGGGGACAGAGGACCACCTAGGTAGGTAGCGACGAGTTTAAACAGGATTTCGGGGACAGGTAAATTTTTGTTTGCAGCGGAATGTTTTCTAACAAAAGATTAAATTATCAAAAGAATTCTAAAGAATTTAAACGACAGATCTTTTGTGCATTTACTTTCTATTAAAATCGCGTGTGACTTCAAACCCGATGATTGATTTATATATTTCTCAGAAACGAATACAAAGTAAATTATTACCTTCTTCAAAGGACATCTAGTAAAAAAGGTAAAGTTCTCAAGCCGACAGCATAAAGAAAAACCTAATAATAGAAATTGAGACTTTAAATTAGAGCACCAAAGGAGTTTTTAAACTTCGCACCGCCCCACCTAACTGGTATAAACAAGAATGCAATAAATCACACACCGAATCCTACATTAACAAAAGATCTATATATTATAATAAATAATAGGAACTTCCTTTACGGAAACGTACAGCATACTTACAGGTTGAAACTTGTTCAAAACACAGTCATGTTTATTGTCCACCAATAAATAGCAGTCGGTTGTCACATATACCAAAGTTATTTACGAGTTCAAAAAAAAATAAGACAACACAAATATCTAGACTAGAAATAATCTAGAATGAATAAAATAATATTTCAAAAATTGGATTTGCATAAAATAATTTACCAAAAAAATTAAGACAACACAAATATATAAACACAAATCTAGAATCAATAAAATAATATTTCAAAAATTGGATTTGCATAAAATAATAAATTTTAGGCAAAAACTGAAAACGAATAGATACTAAATAATTAAAATTGATGGGGTTGAAACATATACCAGAAGTTTCATATTGTGCTGTAACACATATAGATACGTTGAAATTTGCATATATATTCGCGAAATGTGAATTAATTACTTTAGGTATAAATTTGATACCTACTCCAGTCCAGACTAATAAAGGGTAATGTAATTGTGTCAGTTCGCGGGGCTTGTTAGATCATTAAAAATCTCGTTAAGTTATATGACCGTTTCTACCCCATCGTTTTCCCACCACCAAAACTATACCTAAACTATGGAAACTTTATAGATACGTTGAAATTTGCATATATATTCGCGAAATGTGAATTAATTACTTTAGGTATAAAATTGATACCTACTCCAGTCCAGACTAATAAAGGGTAATGTAATTGTGTCAGTTCGCGGGGCTTGTTAGATCATTAAAAATCTCGTTAAGTTATATGACCGTTTCTACCCCATTGATTTCCCACCACCAAAACTATACCTAAACTTTGGAAAATTTAGGTAGTATACCTAGTCTTTCATAAGGAGTAACCAATTAAGCAATTATAAAACCTATTGCAAATACGTAAAGAACAAACTACAACGTAGGAGTATGCCTCTACCGAGCTCGGTAACAATGCGATGTCGCCGAGTTGAGCTAACAATAGAGACAATAGAAAAAGGTGAGCAAGGGTTCTATTGTGGTGTCGAAGAGCGTGTATTGCTTAATTAGCGGAGTGCCTAAGTGCTGAAGGAGGCTCCGGGCACTGTTGAGACCTAGTGCAATCGATCTAAATGGGGGGCTAAACGTACTAAAACATACCAAACTTTTTTTTTTTTTTAGGTTTCATAGCCCCGAAAAACCACCATAATCCCGAAAAACCATTGTTTTGGTGGTGGGAAATCCATGTGGTAGAAACGGTGAATCTATACTACTTATGCTCCTGTTCATAACTGAGTAAAAATTTGAACGAAATTGATAAAAAGTGGAGTACCTATAAATTACCTACGTTGTCCAGTAAATATACCTTCTCAAGTATTGTTAATACTGACAAGTATTGTTTGTTATGGAATGATTAGGGAATGCAATACCGGTACCTAGCTTTTGTTTTGGCCAATACCGGTATCCCGGTAGTACCGATACAAAAAAACCGGTAATTCATTCACAGTAACGCTCATGTTACGATATGACCAGCAAATATTAAGTATTCGTGAGCGTTTATTTTGTATTAAGAACTTAGGAAAGCCTAGTATTTTTAACTTTAGTTAACTTGCCTTTGGTTAAATTATATTCGTATCTATTACACAGACACTGTTCTGTACACTACATATCCGAATTATATACATAACTCATATGCACGTATGTACATAAAGCGATGCATCTTCAGTATTATGCCTGTTCGAATACAGCATAACGCTCGAGGGTATTAAATGTTTGCATGATCTCCATGTTTGAGGAAACTTCATCAAATGGGGTTGACGCAAATAACGGGATCATTTCGTAGTGAGTACACGTTAAGTATCATTGACGAAATTGGATGAGATTGGATATAGCTACAGCGTGTATGTGTTTTAGATGAATGAAGATTGTGCGCGTGGTTTCTACTGAATTTTATTTTTCAGGTCGGCTCTTATTATGAACAGATTTGGTTATATGAAAGAAGAGGTAGATTCTGGCTACGCTATCGTGGCCCTGAGATTTGTATAAAACTTTTTAAATGGCTATTTTTTGAATGTTAAATGTGTCAGTGGTTTGTTATTTGATGTGGCATCTGGGAGAATATTACGATTTTTTCATTGTTTTCATATAAATCCGTGACGAAACCATTAAAAGGAATCACGGCAGTTCGTCGCTTTTTAGCGATAAGACCGCCTGTTGTTACCTTAATTTAAGTTTATTGTAAAAAAATATATTTTTATTACTCTTATATTTTTGGTGCAATAAAGAATATTTTCAACACACCTGCTCGTAACGAGGTTCTTATTCCACCGCTTTTATGCTCATAATCCTAGATATTAAACACGCGTGCATTTCACACTAATTATCCAGCTAGTGGAATAATTTAATAATCCGATCAAGTGACGTTTGTACTCTAGTACCAAGTTGTACGTACGCAGACGAATCGTTGTAATTTAGTCGGGTATTACCTTTACTTTTTTTTTAACTCTTTATGAGTTTACATTCTAAAAAAGTAAAAAAAAAGTAAATATATTAAAAATATACACATTTACGATAGAATACAAATTATACAATCCTGATTGTGAATAAGAATCATTTCAACTTATTATATTACTCGTAATACACAATAAATTACGTTTTAAAGACGAATTGTCTGTTTTAATATTGGCTGTTTGGCATTATACGTCCGCGCCTTTGCCTCAAGCTGCACGCACATCCAAAAAAGAAAATTGCGCGCCATTTATATTTTAACCTCAAATCATTGTTTATTTGTTAGATTTTTCTCGTCGTGTTTTATTAATTTAAACAAATTATATTTTTAATGAATAAGAAGACAACTTTAGCGTTAATTTAACCTCTGGGTATATTTCAAAATTGTGATACATACTAGTAAAATGTCATCATAAAAATCTAGTGAGAAATACTTAAGAAAAAATACTATAATTTATTGCACAATAAATGTGAAGTCTTTAATTTTATGAAAAGAGTTCCAGATACTCAATAACATCACAAAAAAGGTTAGTTAAATTTAATTATCTTAGGTTCGTAAGTACCTCTATCCTGTAAACATTCTGACAATTAATGTATTTATCAATAGTTGTTTATGTAACTGTTACGTTTTAAGGCCTCATTACGTACAGTTGCATACACTGCTTTATCTACACTCATATAAATGAAGTGTTCGGAAACCATAGAATGACCGCCATTGCACCGTCATGGCGAACTCGATTGTGCCGTCGGTCGGGCGGGCGCGTGCCGTTGGTCAGGAAGGAGCACAGGTTTACATTATGTTATCAAATTCGATGTTCGGAATTATATCAATATATGAGCGTATCAATATATGAGCATGTAAAGTTAAAATTACGTTACTGCCACAGATAAAAAGCTTATCATAGTAAAATCGGTTGTGGTAATGCTAGCCATTGCCTACCGTTTTTGAACACGTTTTAGAGGACTTATAATATGAGTGTAGATAAAAGTTATTAATTATACTATTCTGTTATTTCCTCGCAAGTGTGTTGAAAAACATCGTATGAAACGCGTGTGCTTGATCATTACATAAGCTCAGCTTCCTTATGCGCACTCACATGCGTTCGTGCGCACAATATCGCTTCGTATGTAATGATCAACTTAGCACACTTGTATCATAATGTTATTACTTACTTATGATTTATAAGTATGAAAAAAAACCAGACGAGTAGAAAGTGATTTTGATACAAAATTAACGAAATTAACAAAAACATCAGATATCGTATGCAAGTACGCTGGGTGAATTCAGATATTTGATATGCAATATAAAATAAAATATCCAATACATTTTTTCGTGATAGTTGCTTCAGAAAATCAAAATAAGTCCAAAAAGTATGGAGCTAGGAGTAAAGAATATATAATTACCCGCCTCAAACATACGATTATTGTAGAAATCATAAAAATATATCGTTGCGTACAATACACACACGATATCATACTTCGAAAGTCTAAAATTGGTGTACATGTTAAAAATACAATGAAAGTATTGCAGCAGGTAAGAGTTATTTTGGCATACCTAATATGTATGTGTAACTAAGTCGTAAGAAAAAATATTAATTGTTCAAGTATCATTATTGTTTTTCGCCTATATACACGGTGTACGCCTTATACGCAGATATTTTTTTGCCGCCTATTTTCAGGGTCAAGATAGCGTAGCCAGAATCTAGGTACCAATCATAATAAGAAAATCATCAATAACAGAAGTAGGATCGTTAACAGAACTATCTTTTGCTATTGTTGTTTACGTTAGGGTTACGTTACCGTTGACAACACGTTTCCATAGAAAAATGTTTTAGGTCATTTTTAATTTTACCAACCCTAAAAATGTATAGCGCGTCCTATACATTTTTAGGGTTCCGTTGGTAACTAAACCTTTAACCCTTATAGTTTCACCATGCCCGTCTGTCCTTCCGTCCCCGGCTTTGTTCAGTGATGGTAAGTACTAGAAAACTGCAATTTGGAATAAAACAAAATCTCCCGTACACATGAAGTGGGGGGCTGATTTTTTTTCGCTCGTGTAGGACGTCCTTGGATAGCTCTTTTAAAAAAATAAGGTTATTTTTAAACAATTTTTAAATAAAACTTCAGCAAATAATAGCTCCGAAAGTTTAAAAAAGGAAAAAAATGAGGCCTGATAAGTGCTTTGAATTAAAATAATAATGAATAAAATCATTTGAGCCCTTTTTGAGTTATAACTCAAAAGAGGCATAGCAGAAAAGGACGTAAGTGTCGCATAGTAAAATGACGTAAGTGCCGCAAAATATCCCTTTATAAACCTTTTGAACGGATGCATTGTAATAGGCCGGCAACTACGGAATCCTACACTGAGCATGGTCCAACATGCTCGTAGCCGGTTTTTTTGGTACACACTGTTATTGCTGACTGTAGCTAGTAGATAGCATTGTCATGTAAATTACGGCAGTACCTATACCAAATTTCAGCTCAATCAGATACTGGGATGTGGTTGAAATGTAACATGTTTGATGCACATAAATAAATATACGGGGTCAAGCTAAATAAAAGCATGTGTAATAAATATACTATTATACAATCGTGACATAATTAAGTGCTTTTCAGACGAGTACCGTGTTTAGGCCACGAAACTTGCCGAGTGGCCTAAGTAAGGTACGGGATTGAAAAGCTTGATTACGTCACTGTTGTATACAATACTTTTTATACGAGTGCTCAATATAGGCAAGCCGGTAAGAACTGAGTTCGACGAAAGACCTGCTGCTTCTATACAATTGAGTAACTTTAATCTCCCGGCAGATTGCGCCGCTCCCCTCCGGCGACGGTGACGTGGCCGGGCGGGCTTGTCAACAGTGTTACAATATTGTCTGAAAATCCTTGGTATCACCGTTGGCGATGCTACAATACCACCATAGAAGCTTATAGCATAGCACCATAGAAGACCATAAAAGTTTTATCGAAAAGTATGCGCTAGTAGTTCGGTCTACACAATCTGGATTCAAGCATTACGGACGTCGAGAAGAAAAAAATAATTTTACCACTTGGTAAAAATATTTTTTTTATACGTATCTACATGTGGCGCATCAATTGATAGTTATTTTAGAATAACATTGAGGTTTCATTGAGGAGGAAAAGTTTTTTGATTAGGTAAATATTTTCAGAAATAATCGCTTTGAAAGTGTAAAAAAGTATGTCCTCTCCCTCTAACTATTGATAATTATGTCAAAAAATATGAAAAAATACAATAAGATGCGCATTAAAACTAAACTAGCTTTCTTCGAAAATTGATGTACATAATATCGCTTAAGGCATTTTGAGTTCTTGAGTTTTTGAGCAATCTACAAAAACTTCTTCCATATGCAGATACGACCTTTTGGTATTTCACATGAAACATGACCCCCCCCCCCCCCCCCCCGCCAAAATCGTACACTTTCGAATGATAAAATTCGTTACTGACCCCTCGAAAATTCATTTCTGCATTAGTGAACCCCCCTCCCCAAATTTCAGGTGGTGGCCGTGCGAAATCCTTTATTATGCGTAGTCCGACATGTACTTGGCCGGTTTTAAAATTTCCCCCCTACCATACCCCCCTCCCTAAAGTATCATTTTTTGTCGCCAAAATGGCATATCACCAGCTCAATATTACAAGGTTCTATGTTGCATTTTCGTGGTAGTTAAATTTAGACTTACAAGGAAGGGTACCCAACATTCCAGCTCCGATTGGATTTATTTTTATATATGTTTTGAGTAGTCAAAAATAGTTGACACGTATTTTTTTTAGCTGCCCAATTTCAACCTGTTGGGAGTAATGGTCCTCCAAAATACTGAAAAGTGACGAAACCCTCTAACTTCTGTAGAGAGTTTTGTTCAAGCAAACTGCGTTGTTATTACTAGTTTTGATATATGTTGGAGAACATGAAAAAATAATGCAAAATAAATCCAATCGGAGCCGGACAGTTGGGTACCCTTCCTTGTTAGTGTCACTGTGACAATGTTCAAATTTCGATTCAATAAAAGTGAAACATAGAACCCTGTAATATTAGCCAGCGATATGTAGTCTTAATTTACCTGTATTATAACAGTAAATCAGTGCTATTAGGGTTAAAATACTTTATATCCCTACGAGATATCCAAATAAAACAAAGTATCAAATATGAAAATGGCAGCGGGGATTTATGCTGCTCTCGTCAATTTGACTGCATGGCAATGCAAAATATACAAAATATGATGCCGCGTCACGTTCTTAACGGGTTGTCTTTCGTTTTTTTCTACCTCATCATAATTTTTACGTAGTAGACAGAACTTTGGAGAATGAGAGAAAGCTGGTATATTTTCTGTTTTCTCCTTCGTTTCAGTGAAATACATGGTTCGAAGTTTCTGAAAAGCATATTTTGTAGCAAACACAAAGTATTGCGATTTGATGTACCTATTGGCAAGGCACTAGTCACAGTCAGCCTTTT
Source organism: Pammene aurita (assembly GCA_947086415.1). Taxonomy (NCBI): domain Eukaryota; kingdom Metazoa; phylum Arthropoda; class Insecta; order Lepidoptera; family Tortricidae; genus Pammene; species Pammene aurita. Next base: position 25,631,480 of record OX352290.1, read on the forward strand.
CACGGAATTAGTGAGGTAGTTAGGGTTCCTTAGCCAAGATGGCAAAAACGGAACCCTTATAGTTTCATCATGTCCGTCTGTCCCTCCGTCTGTCCGGCCGTCCGTATGTCACACCCATTTTACTCTGAAACTATACGACGTATCTGAATAAAATTTACATATAAGGTGTATTTTGTATGCCGTTACTTAGTCATGTAGTTAAATTGCAGAAAAAACATTTTTTAGGGGGGGACGCTCCATACATGATATTGGCACATTAAATAATAGGTCTTTAAAAATAACATTGAGGTTTCTTTGAACATTTTGTGATTAAGTAAATATTTTCTGAAATAATCGCTTCGAAAGTCAGAAAAATTGTGTCCCCCCCTGTAACTTTTGAACCGTAAGTCCAAAAAATATGAAAAAATTTGAGGATATGCGTCTTATCACAAACTTTCTACGAAAAATGTTTTGAACATTATCGGTTTAGCCATTTTGAGTTATCTCCAGAAAAACTTCTTCCATAGGCATCAGATACGACATTCTGGTATTATAGTGGTATTTTTTTAAGATGTCGGAATCTTACTAACCACATCTTACAATTCCGACAGCTTAAAAAAATCATACTATAGCTTGGTTCTCATTCCATTGAAGGTACGGAACCCTCCATTATGCGTGGTCCGACACGCACTTGGCCGGTTTTTAGAATCAATCTCATTATCTAAACACGCGGCAGCGTGTCAAGCCAAGTTCAAGCAAAGGAACTGGCTAGCCAGCGCCGAGTGTATATTACACGAACCACTTGGTGCCACTTTTGACCCTTCTATAACCCAAAACCTCTTTAACGTAAACACATAAAACTACGTGTGTTTAATTATATCCAGAAGGACATCTAGAAGCCCAAATTTCATGAAGCTAGCTCAAACGGTTATAAAGATATGAAGGCCAAAAAGTCGTAAATTTTAGCACTGACTGACTGACATATAGTACCTAAATCTAACCTACTTCCAGATGACCTAGAAGGATGAAATTTGGAATCCAGCTCGGTAATTATGTGTTAGCGTAGGAAAAAATCTAAAAATAAAAAAAATAGGGGGGTACCCATACAATTTTTTTTAAATTGTATCGTTGGAACCGTTACAAGCAGATATTTGAAACTATCCCAATGTATGTATTGTTATGTTAGCTATATAACAAAAATATAAAAATAAAGTTAAGTCAAAAAATAAGTGGTGTCGCCATACAAAAAAACTTGTAATACGCGCTAAACGACCGGCCAACGGTGTGTCGTCGGCGGCGCGCGGCACCAATAGCATATAGACAATAGCATAAATAATTTTAAACAAAAAAGAACCGACTTCACTAAGCATCCACCTTTCCAACACCAAATGCTCGATCTGCTGTAAAAAATACTCAAATCACCATAGGTGTGCCTATAATAGTTGAAGAGTTCCCTCGATTTCTCCAGGATCCCATCATCAGATCCTGACAAGGTTACAATGGGACTAACTGTGAAGTATACGCTTTCAAACAAAAAAAGAATTTTCGAAATCGGTCCAGCCGTCTTCGAATAATCGGTGAACATACATAAAAAAAAAAAAAGCAAAAACAAAGATCCCGACGAATTGATAACCTCCTCCTTCAAAATATTGAAGTCGGTTGAAAAGAAAACCATGCAACGGAAACGCAAGAAAAAACATTAAATCTCAATACCTGCCTAGTTTTCTTTACAAAAAGTAATGATATCACACCAAAAACATAAATGTAAAAAAGGAGAGCCAAGTTCAATACAAAAATTATGCTTGGCTTCGCCGCAAAAGGAATGGAGATATAAATGAGTGCCAAGTTCTATGCAAAATCCAAATATGTATTTATAGGAACAAAATAACATAATGAACAAGTATTAAACTCTATTTCTTTGCTTTATTGGATACCTATAACAATTGCTGTTATTTAAAAATGTGAAATCTTAAAGTAGGTTAGATTTGACTTGGCCAGTTTTTATCAGAATTAAAATATAGCCACCAGAATTAAAATATAGTTTTTATCAGAATTATAATATATGTCGTCGGAGCGAGACGACAACTGCTTGTCGCAGAGCTACGCTATAAGCATCACAACTGATAGAATTTGTGATATTTTGTGTCAATCAAGTTACCTTTGTTGAATTTTTAACAAGTTTGGAAAACGACGAGCATTGTTTTGCTTGGGAGTGGTCTTGGTTTGGTCCGTGTAGGTAGTCATTAAAAAAAGCGTTTCGATTTACCCGCTTTTAAAGTAAGAAATGCGCCGGTAGTTATTAAAACTCACGTTTAGATTTACCCACCTGGTGACCGTATAAAAACGATGAGCACAGTACCTGTGCATTCAGTCTTGATTGAGCATTCATTCTTGGAGCAGTCGTGATTCAGTTCAGTACTCTTTGTGGCTTTGTTAGAGTTGCAGTCACTATCCTGATCGTTCTCATGTAGACGGGTCGGGTCGGTTTGGTAGTTTAGATTAACGGGTTGTATTTTGACTAGCACACGGACGCAAGCTGGGAATTCTCCTCGTTTTCCTGATGCCTTATAAAATCAGTCAATGCTTTTCGTAGTTACAGTTTTTAAGATCATTTTGTGATTTTAAAGTATTTTTTGTATCTGTGTGATCTGTATCATAGTGTAATCTACGCAATTTAATTCTAATAGTGTTTCAGATAACAAAAGATTAGTCCCGCTGAGTTTCTTACGCTGGTTCTTCTCAGTTGAGGCTCACTTCCGAACCAGTGGTAATTTATTGTTCTCCCTTAATCTGGGTTTAAAATGATTTGAATTCAATACAGTTATTAAACCAGTGTTTATGTTTTATTTCATTACCGCGCGTCCGTGTATATCGTGTGCAATGGTTTAGTGTTAGGCTATCCTGATTCCTGATAGTGTCAGTATTTGAGTTTCCGAAACAACCCGCACTACCGCTGCTATGCCACCTACCCTCGGCCTGCCTCCGCCCGGTCCCGTTCTCCGTTATCAGATCGTGGGATGAAGAAAACACAGCCCATATGGAGAGTTGCGTAGCAAACGCGACACATACTTAACAATTGACGACTTGATATTATTATGTAGTTCAGTCGCAATCAGATATATCGGAGCGGCCAAGGTGGTCACAAATATCTGAACAACGCCTCTATTGCAAAGGTGATAAAGTGCATGTTCAGATATTTTTGATTACCTTGGCCGCTCCGATATATTTGATGGCGACTGTACATAAAAGATAAAAAGGATAAAAGATATTTATTCTTCAATTTAGGCACATTACAATGCACTTATGAACGTCAGAAAGAGAAAAAAATACTACTACCGGTACTTACTGAACAACCTATTACTTTTTAAAGCTTTAAAATATCTGTGTAAACTGCACACACTGAGCAGACCCGCAACAGCTGAGCAAACGTAGCTTTGTTAGCATTTCGAGTTCCTAACGACTTTCCACAGATAGTGTGCACTAGGATATGGGTCACCTAAACAGTAGGTAGCTCTTGGTGAAGACTATATAATAGTTACAAAGCAAAATGTTTGACTTGTTTTCTGTGACTACGGGGTAGTTTAGTAAGGTTGTTTAATATGATTTTGGAAATAAATAATGTATCTTTTTCTACTCGTTGGCTATAATGCTTGAATTGAGACTTTGTTGACCGAACTACTAGCGCACATTTTTTGATGGAGCTTTTATGGTCGCATATTTTAGTATCGACGACGATGCCGAAATGGATTTTCATACAATATTATAGCACGGTCATAGAGGTGGACAACGTCCTCCTCCGCGACGCCGGTACAACCTATCGAGAGATTGAGGTTATTAACTTATTAGATTGTATAGAGGGCAGGTTGGAAAGCATTTGACGAACTTAATTCTTATCGGCTTACCCATTTTGAGCACTCGTAGAAAAAGTGATGTATAAAATAGTGACATAATTAAGCTTTTTTTTTTTTCTCTTTCTCAAGCAATCTCGTACCTTACTTAGGCCATTTTGCAAGCTTTGTGGCTTGAACACGGTACTCGACTGAAAAGCTTTTCATTTTGTCACGATAGTATAAAATACTATTTAAGAAACTATGAAGACAATATAAATATCTACTTAATCTCCAAAAAATAAACTTACACAATTGTTCCCAGCACGTCTTTTGGAAAAAGTAATTTTTAATAATAAAACTTTTACATAACCTATTTTTTTAAACATTTATTGCTCACTCAGCTTAATCCTTTGATTGTTTAATTTGACAGTTTAATAGTTGAATCTTGAAGCAAATCAAATTATTTTGTTCAATATTTTTTGATTTGCAATTTTTAAATAGTAATAATTTGATTTGCTTCAAGATTCATAGATGGCAGCACCATCTCTCTCGCTATACCAGAATCACGTAAGCAATTCGGATAGGAGGTGCAAGCACGTACAGCGCATGCCCTTGGAGTATGGTCAACGGCGCCTAGCCGTTTCCTCGTTTCCTTGGCCAAGTGGTAAAGGCGTCTGCCGCGAATGCAGAAGACGCTGGTTCGATCCCAGCCCTAGGCACTGGAGGCCTAGGTCACTTATTCCCTTGTATATGACATCTATATAAGTTTATGATTTATATAGTAGTGTGTCTACTTAAAATAAACAAATCAAAATATTTATTAAAAATAATTTGATTTGTTCTTCAGTTATCTATTTTCAGTTTAATAGTTACTTTAAGTACTAAAATATACTTTTTCTCTACGTCCTTAAGGAGTTGACACAGTAAGTTAGTTTTCCCCGAATCTGAGTCTTATCCCACGAGGTCGTACGAGTGTAATTACAAACCGAAACCCTGATACTACCAATTCAAAAAGTTATTATAACTACGTGTAGTTTCATGTCCGAATAAACATGACAACATAACAAAAAACCGGCCAAGTGCGAGTCGGACTCGCGCAACGATGGTTCCGTACAAACCTGTAGGTATATAGGAGGAGTAACTTTCAAATTATTAAAAATATTTTTATTATATGATGTAACTAAAAATGTATGGTTTTCGCAATTTTTCCTTTATCTGTGCTTTAAGACGTTCATCATCATCATCATCATATCAGCCGAAAGACGTCCACTGCTGGACATAGGCCTCCCCCAAAGAGTGCCACAATGACCGGTCCTGCGCCACCCGCATCCAGCGGACTCCCGCGACCTTCACCAGGTCATCAGTCCACCTTGCGGGGGTCTACCCACACTGCGCCTTCCGGTTCGTGGTCGCCACTCGAGAACCTTTCCGCCCAAACGGCCATCGGTTCTACGAGCAATGTGCCCCGCCCACTGCCACTTTAGTTTAGCGATTTGGAGGGCTATATCGGTTACTTTGGTTCTGCTGCGGATGGCCTCATTTCTGATGCGATCACGCAGAGAGACTCCAATCATAGCTCTCTCCCTTTGGGTGACTTTGAGCTTTCTTATGAGGCCTATTGTAAGCGACTACGTTTCAGTACCATATGTCATCACTGGCAACACACACTGGTCAAAGAGTTTCGTCTTGAGACACTGCGGAATATTGGACAAAAAGATGTGCCGTAGCTTCCCGAACGCTGCCCAACCGAGTCGGATTCGTCGATTGACCTCTTTCTCGAAGTTGGATCTACCTAACTGGATAGTATGTCCTAAGTATATATAATCGTCCACAACTTCGAGTGTAAAGTCTCCGATTGTAACGGGAGTTGGTGCTACATGGGTATTTGACATGATCTTCGTCTTATCCATGTTCATCTTTAGACCAACTCGCTCGGAGGCTTTACTGAGGTCATCGAGCATCGTACTCAAATCCTCCATGGTCTCAGCCAAGACTACTATATCGTCAGCAAACCGAAGGTGATTGATGTACTCGCCGTTTATGTTGATGCCTAGCCTTCTCCAGTCCAGAGTCTTGAAAACATCCTCCAGTGCAGCGGTAAACAGTTTAGGAGAAATAACATCTCCTTGCCTGACTCCCCGCTGCAACGGAATAGGCTTCGAGTTCTGGTCCTGGAGTCGGACTGACATAGTGGCGTTCTTGTACCAACATTTCAGCACTTCGATATAGCGATAGTCCACTTGGCACCTCTGGAGAGATTGTAGTACAGCCCAGGTTTCGATCGAGTCGAAGGCTTTCTCGTAGTCCACGAACGCTAAGCAGAGGGGCAGGTTATACTCCTCAGTCTTCTGTATAACCTGACGGAGCGTATGGATGTGGTCTACGGTACTAAAGCCTCTTCGGAAACCGGCTTGTTCGGGAGGCTGGAAGTCATCTAGCCTGCGTGCGAGACGGTTCGTAATGACTTGAAAACAGCTTATAGACATGGCTCAGAAGTGAAATGGGTCGGTAGTTCTTCAGTAACGCGTTATCACCCTTTTTGAAGACGTTACTTCTTACCAAATTTCAAGATTCTGAGTTCACGGGAAGTACCCTGTAGGTTTTGATTCCCTTGCGAGTTTCGAAAATTTGCGGTAATTTGCGGCATAAACGGCTGTATCTTTTGATTGCGTTGGCTTAGAAGTTTGATTTTTTGACAGCTGCAAGGGACAATATACCTGAGTATTTGATATAAATTTCAGCTTGATACCTCTACGCGTTCCCGAGAAAAATGGTCTTGACAGATAGACAGACAAACAGGCGGACAACAAAGTGATCCTATAAGGGTTCCGTTTTTTCCTTTCGAGGTACGGAACCCTAAACATATTGTTTATTGTATACCCAGATTCAAAGTGCAATTTTGAATCTCACTGTACATGGACTTATTTGACTGATTTTATCAAATATGTTATGCTCGTTTATTCCAGCGGTATTTTACATTAAACCATATAATCAAATCATTTTAAAGCATCGAATTTAAAGAAATTGACAAACGTAGCTTGTAAGCTGGGACTGAGAAAATGATACCTATTGAGAAGTATTTACCTTTTAATAATCTGCCAGGTATTTTTGATTTAAGTAGCTCTTAATACGGCTATCTTCTTGCGGGAGGCGCCAGGATGACATAATGACATTATTTTATTGCGCTATATACTAGTAGGTATATATATTAAAATCGTCCAAAAGCATATCGGGCCATCATCAATATAGGGGATCCGTAGGTCGTTTCGCAAAAAGTTATAAAATTATAACTTTTTGCGAAAATTCAAAAAAGGCTCAATTTAGTTTTTAGTGAAAGTACTTATTAGGATTCACTTTCATAAATTTTCCAATAATTTTTGGACCCTAGGTTCAAAAGGTAGGAAGGGGGAGACACATTTATTTTTATTTTACGAGCCATATAGTGACTTTAACAAAAAATAGTTTTGTGAAGACGCCTATTAAATATTTTTGAAAGTCCTATCCAACGACACTCCCACCCACTTCCCACTTCATGTGTACGGGAGGTACGCCAAAAAAAAATTCTATTCTTTTTTAGTTTACCGTTGTGTCGGCGTGATATACTTCCTCATAAGGGGTGGAAAACAAAGTCCAAGTTGGGTCAGTTCGGGTTGCACAGGGCGATTCCACAACACTTCGGGAGCTCAAATACCGCGAGCCATTCGGTTGCCTCTCGGAGACTTATCATACTTGAGCGATTTGAAAGCGATTTCTATACAAAACTCGTACGCGGCGAACTCGCGGCGTGTTCGCTCCCATACAAAAGTCGCTCGCGAATCATGCCGTAACTATTGACGTGCCGTTGCTTTAACTATGATTTTACATTACGATTTTTTACAAGGCCTTCATCGCCGAAAAATCAGAAATTTGACATAAAAGACTATTTTCAGGTTTTAAACTTAAAAAAACATACTACTTACCCATGGTAAATATACGGTACATGTAACGGATACAATAAAATTTAACTAAGCATTTGCTTAATCTTTTTTGAGGTCATTAAGGAAATAGATTTATATTTCCTAGAAGACTTACAAGATTTCAATAAAGATTAAGGGGTTATGTATGTATTTATAATAACAAAGATGTTTTAACGCATTAATCTCAGTGGACGTAAGCTCTTTTGTAGCATATGGTCCGCATATGGACCGTACGCCACTAATACCCTGATGGCATCTATTTATCATAATAATATTCTCACTTGCACGAGAAAGGACGCGCTTATTAGGCTGAGATTAATTCATACAGGGATGAGAGAAAATGTTTATTTAGAACTGTATGATCACATATTAGCACGGGAACAATTAATTAGACTATTAACTGCATTGATGTGCCTATTATTTCATCGGAATGTAGTATTTTGTGTTCAATTTAAAATTATTCGGGAAACGACTAGGTGCCGGATTCTAATTTTAAAATACATAAACAATACAATATCAACACAACCTATTTCAAACATAACTCCAACACACAACCAACAATCAACCAATATTGAAGTTGTATTGGAGTTGCGTTGGAATATTTCTTAAGCAAATTCTGAAATTTCTGATTCAGATGTTTATGCCGTGGCTGTATTGCGTTGTTAATGCATTGGAGTTGTATTGAAGTGGGATCGTGTTTATACGTGTCTTAAAATTAGAATACGGCCCCGTGTCTATATAAATAATATTGTTTACTATTTGCAATAAACATGATGACAGTGCAAAATATAAAAGTGGTACAATTATTTGTATTTTCAATTTAACTGAAACCAGGAATTAGCACATATTGAGATTCAAGATTCAAGATATTTATTCATGACGTACACAATATTACATAAAAAATTACATACGAACAAAATAAAGACGTATTGGTGTAGCACCACGAAATGGATCCTGCTCAGCAAAATGCTAGCTAGTATGTCAGCTAGCGCTGGTCTTTCGTAGGGCCCACCACTAACACAAACTGAAGACAAAAAAATAGATAACAAAGTTATTCTTAACACAAAATCAATGAAAAAAAACTAGACATGTACAGGAAAATACAAAATACATATGTGTACACAAAACTAGCCTAGTCGCCGCGGTAGGCCGGTTAGGTACATCTCATACTTCTCTGTAGCAGTCGAGTCGCTCCGGCACGATGCAGAAGAGAGGTTCTAAGGGCCACCACCGTCTGTGTCGTAGACGGATACGCCGCCTCGCCTGCTGTGTTAATGGCGGATGGGTAGTTCGAAGAGAAACAACGGGTTCACTTCACACGTATATTCGACTCGACTTAACCTAAAAATCAACTTGTATGACACTTAACAAAATGTACGCGCACAGCGTATTAGATTTACCGCTCGCGACGCGGATTAAACCTCTATCAGGTCTTCGAGGATCGGCGGCGACCTCGGGAAAGGAAAACTAGGCGCTAGGCTTTAGTGCCGGCACGTCCATCCGTGACGGCCGCCAGATGACCAGAGAGAGATGACTCGAAGTGAACGAAATAAGAGCGACCGTTCATTGATTCGTTCATTGATTAGATTTCAATGCATTGCAACTAGAGGTCGCTGATTTGCGTGAACATTCCTTCCCGGCCCAGGGAAAAGGTGAGCTGAAGACCTGAAGTTTACATCGCTACGATCTAGCATAAACAAGAGATATGAAAACAAACAATTATTAACAAAAATAATGTTACATGAGTTGTCTACAGCATAAGCAATCTGTGACCCTCCAGTGCACCTGCACTCAATAACATTCCAACATTATATCAAAATATGAATTCATGAAAGTTTAACAACAATAAAGGTAAGCTACTTACTAAGTTAGTTACATGGATTCCCGAGGAAACAGTGGTACATAGTTCAAGATAATTAGTACTAATTGCTGCAATTTAAACCAAATTTATAAGTGTTAATTTACAAGAGCTACTCAAATAATTAAATCTCCATAGGTAATTTACATAACTTGACAACGGGGCGGACAAGTTCGCCTATCTGTGTTTTCAGCTTTACAGACCTGACGACTCCGTCGGAGCCTTTGAAAACTTGCATGACCCTACCTCGGCGCCATTGTAGAGGCGGGGCATTTACGTCCTTTATTAAGACTAAATCGTTTAATGCTACATTAGGTACATGTCTGTTCCATTTGTTACGGGCTTGCAAATTATTTAAATATTGTAAGTGATACCTAGCCCAAAACTTTTGAGTTACAGCCTGAATAAATTGAAAATGCGACAGCCGTGACATATTCGTGTCCTTCCAGGAAGGTTCAGGTAATGACACTAAAGGTTGACCTATCAAAAAATGACCTGGGCTGAGAACTTCCAGGTCACAAGGATCCTCTGACATTAGAACCAGCGCTCTAGAGTTGAGGATAGCTTCCGCCCTGCAGAACACCGTCTGCAGACCTTCAAAGGTCAGGATACGGTCACCTATCTCTCGTTTAAGCAAGTTCTTGCTACTCTTGACCGCTGCTTCCACTAGGCCAGACATGTGAGGAGCGCCGGGAGGATTGAACTCCCAGCGGACGCCTTGGCGACGAAACTCATCCTCTAGGATGGTTTCGTTGTCAAGCAAGAACTGGTTAACCTCTCTGAGGTATGAGCTAGCAGATTTAAAATTGGTACCTTGATCACTCCGGACGAGGGCGGGCAGCCCACGTCGAGCCACAAACCGTGTGAAAGCAGCGATGAATGCCTCGGTGCTCAGCGACGAGACGACCTCGAGGTGTACCGCCTTGGTACCTAGACATACAAAAACACACAGGTAAGCTTTAACAGATTTAGCATTCCTGAGTTGGCTACTTTTAACCAAGTAGGGGCCAGCGAAATCCGTCGATACGCCGGAAAATGGACGCGTCGCCGTGACGCGATCCGCAGGCAGATCAACCATGAAAGGCGCCTGATCTGTCGCGTTGAATCTGAAACACGACATACAACCCCTGATGACACGTGACACCTGACGTCGTGCTGACGGAATCCAGTATCGTTGTCTAAGTATATTGATCAGTGCACTTGTCGAAGCATGACAATAGATTCGGTGGTAGTGCTCCATCAATAATTGTGACCGTCGGTGGTCCTTAGGTATAAGCATTGGGTGCTTTGCGTCATAACGTAAGCTTGAATTACGTTGTCTGCCTCCGACTCGAATAAAATGATTTTCGTCCACGAAGACGCTCAACTTCTGAAGTGATTTGCATACCAGCTTTCCTTTTTTCAGTAAGATGACTTCATCTTGGTATGCATCCAACTGAACCTTCTTGATCCAGTGATCCTTCGCTGCACGATTTTCCTCTATAGTAAGGTTCTGTATCAGATTTCGTTGCTGCTTCGGCAAGCGAATATTCCTGCAAAATCTCAAAACGTACGACGTCACGTTTATGAGTTTACTATACGAGCTGACTCTCGACAGTAATAAGTCCTCCCGTGTCTGCTCTTCATTGGCAACATGAACCAGCTGCTTGAACCCTGGCAGCTCCGGCGACATGGTGACTGACATCGTTGGCCACTGCGACTCCTCCTTGAGTAGTCATTCGGGCGATCACCACAACTTGCATTTGATGAGCCCTTTCGCTGTAGCACCTCGAGATGCGACGTCAGCCGGGTTTGACTCACCTCGGACATAGCCCCATGTCATTGGTCGCGTCGACTGTTGAATATCCTGTACTCTGTTACGTTCAAATGTCTGAAGCAGATGTGGTTTCGTGTTAAGCCAACACAACGTGATTTTGCTATCAGACCACGCATTTATGCTATCAGTCTCGATTTCGTCTTCATAGGCTGCTGCGACATGATTTAAGAGTTTACAAACCATATGAGCTGCGTTCAACTCATTCTTCGGAATGGTTTGATTTGACTTTCTTCGAGGCCACTCGTGTCTTAGCTAGGACTAACCGTACCATGACGTTTCCAGACGTGTCCTCCGAAGGTACACGCACGCTCCATAACCCTGCTCCGAGGCATCTCCAAACCCGTGGAGTGAGTAAGAGGCAGATCCTGGTAACGCGACGCAACGAGGGATCTGTAATTGAGACAAATGGTTTAAATCCTGAACCAACTCGTTCCACTGAACCTCCTAAGTATCCATGAACGGTTCATCCCACGTCATTCTGTAAATAATGACTGCATGAACAGCTTGAATCTGTAGACAATCGGTGCGCAGTACCCGCACGGATCATAAAGCCTAGCTCTAGTACTTAAAACGCTTCGCTTCGTTACCGCCTGCCCCAACGGTACATTGACCTGATACGACATGGTGTCGTGCACCGGGTTCCACTGTATTTCCAATACCTTTATGAGGCTCCTGTCTTCAGCGTCGAATTGACGGGGCATCTCACAATATTCCTGTGGTAGGTCCCGGAGTAACTCGTGACAGTTAGACGACCATTTCCTGAGCTCGTAGCCGGCACTGCTCATGAGTTCCGATTGAAGCTGCCGAGCCTCTGTAATTGAGTTTGCTCCAACCAGAAGGTCGTCAACGTAGCTCTGACGTCGTATGAAGTCAGCAGCTGGAGACCCTGGATGCTGAGCTTGCCAATCCCCGGCTAACAGCGTCCGTATTGCGACAAAAGGGCTTGACCGTAGTCCGTAGGTATTAGTATTCAACTCGTATACCTGTATGTTCTGCGACGGGTCCTCACGCCACAGGATCAGCTGATAGCGCCTATCACTGGGGTGTATCAACGTCTGCCGGAACATCATGCCAATGTCGGCCGTGAACACGAACTGGTGCCGTCTGAAATTCAACAATATCTTTGTAATATAATTCTGAAGAGGCTTGCCTGAGTGCAGGCATTGATTAAGAGTTATTCCAGTGCTACTCTTCGATGCTCCGCTAAAAACGACACGAAGCTTATCTGAATCTTTTTTGAAAATTCCGTGATTAATTATAACGTAGTGCTAACATAGTCAAACTGGTAACTGGATTTAGACATATGTCCTAGCGACTCATATTCTCGCATGAAATCCTTATATTTCTCAGCAAAGACTGGATTCTTGGCTAGCTTCGCCTTTAACGAATGAATCCTGCGTACTGCAAAGGCTCTGGTCTCGCCTAGCTGGGGTCTGTCTGACAAGAAGGGCAGCCGCACCATGTATTTGCCGTCAGGCATACGTTTAGTAGTGGAACTATACAACCTTTCACATTCCAAATGTTCCGGATGATCTGGTGGATCTTTTGAAGGCTGCTCCACCTTCCAGAACTTCTCCAGCACCTCTTCAAGCTTGGTAGCGTGCACGCCGTAGTCTTCCACGGACGTCCCTCTCGACTGCTGCGCCGAGGTGTCAGCAGGGTGTGTTCAGATGGCTCCCATGAGGACATCTCCAAACCAGGTACCGTAGGCCTCCACTCTTGTAGTGTTTATGAGCATCTTTAAACCAGTGAACATATAATTTAGCACATCCAGGCCAAAAATGATGTCTACATCTTGAGATTTGTCAAAATCTGGATCGGCCAGACTGAGTTTAGACGCATCTAAGTGGGCCTTTAGGTAATGGTTACAGGCCGGAATATTTCCTGTAACTGTATACATGACTGTTGCAACAACGCTAATTATAGGGACTAATTTTCCTACTGGCTTAAATACTAATTTAGCAATGGTACCGGGTACCTTGACCTGTTGGTTTCCAATTCCAACAATATTATTTCCTACATACTGCTGATGCAATCCTATTTTATCTGCAAATGATTTCTTAACTGTCGAGCATCCTGCGCCAGTGTCTAACAGTGCTCTAGCCATAATATAACTGCCATGGCCTGACCTTACTATAACAATAGCAGTAGGGCTCCGGATCGATGGCATCATCATCCGAGGTTCTTGTGGTACATCAGCAGTAGCCTTATTTCAAGAACGGCGCTCAGGGCTGCCTCGAGTGCCGAAACGTAGGCTGTGGAAAGACTCCTGCGCCTGGCGGGTCCTCGTTCCCACCGGAGGGCGCGGGATGTGACCAGCAGTCATCAATTGAGCTGGCTGGACCTGTTGTGGAGGAGGCGACCTAGTCTATTCTCTCCACCTTGGTGGGCTCGTATGGGGTTGTTGAGCTCGCTGCGCCCAAGAACCTTGTGGCGGGGTCGACGCCCTGCGTCGCGGCGGGGACCTACGCTGTGGTGGTGTACATACCCTTCTGGTGGGTGGGACCAGGGTTCGCTCATGGATCCGGTGCACCTGTTCAGCGGCTTCCGCTCCCTCCCTGCACAACAACGGGCTATGCGACCCGGATTAGCATGCACAGCACCAATTACGAGCCATACACTCTCTCGCGTAATGAGAGCGAAGGCATTTAAAGCATGCGCCATTCTTCCTGACCCAGGTTTTCCTCTCCGAAACAGCCAGACTTGCGAAGAATGGATATTTGCATAAAGAGTGTGCACTACTGGAACAGTACGTGCACAGCCCGTTAGACCGAATCACCTGATCAGTTTCTTCCAGCTCCGCAGCTAGGACACGTACAGGGGACGCTCTGCCGCGTCTTCCCTTGGTCGGTGACTGCCGTCCCACCGGTGCTCTTCCCGCTGCCGCAGTGGGAACCGTCTGCTGCACCCTGCACTGCTCGTCTATAAGCTGCATCAGCTGGTCCATCGTTGGCAGCTCCTTCGGTTTTCCGCCGTAGCGCTTCTCGAACAGCGTCCTCAATTTAACGGGTAACTTCTGTAATGTGATAAACAGTAGTAAATAAGACCACTCCTTGGTGGGCTGATTGAGCTTTTCCAACGCTTGGATCGACTCACGCAGTGGGTCATAAAACTCCGGTCTGAGGTATGCGCTCACATACATATGACAGTGAAGGCAGGCTCATGATCCTTGCGATGAACGTATCCAGCAATAAACGGTTATTTTGGTACCTGGTCTGCAACAGATTCCAAGCCACCGAGTAACTCGGCCCGTCCATGGGCAGATGGCAAACGACGCTCAGGGCCTCGCCCTGCAATGACGATGTCAGGTAATAATGTTTCTCGGCGTCCGAGATATCACGAGTACCCACCAATGATTGGAATAAATCATTGAAGGACAGCCACTCCTGCAGGTTTCCGTAAAACACGGGTAGCTGTACCGCAGGGAGTTTGACTTTACCTGGTTGAACGCGACGTGTTGCTACTATGGCTTCCTCCTCCTCCATCGAAGCCTCTTCTATTTGAAAGAGGAGCCGGTTTATCTCGCTAAAGCTCTCTTGATACTGTAATATCTCTGTCACTGTCAACTCAGTATCATTTGCCATCAAGGTCTCATAATTCGCTACGAATGTCAAATACACGGCTTCAAAGCGTCGCCTTGCGACTGTGGCCGCACTCGAGCCAGTTCGCGTAGCGGCCGATCCTGCATAATCAGTAGGCATCGGAGTTTTTGTCGCATGGTAAGACTAATAGCAAGCTATGGAGTCGACATTTGCCATAAATGTATACTCTTATTCATACTCATACTCATTTATTTAATTTATCTTAAAATGCCTTTAGAGCGGTCGGTCGTGTATAATTATCTTAGTCGAATTGTATAAAAAAATATTTTTCTACTAGATTATGAATTCATAACTTCAACTATTTTGACATACAACTATACAAACTACATCACTGCGAAAGACCTAATGTCATATAGGTACTGACCGCTGATAAAATTGATTAGTATATTCTATGTGTCAATCACTGGTGATTGCAAACGTATAAACTTCAAGCTTTATACAGAACTGGATAGAAAACCACGAGGAACTAAAATATGCTCCCGACCGGTCCGTTATACAATGTACTGTTTGTCATTTATCTATCATTCAGCTCAAAAAAGACAATGTCACGAAACATATAAATAGTGATCAGTATAAATAAAATCTGGAATTGCAAGTGACTTCTATATAGACCTTTGTTTATTTCTAATCAACTGTAACATCCTTTGGAATAGACTCAATACTCCTAACTTTCGTAGATTTATGTAAAAGAATATTTGCTGTAATTGCTCAAATAAAAAATGACCAGAAGAATTTCTTTTAAGAAAATATTATCTGCAAAAAAATTATACCCCAGTCATAGAGAAAATAAGAATAGCATTAAACAATTCGTACTTGTGGCTTTCTGTAGATGAAACTTTGGATGTTGCTTGAAACTGTGTCGTTAATGTAATTGTAAAATCACTACAGGGGCTTCCATCCAGACCGTATTTGATGTCGTGTAAAGTAATAGAAAAGGTGAATGGAGCCTCAATTGCTAAACTAGTAGAATATATTTTTTTTGTGGCAATACGACTATACACAGAACATTAATAATTTTTTGATATTTTTCACGGATAGTGCTACATACATGCTTCTCGCTGGCAAAATTTTAAAAAGAAAATTTTACAATATGAAACATATTACGTGTTTAGCACACGCATTCCATCGAGTTGCAGAAGAAATAAGATCTGAGCATGACGAAGTTAACACTTTGGTCTCAAACGTCAAAAATATATTTCTCAAATTGCCACAAAGAACGAGCCTGTTTAAAGAGATGGTTCCCAATGTGCCATTACCTCCGCAACCAGTAGTAACGAGGTGGGCTACTTGGCTGAGTGCTGCTTTCTATTATGAAACTTATTATGAAAACATAAGAAGTGTTATATTTGAATTAAATAGCAGAGAAGCTATCGCAATATCAAAAGCCCAAGCCGCATTGTCAAACGTAAAAATCCAAAGAGAGCTAAGTTTTATAAAGGATAACTATGAACTTATTGTCGAGTTGATTACAATGTTAGAATGCACCAACATATCCATAAAGCAAACTTTCCGTATATTAGACAAAATTAGACAGTATTTTACATGTGTTCGGCCCTGAAACAGTTTAAGATAAATTGGATAAAGTACTCTACAGAAATCCGGACCTCGTAGAGGTTAGAGCCATGGCAAATTCTCAGCAATTCGAAAGAATATTAGGATACGCGACGCTAACATCAGTTGATGTAGAACGATCGTTTTCTAGTCACAAGTGGATATTTGATCATCATACTCGTAGAACCTGATTTACTCCCGAAAATATGGAAAAGGTCGCAGTTGTTTACTCATTTCATAACTGTAATTATGAAAAGGATGATGCATATATCATGTCATATCAGGACTTTCAAGCTCTTATTCCTGTAGCTTCATGTTCTATGGAAATTTCAACTAAAAAGATCCAACATTCAATTGCCGAAAATATGTCTTGGTTCTCATTTCAACTAAGTCCGGATGAATTCATAATTGTAAATGTAAATATCAATTTACGTGCCTATGTCTAAATCTTCAGATGTACTGTAAAACGATACACCTGCGAATAAGTAATTCGCCACTAGTGTGGACTAAAACATTCCCTTCTGCCGTGTTTTAATTCATCGCATCGTCATTCGTTGCGAATTTCCTATTTTTGCACTTATATCGCGATGTACTAAGCTCGTTTTATTTTGATACGTCTACTCGTAGTGTCCTTGTTAAAATGACGACTGCGGAACCATATATTGAGCCTGGCCCAACATGTTCTCCTATTTTTATATACATATTTTTTACGTGTTTTAATGTATCTTTTGTTTGTTTATGAATTTTCGTAATTAAATTAGTATAAAAAGCGTAATTATTTTTTATACAAATATTTATTTTCCAAAGATAACATTAAATAATCGTTCCTAAACTCGTCAACGTTGTTGTCCTTGATTTTAAAAAAAACCTAACTAATTAAATATATAAGTATGAATAAGAGTTTACATTTATGGCAAATGTCGACTCCATAGCTTGCTATTAGTCTTACCATGCGACAAAAACTCCGATGCCTAATAATCAGTTAGCATCTGGTACTTCGACTGGAATTGGACCTTCGCAGCTTTGAGAGACGTTGTTGTCACTAAGATATTAACTTACCTGGTAAAACACAAATATTTCACAGCGCCACGCTTATTTTCAATGAATCACTTACTCGTATTTGTGAATATTTACTAACCAATTTTACGCTATATTCTAACCAATTTAATCTAATCCTAAGTATTTTCACGTAATATTAGTTGAGACGGCACATCTTTTTGTCCAATATTCCGCAGTGTCTCAAGACGAAAGTCTTTGACCAGTATGTGTTGCCAGTGATAACATATGGTACTGAAACGTGGTCGCTTACAAATGGGCCTCATAAGAAAGCTCAAAGTCACCTAAAGGGCAATGGAGAGGGCTATGGTTGGAGTGTCTCTGCGTGATCGCATCAGAAATGAGGCCATCCGCAGCAGAACTAAAGTAACCGATATAGCCCTCCGAATCGCTAAACTAAAGTGGCAGTGGGCGGGGATCATTGCTCGTAGAACCGATGGCCGTTGAACTCAAACTCAAACTCAAACATTTATTCAGTAAGTAGGCCACAAGGGCACTTTTACACGTCAAAGTAAAAGAGAGAGAAAAAAAATCAAACTACACCGGTTCTAACCCTACACCTCTGACCCGAGAAGAATTATGTCCGGCAAGAAACTCGGCGGGACTTATTTTTTCAAAACAACAGTACATCAAAACTAAACAATACATATAGTGCGTTGTTCTATAAGAAAACATATCAAACCAAGGTTAGATTAACCAACAATAGGTTATAGTTTAAGAAAAATACCAAAGAAAAAAGATGAGTCCAAATCTGACTATTGAAAATAAATTACATACAAGTTTGATATACTTTCTTACCTGAACTGTGTCTTCTACATAAATTTCCAAATTATAATAATCCATCATCAACAGTTAGAAACAAACTTTGAATTTAAATAATATAAAAAAAAGTACTTAAGTGATTCTAGTATACAATAAACATACTATTTCTAAATTATACTTAGAGATGTATAAGGTCTCCAAGTGTCTTGAATAAAAAAATATGGATAATCAAGCACCGAATGTTGTGTCTAAAGCCAATTAAACTAAAATTAAATATGATTAATAAAAAGTTACGTAAATGTGTTGCCCCAGTTAGCCTAAACAGACCGGTCTCCACAAACAGCACCCGTTCACGAGTATGACGCATATCTCAGCCATCGCCTCCCTCAACCTTTCTTCGGGAAAGTGGCGACCCGATCAACGACGCCACCATAAGCAGAGCCTTTTAAGCGAGCATGACATGTTCAAGCTGGCGGGCTTTATTAATTAATAAAAACTAGCCATGTTTAGTCTGGTGAGAAACAATATTCTGTGCTCGTATTTTACATGCGTGAACTAAATTACAATATAAAAGTGACATAGAGATGTACATGTCTCTAAGCGTCAGGATCATTAAATATATATCTATACATATAAATATTTGCGAATGCAAGACTTAGAGATGTATAACGTCTCTAAGTGTCCAAATACTAAATAAAAACAAAATAAAATAAAAATGAAAAACAGGTAATACTGGACACTAGTAAAGCTGCTTCATAGAGTAATGTACCTAATAATTTCTCAATTTGTATTGTACTAACTATATCAAGCTACAGGCTTAAAGGCATCGTTATCCTCAATGAATTCCTTTAAAGTATAGTACTCTCTCCTCAACAAATAGCGCTTAACATAAGACTTGAATTTATTTAGTGGCAAATTCACTACATCAGCGGGGACTTTGTTATAAAAACGTGTACAGTTCCCAGCAAAAGACGTACGAACCTTACCGAGGCGGTGGCCAGGCTCAGCAATCTTATCTTTATTTCTAGTGTTATAGTTATGGATATCACTGTTGAGCTTGAATTTATGGATGTTTTTCCGCACATACATAATGTTTTCAAGTACGTATTGAGATGCTACGGTAAGAATATTTGCCTCTTCAAATTTTCCTCTTACGGATGCTCGACCGCGCATTTTATAAATGCCACGTACAGCTCGTTTTTGTAGCACAAATATGGTCCCAATATCAGCTGCTTTACCCCACAACAGAATTCCATACGACATAACACTGTGAAAGTAACTGAAGTATACCAGCCTGGCAGTTTCACTGTTTGTTAGATGGCTGATTCGCCTCACGGCATAGGCTGCAGAGCTAAGTTTCCCAGCTAGGGTAGCTATATGTGGATGCCATTGTAATTTCGAGTCTAAAGTGACTCCTAAGAAAACAGTTTGATTTTCGAATTCCATTATTTCATCATTTATTATAATCTTGCTGCTGTTAATCTGCTTGACGTTGGGAAGTGTAAATTTGATGCACTTCGTTTTCTTGGCGTTCAAAAGTAGGTTATTAGCCGTAAACCAATTTACTACTTTGGAGAGTGTACTGTTAATACTATCGAAGCTGTTTTCTTTTCTGTCCACTTTAAATATCAGAGATGTGTCATCAGCAAATAACACTATATCATGTTTATCTTGCACAATTTTAGGTAGGTCATTAATGTACACCAAAAACAGGAAAGGACCAAGTATTGAGCCTTGAGGCACTCCGAGTGCCACAGGGGACCCAGAAGATTGAGTTCCATTAATAACCACTCGTTGTGTTCTATCCGATAGGTATGATGAGACGAGGTTAAGGGCACCAGCTTTGATCCCGTAATGGCTTAGTTTTCTCTTTAGATTTTCGTGATCAACGCAATCAAATGCCTTCGATAGGTCACAGAATATTCCAACAGCATCTTGTTTTTTTTCCCAAGCGGCAAAGATGTGCTTAAGAAGAACAGCACCTGCGTCAGTAGTCGAGCGACCTCTGGTAAAACCAAATTGATTTCTGGCGAACAATTCGTTTCGGTTAAAATGTGACACAAGTTGATTTAGAATTAGTTTCTCGAAAACTTTGCTCAGTGCCGGCAGTAATGAAATTGGTCTGAAATTGCTTGGTTCTGTTCTCGATCCTGATTTGAACAAGGGGATGACTTTGCTGTGCTTCATTATGTCTGGAAATATTCCTGTATCAATACATTTGTTAAATATATCAGCTAAATGTGGTGCAATCGATTCAACAATGGAATGTAGAACTTTAACAGATAGGCCCCAAAGATCTTCAGTTTTCTTTAAATTTAGGGATTTAAATGTTTTAATAACTAAGTTCGGAGTAACATATGAAAATTTAAAGAAATCTGTACACTCTGCTATATTTGTTTTCAGTATTGCCTCAGCGACGTCAGGCGATGAATGAAGAGACTTTGTTGTTTCTACCGGTATATTAGAGAAGAACTGCTCAAAATGATCCGCAACTTCAAGGTCCGAACTCACTAAATTATTATTAATACGTAGGTTGTAGTGCGGATCTTTGATTTTACGTTTCCCAGTTTCATCGTTGATTACTTGCCAAACAGTTTTTACTTTATCCTTGGAATTTTGGATCTTTCTGGACAGATAATCAGCTTTAGCAGCGGCACACATCATCTTAAAAGATTTAGAAAAGTTCCTGACATAATCTAGGAATTCCGGACTTTTATTAATTCTTCTCAAGTCATATAAATCATAGAGCCGTCGTCTTTTCTCATGAATATCCGGCGTAGCCCAGTCGCTAAATTTCGTCTTGACCTTGCCTTGCACCTTCTTCGGAATGAAACAGGCATCAAATTCCCTTTTAATACAGTTAAACAACTCAATACTCATACGGTTAGGGTTTTCCTGGGTAAATGGAACATAACATAATTGTTTCGTGATATTCCGACTGAATAAATCTAATCGTCTTTCGGAAATTGGTCTGCACATAGTGACTTGTGGAATATCCTTAGTTTTTCCGCTAAAAGAGGCTTTTTGTCCACAGTGGTCAGAACTTAAGTTGTTTATTATAGATTTACTAGTCGCATCCTTGTTACTGAAAATGTTATCTATACATGTAGCACTGGTTGCTGTGATTCGTGTAGGCTCACAAAATAAATTTACTAAATTGTAGGATTTGAAAGTACTAAGTAACCTTACACACATGGATGAATCTTCAAGTAAGTTGATATTAAAATCACCACACACAATAACACTTTTATTACTACAAAAAACACTTGTAAGAACTTCATCTATCACTGACTCAAATGTGTTATAGTTTGCCAATGGAGGCCTGTACACGCATATAATTATAAATTCTTCTAACTCGACACAAGAAAGTTCAATATGGCGTTCCACAGACAATTCAACAATGTCTTTCCGCTCCTTACTTTTTATATCATGTTTTACCATTATTAATGACCCGCCGCGAATGCAGGATTTTCTAAAAAATTTACTTACTACACTATGATTGTGGAAATTAAACATAAATTCATGACCTTTAAGCCAGTGCTCCGTTATACAGAGGATATCAATGTTCGAGTGTTGTACAAATAAATCAATTTCCAGTTGTTTACTGGTAAACCCTTGAATATTTTGGTGAACTAAGTACAATACATCAGTTTTACTACTTATGCTAGCATCACAGTTATGTTTAGGAACGGAGCCGGCTGGTGCACTCGTTGTCGTAGCAGTCAGTTTAAATTGATATCACCAGACGGCTGCCTCTCTAAATCTGAGCCCCTGCAGTATGAATCGGGATTCGTCTTAATAAAACTATCATCCGCCGTGCTAGTCACGACGGGGTCTACAATATTGTATGCTAACAGGTTAGCACAATCTATAAGACATCTTCTCGGAAGGTAAGTCCTATCATGGGGCATAATAAAATCCTCAATAAATTTATTTGTATCAAAATACGAAATCGTACTACTGTACAAAGAAAGATTATACAATACGGAGTTGTAAGAATATACCCTCTTATTTATATGACTCGACATTCTGTATGGTAAGGCACAGATAATTATTTTTACAGAATCTCGCTGGCCAATATCTGACAGGGTCTCGGATAATCTCAAGATATCTCGTTTAGTGCAATCTATACTATTTCCTAAAAACACTACAAGCGTGGAATCGCGGTCATACTCGCCGACCGATATACATTTGATCAGACGATCGAAGGAGGCGCCCGGGTGACAGTTGTTAAGGACGCCTCGCGACAAGCGCTCCGCCAGCAGCGCGCCGAGCCCGGCGCCCACCTCGTCTGTATATAGAACGGTGCGGCCGGGCGCAGGCGCGGGCGCGGGCGCGGGTGCGGGCGCGGGCGCGGGTGCGGGCGCGGGTGCGGGCGTGGGCGCGGGTGCGGGCGCGGGCGCGGGCGCGGGCGCGGGTGCGAGTGCGGGTGCGGGCGCAGGCGCAGGCGCGGGCACGAGCGCGGGGACCAGCGGGGCGGGGCGCGCGCGCGAGAGTGGCGCCTCCACCGGGCACGGCGGCGGCGGAACCAGCTCGACAGGGCACGATAGCGATGGAGTGTGTTGGACTGAGCGCGACGGCGATAGATCCAGTGCCACTGGGCACGACGGCGATGGGCCCCGCTCGATAGTGCATGGTGGCGATGGGCCCGGCTCGACAGTGCATGGCTGCGATGGGCCCGGCTCGTCAGTGCATGGCGGCGATGGGCCCGGCTCGACAGTGCACAGCGGCTGTGGAACCAGCTCGACAGTGCATGGCGGCGGTGGACCCGCCTCGCCTGGGCACGATAACGGTGGAGTTGGTTCCACTGGGCAGGGCAGGGATAAATCCAGTGCGACATCCAATCCAGGGCATGACTGTGAAGGACCCAGCGACGACTCCCGGACGTCCAGGCTATGGTCAGGCTCGGGCTGGCGACGCGGAGTGGTCGCGCCGGAGACGCGCGGCGCGGGCGCGGGCGAGCCCGGCGCAGCCAGGCGACTCGACGGCCGTGGCGATTCCAAGCGCAGAGGGTAGCCGCTGCCCGGTGCTAGAACATTATTCATAAAGGCTATGTATTCCTGTAGCGTTTTACTAGATAATTCATGCTTATCATTAAGAGCTTTTAGCTTTGACTCTAATTTGCTTAATTCAGCAGAGCGATGATTCAGCTCCTCTACTGTCTGGTCTAATTGATATTGGCACTTTAGGAGTTCATCTCTCAAGGCTACATGTTTACATTTGGAATTTAATGATTTAAATAAGAATTTGTGGCATTTCAGCAAAAGTTTAGATTTTTTTATGAATCTATTTAATTTTAAATATTTTTTTATCTTTTTTCTTCCGTTCAATGAAA